>CM076968.1:19753728-19803728 GCA_039105355.1 Benthosema pterotum | reverse complement strand
GCAAGGCCCAGATCCACGTTGAGGACCACGACGGACAGCCACGTAACCACCCACACCACCTAGACAAAGAAACAGGTGAGATAACACTCCTCATGGCCCAGACCCTTAATTCTCCCTTCTGGATCCTAAATGTAATTAACTTAGTTACGTATTTGTTATTAATTCAATAAAATAAAGCTATTCATGCACCAGGCAATAAACAAAATCAAATCCATGTTGATGGCATTAAACTACACTCTTTTTTGTGTGCTCTTTCTTCTTTGCCGTTACACTGTAGCTTCACTGAGCCAGGGAAGTGAAGAGAGACAGGAAACGAGGGGCAGAGAGAGGGGCTGACATGCAACAAAGGCCAACATTCCCGGTCCATCAGATGGGGATGTGGATGATTACATATTGACGCACACCAACGCCTGATTTATACTCGTATGTCGTTGTCTCGCACCGTTGTCTCGCACCAAAAATAGCAGCGCACATCACAACAATGCAGCGCTATAACATTCACACAAACCATATAGATCTGGAATATTTAGTATAAGACACAGGATGTGAAAAGGAGGCTTAACCGCTGGTATTATTATTATTTTTATTATTATTAATTTATTCAACATAGTCTACCTGTACATCTCTGAGCTCCTGCACCCTTACACACTAACCAGGGCTCTGAGCTTGTGGATAAGTTGACGCATATCGTTTCTAAGACCAGCAAAAACAGCAGGGGTGTCATGGCTTTTGTAGCCATGGCCCACATACTATGTAATAGTAGTATATAGCTATATATACAGTATATATTTTTATGTATCAATCACTTACAAAGTCTATCTTGCTGATTCTCCACAGGTCAGGTAGGTCCCGGAACTGTAGGAACATCTGCCTCAGGCTGGTCACATTGATGCATGCCAGCACTGCCTGGGAAAGACATGGACAGAATATGAACAGAAGACACGATTGAGTCATGAATTCTCTCTCTCTCTCTCACACACACACACATCTGTTCATTTTATTCATTTTGTTTGTTGCTATAGGATACCTGTACAGACCCAGTGGCCTAATAGTAGTCACTCGACTCATTCAATCACTTTCCATACCAACAGTGGAACACCACTCTATTGGCTGAGCCTTCCTTACAGACTATTGGATTTTTCACACACACTTGGTTACAAATAAAACAAAGTACAAAAAAAGTATGGTATGAAAAAAACTGAAACTAAAACTGAAACTAAACTAAAACTAACTAAAACTAAAACTTTTTACAAAAATAAAAACTAAATAAAAACTAGCAAATGCACCCTAAAAACGAATTAAACTAAAACTAAACTAAAATGAAAAATCCATAACTATAATAACCCTGACACGCACACGCACACGCACACGCACACGCACACACACACACACACACACACACACACACACACACACACACACACACACACACACACCTTGGGTAAGAAGTAGAACAGCGGTCCAATCAGCAGCAGGACAATCAGAACCACCAGGCTGGTGAACAGGCCTGAGAGCTGGAGTAGAGAACAAATGTAATATTTAAGATAAGATAAGATGTTCACGTACACTTTTCCATGTCTCTTTGAGTCTCCTAGTCCCAGTGAGTCTCTTTTACGGCGAGACTTTGTGTCTACTCCTACTCCTGTGTCGACTCTGAGACTCCACCAGCCATCAAATTATGAGCTTGTAGAAAGTACCAAATTCATTGGGTAATTTTTGTCGATCACAAATGAGATAATGATGAGCACTGATGAGTGCAAGACAGCAGCTAACATCGTATGTATATACAAGTCATTCTGGGACAAGGAGCAGAGCAGCACCTGTGTGTGAGCTCCGGCACTCTCCAGGATGTTGGTGGTGGCCAGGGTGGCTGAGCTTGGGAAGCAGGTGAACAGGGACGACACGGTGTTGGAGATGCCATGGGCCAGCAGCTCCTACAAATGACACACAACAACCAATGAAGTCTCAATTATAGCCAGAAAATAGCTGGCCTACAATTACCGCACTGAAATGGGAGAGTAATGACGGGCCGTTGACTCCCACGGTATGGCTAAAAACAGACGGCTATTGGCCAAAAAGCGACATGTGACATTCAGGGTCCCAAACAAGCCACTATCGCCGTACAACTCCATTGACAGCAGGACGCACGTTCGCAGGTAATTTGGCATAATTGCAGCATTTTAGGACATTTTAATGCATTTTAACCCTCTAGTCACTTTAGTGAATAATGATTTCTTATATGACTCGCTTTACCAAATCAGTGGCCTTGTGGTTAGAGTGTCCGCCCTGAGACTGGAAGATCGGGGTTCGATTCCTGGCCGAGTCATACCAAAGACTAAAAATGAGCCCCAATGCCTCCCTGCTTGGCACTCAGCATCAAGGGTTGGATTGGGCGTAAGTCCCTGCAACATACTAGCGTCATGTCCAGGGGGTGTACTTGTACATCAAAGCGCCTCACACTACAGAAACAGGAGATAGGCTCCTGCCCTAAGGGCCTCAATGAATGGCTCGGCCTAGCCTCATGACATCATGGCTGGGCAAGGCTTACTTTACTTACTCATATAACTCGCTTTAATTAATGTTGTAAGAAAATAGGTTTGGTACTTGCAGGCTCCAGCCAAGTGTGAGGCATCGAGATCAAAGCGCGTTGCCACTCTCCCTACTATAGCACGCAACTTGAAATATTTCTTTTGTTTTGATTTTTCGTACAACTATGTCTAAACATGTTTGTTGTCGTGTACTGTAAAACCTGCTTTTTAGCTTTTTAGAATAGCCAAAGATTGAACGGCACATAATCGCATTTGCATCCACGTTCATACCTGGTTGGGGTGAATAGAATATCCATGCTTGTCCGCGTAGATCATAGCCAAGGAGACAGACACGGCGTAACCGACGAACGTTATGGCTACCGTGTCTCCGGCGATGTCGGGGAAGGTATGCACAGCAGGCATCCGCGGGCGAGGGAACCTGGCGGGATGACGCGTACAGTCAGTGACGTCAGTCACCAAGCAGGGAGCCATAATGGGGGCTTGTTGTAACCAGGTCTAACCAGGACTTACCCGGCAGGGATATGGCCAACTATCTGAACACCATAGGTGGAGTCCAGAGAGGATGCGTAGGCTACACCTGTGGCTATTATCACCTGCAAAACAAATGGGGGGATGTGTCACTGATCACCTAATTCACTATTTAATCCCACAATTAAATAGCCAATGCTATGCAACAGCCTTAACACACAATTTTAATGAAAGGTTGTATTCCAGAACCTATTTGGATGTAATTATTATTATGTTACAACATATGGTAGCGCAGCACTTCTGAAATGAAAGTACACTATATGTACTGTACCACTATGTGTCCAAAACCGTTCATTTTGGACACAGTGGTACGGGCTAGCCCCTCCTATACCCAGTTTAGAAGCCCCTGTGTACCAGGGAATGTGATGTATGATAAGCACGTCCCTCACTTCACACGAGTGTGATTTCATTATTATTACTTAATAATGAATCCATAACCTGATATCACCCGTGAGGCATTGTGGGCCTGTAGATCAGATATTTTCACTACCTTTGTGCGACCCTCTTGTATGATGAAGTCTGGCGTTGGTTTTCATTGAAACATGGACATATGAGGTTTGTGCTGGACAGCAGCAACGTGAAAGAAACAAATGTCAGCTATCACTCTGAGCATGAGTGTACTTCTATGAGGAACATAGAGCTATTTAGGATTTCTCTTTGATGCGGTTACAACAGATAGTCAGACCGTAGAGCTCCGCCTACTGATACGTCTGATGAACTCCAACAACTCCAATGTAGGCCCTAAAACCGGCTGGTGGAAACAATTTCTACCCACAAACATTATTGCAGAGCCAATGCAAATGTCTTCAGGGTGCAGGGGCCGTCATGTTCGCTTTGGGGATGTTTTTTTTGTGGGAGAGAGATGGAAAATGATATGTGGCAAAAACAAACAGGCTCTGGGGTCAAACCCACGACATGCTTCAGGATGGATTACTGGCCAAGGTGCCTGGACCGCTCAGGATTTCTGTTCAAACTACTGTAGGTGTGAGCCTATGTACAACGTACATGGTCTCGTACTCACTGTTCTCTTAGTTTTTGTTACTTCATGGAACTGTCAAGGAACTTGAATAATCAAAAAATATCTGATAGTATTGTGCATTCCGCTTAAAAACATTACATTTTTCCATGCCCCCCCCCCCCCCCCCCCCCCATAGTTCAAACCCAGATATCGAACATAATTCCCCAGTGACATCAGCAGTAGTTGGAGAACTAGGATTGTGTGGCCGGGGGACACTGTGGCAACAAAAGCCTAAATGTCACACAGACAGGCGCAGTCTGACTGACCGTGATGATCTCCACAGGGATGGGCGTGCGCAGGCGCTGCCGACAGCGCATGTTGACCTCCTTGACCGGCACCAGGACCAGCAAACACACCATGGAGATGAGCAGCTCAGCCATGTTGGTGTGAGGAAGGTTCTCCATCACCGATGCTAGAGTCTGGAACACAGTGGACAGTGGCAGGGTCAGCCAAGAGCTTTAAAGGGACACTTCACAGTTCACACTTCTTCCCCCCAAAAATGCATGTTAATGGTGTTTAGAAGATTTAGAACACTTTCCTGAGGTTCTTAATGTGTGGTTTTAGATATTCAGAGACATGGGCAGAGAGCCCGACGGTCTCGCTACCTTCCAGGACTACAATTCCCATAATGCATTGGTGCACTGCCCCTCCTTGGGGATACAGGGTGGGCTTACTGAGACGGTATGTAGTCCAGGAAGTTAGTGAGCCCAGTGTCGATGACATCAAGGACACTGAGCTGAATGCAAAAAAATCCAAATAATCTAGAACCACATACTGTATGGTCCAGGCAAAATGAATTTTCAAGTGGAATAAATTGTAACATGGGATTTTTCTTCACAGATCATTTCTTTGAGGTCTCCAGAACAACATATTAAAAGTCCCGAAAAATCCCAGTTGCGCAAATATGTTTAATATCATAAAGTAATAGAATACATAGGCTCCAATGGAGTGATAGCCCCGCCCCCTCCTATACAAACCCATTATAACTTAAAACTCCATTTTAACCATGATGGATTATTCAAAAACAACCCATCTTTTTTCTGGTGACTGATATTGTCCTCCTAATACGTGAGAGGACCATGGAATTTCATTCACAAGTTTCAGTTATTTTTTAAAATATTGTTTTGGAAAATGTAGCTGCCTCCATATCTGGCTATGCCCATCCAAATGAATATTAATAAAATAAATAAATGAAACCTGTAAATGAAATTCCACTGCCCTCACCTTTTTCTGGTGACTGATATAGTCCTCCTAATATGTGAGAGGGCAGTGGAATTTCATTTACAGGTTTCATTTATTTATTTTTTTAATATTCATTTGGGTGGGCATAGCCAGATATGGAGGCAGCTACATTTTCCAAAACAATATTTTAAAAATAACTGAAACCTGTGAATGAAATTCCACTGTCCTCTCACGTATTAGGAGGACAATATCAGTCACCAGAAAAAAGATGGGTTGTTTTTGAATAATCCATCATGGTTAAAATGGAGTTTTAAGTTATAATGGGTTTGTATAGGAGGGGGCGGGGCTATCACTCCATTGGAGCCTATGTATTCTATTACTTTATGAAATTAAACATATTTGCGCAACTGGGATTTTTCGGGACTTTTAATATGTTGTTCTGGAGACCTCAAAGAAATGATCTGTGAAGAAAAATCCCATGTTACAATTTATTCCAATTTTAGGTAAAACATGAGCTAAAATTACTGGCCTATAAAGACCTTTACCAATATCATGCAATATATAGTCATGTAAGTTTCCCATAGATAACTGGTTATTGGATAATGACAGCAGGTCATTTGTTTTGTTTTTAGGACAGGAGAAGACAGAATGAGCTGTGGCCAGAAGAGGGGAAAGAGATTAAACAAAGGTCTCCTACTGGAATTTACCCACAATTATATTTACGACACATTTATTAACTTGGACTAAACACTTTGCACACTGCTCCAACTTCAAGTTCTAGGTACGAAAATAGTCAAACATTTATTGTTGGATATATTTTATTATGTTTATTAGATTATTATTATCAATGACAACCAATAAATAACGTCTTTAGCCTTATTTGATATAGCACAGAATTAACCCTTAGTGTACTGAACGCGTTTTGGTGTTCTAAGGATTATGTTTTAACTAGTGAAAAATAGCAGATCTACAAGCTCATAGCGCGCCACCGAGTGGCGCGCTATGAGCTTGTATCTCTGCTATTTTTGAAAAATCGTGAAAACGTGGTGCAAATCTTTGAATATTATGTTATTCAGAAACTAGAAATCTAGACATGAGAACAATGGGTTGACAGTAGGTTTGATACTAACATTACATATTTAACCCAACCTAATAGTCTAAATGATAATGGTAACAGGTGCTGACCTTAAAGAGGGAGAAGGTGCCTGTGTGGCGTGGGACTCTCAGTCCCAGCATGCTCTGCAGCTGTGAGACAGTGACATGGAAGGCTGCGGCGCTGGTGAAGGCCTTGACGATGGGCTCTGACAGGTAGGTGGACAGGAAGCCCAGCTGGAGACCAAACATGCAGAGCTATGGAGGAAAGCACAGTGACCAGTTCATCCTGTAACTTTCTGGAATCAGATGGAAGGAAAAATATCAGACTTACAAGCTCATAGCGTGCCACGGAGTGGCGCGCTATGAGGTCTGTAGGTCTGATATTTGTGATATTTATAGGTCTGATATTTTTGAAAATGGCGAGTCTGATATTTTTGAAAAAATATGGGTCTGATATTTTTGAAAATGGTGAAAATGTGGCACAAATACTTGAATTATTTTTCAGTTCAGAAAGGGTTGAGGTATGTCTCGTGGCCTTTGCCTTTATTATATTTTTATAGGGAGATAGGTACGGTATACAGTGGGTTGAAACGAAATGTGGAGAGATGGGGATGGTGTCATGCAGTAATGGTCATTGGGATTAGACTACCAGCCAAGGTGTCCAGACGGCTACGCCAGCCTAACTGATTACAGACAGATTCACTTACAGTAGTATTTCTAACATATACAGTATAAATCAACTCTTATAGGTGTGTAACTTCTATCGGCTCGATTTCTGTTTACGCCATCGTAACCCGTCAGCCTCTAACAAATGTCGGGTAACACAGGTTAAGCAGCAGTGATCCAATGGATTAAAGGTCAGGTTACGTGGTTAAGCAGTCAAGCTGCTTAATACACTGGGTCCATGACATTTTAAAGTTTGGGAACCATTGGTCATTGCATTGGGATGCACCGCTGTAGAAGACAGCCAGACAGACACTTCTCTGGCTGATTGACTTACCATCATGATACCTGAGAGCAGTGCGACAGCAGAGGCCACCCCGATCCTCTGGGCCTCGAATTCCACTGCTTCAGGACTGCTGGAGTTCAGCTCCAGGGGACTGGGAACCAACTGCTCCACCACAGTGCCTGTCATCAGACTCACCACCGCAAAGGTACCTGACACACAACAAGAGACTGTCATCACACTCACCACCGCAAAGGTACCTGACACACAACAAGAGACTGTCATCACACTCACCACCGCAAAGGTACCTGACACACAACAAGAGACTGTCATCAGACTCACTAGTACACTACCATAAATGTACCTGACAACACAACAAGAGACTGTCATCACACTCACCACCGCAAAGGTACCTGACACACAACAAGAGACTGTCATCACACTCACCACCGCAAATCTACCTGACACACAACAAGAGACTGTCATCACACTCACCACCGCAAAGGTACCTGACACACAACAAGAGACTGTCATCAGACTCACTAGTACACTACCATAAATGTAAATGTAATCATTTTGTGGACTTTTGAGAGTGTTTTACATGGACTCATTGAGGTTGTATAGTGTTGGACAACAGAATATGGTGTGTACTTACAGGAGGTCTGCCCTCAGAGCGCATGTGAAAGAGAGTTAACATACCATAAGCATTTACAGCAGCCACACATCATTAAATACCAGCAGGGGCTATACCAACTGGTTAGCTTGTGAGAAAATTGAAAGTAGAACACCCAAATAATTAGCAAAATACCAACATTCTGAACACAATAAATATTTTTGTTTTTTCTTTAAAACCCTGAGGAAGAAAAAGCGAGAACGACAACGTCATAATTGCCAGCTGCAGCAAGTTCTGGTTTATGAACATCTATAATGAGCCATGTTCAGGTGGTCCCAAGCCACAAAACTCTTAAAAAAAAAAACTTTTTTTTTTTTCTTTTTGAAGAATTTTGAATCTTTCCAAAACATTCCACAAAAATATATATTTTCCAAAAACATTTTCAGATAAATTCCATGGAATGTTATTAGTGTACTGAACGCGTTTTGGTGTTCTAAGCATTATGTTTTAACTATTGAAAAATAGCAGATCTACAAGCTCATAGCGCGCACCGAGTGGCGCGCTATGAGCTTGTATCTCTGCTATTTTTGAAAAATCGTGAAAACGTGGTGCAAATCTTTGAATATTATGTTATTCAGAAACTAGAAATCTAGACAGGACACAATGGGTTAATGTAGGGGACATCCTTGACATTCCAGTGTAGTTGAGACATACCAGTGGACACATGGCGGCCGGTGCCAAACAGCATGTACAGCACCACGGGGAAGAAGGAGGTGTACAGTCCAAATATTGGTGCTACTGAGGTGAGCAGAGCGAAGGCCATGCCTGGGGTGGAGAAAAGATTGTGAATGTAAACTCTGACTGAAATTTTAAATGGCTGTCTCCTATAGGAGTACAATGAGACATTTTTCATTCGATTAAAACAGATTTTTTTTTGCTGTTATAATATGTACTTTCTAAAAATTCTAAAATATTTATCTCAATTTTAAAGATAGGTAGAGTAGGCTATAACCATATAAGTGATAGTTATTTGTTTCAATAAGTGTTAATTAGTTCTATATTATTCAGAACTGGAGTGCTGTAAAAGTGAAGTTGATGCTGTACATGGTGCTATCTCCTGATTGGCTGAAATTGGTAATCCACCTGAAAATATAATTCTATTAAAATTAAAATGCTGGACAGATGGGGAGACCCATCTTTTAATAAAAAAAACAATAATAATAACTTATTAAACCAAACAGATGAATTATATCCTACTTTTTGTGTCTTCCTCCTCAATAGCCTGCAGGTATGTAATTATTTATCTACAGTACTTGCCTTGTGGAATGTGCAGAATCCCAACGGTCAGCCCTGCCACTGTGTCCCCTAACAACCACTTCTTCAGGCGGTATCCCGGCAGCCATTTGAAGATCGGCACTCTCTCCTTCAACAGGTGGAGGCAGGCGCGCCTGGAGCACCTGCAGCTGGCGGCCAGCCTCTCCCGGAGCCGCATGCCCTCGCCGCTGGGCTTCTGGTCGCTGCCGTACGCCTGCTTGAAGCGGTCCTCCGTGTAGATGTTCCTGTAGACGGCCACAGAGGCACTCATCGTGAAGTTGTCCCCGCACAACCACCACCACGCGCCGCACAGATGAGTGGTTTCGCCTTTCCTATCCCTGTCCGGGTGAGTGACCTGGCAGATTCAGTTGGATTATAGACGTTGGGTCTATATTGCACTCCATTTATATCCTGGCATCCAAGAGCCGTTGGACCTTCCTGTCAGACGCTCCTCGGCCAATGACATGCCTCAGAGCTTGAACCTTTTTGTTATTGCGTTGAACTGCTTCGGGGAGGATTTTTTCGATCCCTGTTTTGGCAAAGACCCCATAAAGGTGTGCTCTTCCGTCTCTCTTTTTTTTGTGATGGATCGAGGACATTAATCCTCTGGGTCCTACTGCTATAGGTTTCTTTGTTTTTACTGCAGGGGGAAAAAAAGCAGAAAAAGTGTGCGGTCACTCATACAGTTGAGTCCCAGCCCCCCTCCTCTCTCTCTCATCTAGAGCACTGCTACACATGCAGTCCTCCGCTCTTCAAAGGACCTCCCCTCCCTCCCTTTTGGCCTGCTGTCCTCTCCAGAGAGCTACAAGGGTGGTACAAGGCAAGGCAAGGAGGAGGAGGGAGGTCACACAATGTATAGCACTGTGGAGAGAGGCCTTTACAACAGAGATCAAAGTGGCATTGTTTGGTTGGTCGTTTTTTTTTTTAGGTGTAACCTCAGACCCATAATATCTGTTTGGCACTATTACAGGTGCTTCATTTCCGAGAAGGATGGATGTCTGCGTAATGGAGGGGCGTTTAAACAGTGTAGTCACGAGGAAAGGAGTTTGGAGCCCACGGGGAGTGTGAGAACCCCGTGAAACTCAATCACACATGAAAACCTGGTTCATGGATCAAACCCACACCTTGACTCTGATCAGAGATAGAGCGTTTCCGTGTGTGTGTGTTCCAATACAGCAGAGCTACAGGGGGAGGTGGCGGCTCAGGGGAGTGGCCAAACGATGGGAAGGTTCCCAGTTCAAACCCGGGCTCTCCCAGGGTTAGTGTTGAAGTGTCCTTGAGCAAGACTCTGAACTCAATTGCCCCTGATGAGCAGGTGGGTTTGTTGCCAGGCCTTAGAGTAGTTGCTGCACCAGTCAAAAATATACTGTATAGTAGAGGCGTTTTAAGCTTGGAGACCTGTTATTTCTGACTATATGCCATTAGTATTTGCAAAGAAGCAGCAGAGTGTGAACCAATCAAATTGATTGTTGATTGTTCAAATTGACCAGGTGGATGAAATATTATTGGAAGGACAATCATGCAAACTTGTAAGGA
Organism: Benthosema pterotum; assembly: GCA_039105355.1. Lineage (NCBI taxonomy): Eukaryota > Metazoa > Chordata > Actinopteri > Myctophiformes > Myctophidae > Benthosema > Benthosema pterotum. The sequence goes on along the minus strand of CM076968.1, from coordinate 19,792,947 downwards.
AATATTTTGTGGATTGGGGATGCAATAGGGAAAAGTGGACAGGTCAGTAAAGATCAAATGACTATAGAGATAGCGTATAGCAATTTGCTATAGCTAATGTGTAGTCATAGGGACTAAATCTGGCCTTTAAAGACTTTCTATTGCAATAACTTTTTTTGAAATGAAATGAAGTTTGCGTGTTTTCTTTTCTGTGTAATCATCACAGCATTACAATGGAGGGTGTGCTTTATCGTGACCACTGGCACTTCAGTGACGCTGGTGGAACTCCTCTGACACGCTCGATGATGTCAGCGACCGTGTGAGCAGCACAGATCAAATGTGACAAATGTTGCTGTGTTTACTTTGCATCTGTTGCTCGTGTGAACGTACCACTAAATGTTTCTTTGGTGAAGGGGACAAAGGTGCCTCCGCCCTGGCCAGCCACGGCGCCTGATGATAGGGGTAAGGAACCGGTTGGTGTTCCTTCCACGTGCAGTGTCCAACGCAGGGGAAACTCTACCCTGTCAGGAGGAAAGAGAGCATGAGGTCAGTCTGTTTCTCTCCCCGGGGTGCAGGGGCGGATCTAGGTTTGTGCATGGGGGGGCAATGCCCCCCTAAGTGCCCTGACTGCACTACCAAACATGATGTCATGCGACCCAACGACCCAAATTTCAAAGATATTTCAAATTAAAGTGCTTATAATTAGAATGATTTGAAACACTAATACTGCTAACTAACTAACTACAGCTGTACCACCACTAAACCAAGCATTTCATCATTGAAAACAGAAAACGCTCTGAGTCAGACCTTTAGCTTTATGCATGCCGCGTGTCTGTTGTAACTTTAACAGCAACTGATGTTATTATTGATGCTTTACTTGCCTAATATAAGTTCGCCTGCCCCCCCAATTGGAAAGTCCTACATCCGCCCCTGCCAGGGTGGCATAGGGAGTGTAGAGCCCAAGATGATTCAATTGACACTGGCTGAAAAAAATTACAATAACGTGGGATGAAAAATTTAAAATAAAAAAGCTTCCCTGGGGTCTAGACAAACTTCCCTGTGTCTAGACCCCCCCCCCCCCCCTGTGCACATGTACATGTACAACAAGTACGAGACAGGCACACGGCCATCCCCCGACAGCGAACATGACGCAGTGCACGTCAACGGTCGGCTGGCACACAGCGACCTGCAGAATCCCCCCAGTCAGTACAAACAATGTTACAATGGAGAAGTGGGATTTGTTTTGGTTTCAGCCCAGATGCGGTGCCTTGTGAATGAAATGAATGGACCTCTCCCATCTGGAGTGATGCAAGTGTACGTGAAGAGGTGCATGCAGCGCCTCAACTCTCTTCTCTTGCACAACACAGGACTACACACCCAATGATTTCAGCTTAATGTGAGACATGAACATAATCTAAAATTCTAAGATTCTACATTATCAATACAAGAGCACTGAGACCAAATGCAACCACCAAACTGTATAGCTTATATTTACAAGAAGGGTGAGATCTAGCGCCCAGTGACTAGATCTCAACCAGCTTCTTATTAGTCACAAGCATGTCTTCTGGTTTGAGCTATAGCTTCTGGTCACGTTCGGATAGACATCAGGTCGTGATCAGTTTCTTAGTAGTCACAACAAGGTTGGCAAACATGCAACACTACCCCAGGCTAGAAGTTATGTTTATTCTTAGGTTTAATAATGTGGTTTGGTTAGGGTAAAGGTTTTCAATGATAGTGGTTAGAGTGTCCCATAATCCATAAACTAGTCCTGACCATAAGCAGGTAGTTGCGATCAGGTTGCTAGTGGATTTTGCTGTTTCACTATGTTTAACATACTTTACTACACAGATTGGAGAGAATTGTTCTATTATTAATTTTTACATAGTGTTCTAAAGATGAACATTTATGTTCCGAAACACCCACCGAAAGTTTTGATTACAAAATTAATTATCCTTGATAAGTGTCTCCCATTTCTCCCATTTTTTTTTTCAAATTATGACAACGGATCATGCTTCTCTCTACACTCCCCAAGATTACACAGTGGGAAATAAATAATAACAATGATGTAATAATAATATCAAAAGGGAAGGAAAAAAATGAGTGGTGCTGTGTGTGGTTGAGACTGTATTGGTGAAACAGTGCCCCAAGGTGATACGCTACAGAGCTGTACTGTTTTGTGTACATAGGGACAAAGTCAGGCCTTGGGAGTAGTTGCTGCAACAGTCAAAAATATATAGTTGGGGGGGAGGGAAAAAAATAATTGTAGAAAGTATGCAGGCCCATTTTTGTCGAGACAAAATCTGTCTGGAGCCGAGGGGAAGTGTACTTAGAATTTGGAAGAGGTCTAGTGTTGGCTGCCTGACACCTTCCAGTCTCCATCCATCCATGTCTCCATCCCCGTCTCGCCTGTGTTTCCCAATTAATTAAATTAGCAGATATGCAGAGGGTTGTTTGTCCTCTAGTCCCGTATCTCCAGAATTCCAACCGTCTCCCGCGGCACCGAGGGCGATGGAGAAAAGGGGGCTGCCTTTAAAAAGAAGAATGCGGGCCATTGTGTTGATCAACTCCAGAGGATTTATGAACACACTGGTCGCTGTTTAAACAAGATATTAATCAGCGGTAAAGGGAACAATGCATTGGATGGAAAGAGGATATGGAATGTTAACCCTGAAGCGCTAGACGAAGCCCTTCTACTTCCAAGACACAGACAGGCGCACAGACAGATCGACAAACTGTAAATACCAGAGTGACACTTCACAGCATGCAATCTGCAGCCTAGTTCAAGTGCTGTGTAGTTGTTTGGACAATTTACAAACAGTACTCAACAGGACAGTAATAACTCTTAGTTAGTGGATGCAGAACAGGTCATGCGTGTGGTATTTTTTAAATAAATTGATAGATTGAGCAAAGTAAAAAACGTCATTGATGGTCGAGTTAAGAGAGTTTGTGTTCATTTGTTCAATTTGCGACTAAAATTAACAGCAAGCTGACATGTCAGAGTGTTGTTTTGTTTGGCAACTTGCTCTCGCGATCCCACTGCTCTTGTTGAATCAACATTGAATTATGTTATAATAAAAATATCTCATCCACCCGTCGCCTGCTTGCTGTGTGTGTGTGTGTGTGTGTGTGTGTGTGTGTGTGTGTGTGTGTGTGTGTGTGTGTGTGTGTGTGTGTGTGTGTGTCTCAGTGCTTTCGAGACTTTTGCTATTATTCCTGTCCAGGGAGAGGCTCCAGTGATTTTTGTGGCCTATAGTTCCTGTGATTGTTCTTTATCTCCTTTATGGGATGCTTGTCCTGACCCCACTGCAGTTGTTATTTGCAAACGACCTTGTCTATGAGGCTGGCGGGTGGCGACCCACCTCTGCTTGTGTCGCTGTCTCCTATACCTCTCCCATCCCTTTCCGTTCCACCAGCCTCAGCCTCCATTAGCACTTCTCCTCCGGCTGTCCAACGGTGTGTCCACCTTCGTCCAGGTCATCACTCATGTCTTTATGATCATCCAGACTCGGGCCTTGCGCTTCCCTTTGTGAATTTGTCGCAATTTGTCACTCGCGACAGGGGCGGATCTAGGCATAGGCATGGGGGAGCAATGCCCCCGCAAATGCCCAGCCTGCCCCTCCAAACATGATGGCATGCGAAAACAACACAAGATATTTCAAATTAAAGTGTTTATAATTAAAATGATTTGAAACACTACTACTGCTACTAACTAACTACAGTTGTGGCACCACTAAACCAACAGCATTTCATCATTGAAAACTGAGTCAGACCTTTAGCTTCCTGCATGCTGCGTGACTGTTGTAACTTCAACAACAACTGATGTTATTATTGATGCTTTACTTGCCTAATAAAAGTCCTGTAACAGAAAATGGTATGGGGGCGATGAAGCCGCCCCCATACCATTTTCTCTTGCCCCTCCAACATGTTCTCTTGCCCCCCCAAATGGGACATGTTACATCCGCCCCTGACTCGCGACTATCACAGTCCTGAATCACTGGCCTCAAGAGCCAAGTCAAAACAAACAATTACTGAAATTCCTTGTCAAGAGTGTTTTACTCTATCATTCTCCATAACTTAAGGAAACAGAGCAGTGAGGGAAAGCACAGATGGTATACGTTGTGGCAACTACCAAGTTATAGTATAGTCTTCATTATGGTTCTCTCTATTGAGAGTTACTTTCTGCCTGACTGTACCTGTAATTAAGCATGCCGAGATTTCCCTAGACAACGTGCAATGATCTAATTACACTTTGTCCAAGTTCCATGGAATTCTTCTCTAGTTCTTGTTCCCTGCATTACATCAAGCTAATTAAGGCCTGTGGGTGGCTGGGAAAAAAGGGGGAAAAAATAAAAATAAATCATACACACCTGTTCCAGTTAAGGAAAACTCTGCCTGCATGAGCGCTCAGTACTAGAATCCTTAACCGGAACAAGAGCATTTGCTGGTGTATTGTATTGTATTCCGGTGCCTTTTAAGAACCCAGTGTATTTAGAACATATCGGCACTTTACCGTTGTAATGCTCAAAGACCCGCTCTATACACTGTATGGCCAGTACAGAATCCATTCCATAATGTTGATTTGGTCCCCGTTCCAAAGTGCCAGAGCTTGCCCAGCAGCCTGCGGTCACCCATGCAGGCGGATGCATGGGCTGAGGTCACTTCTCCATCTACCCACTCAACCCAGTGTGACAGTGAATGGATTTTATGGAACATACGCCACGGTTAATAAACATGCAAGTTTCCCCAATGTATAACACAACAAAGCCAACATGCCGGTAATCTGCTGCAACTAGACTAGTTGGTGGTTCTATAATTAGGTCCAGCTGGTATCCAGCCAGCTCATTAGCTGTGATGAGTTCCCAGTAAAATGGGAGTTCATTGTATTCCACTGCAGTTGTGATGAACATCTCCTGACCTGCACCACACCTACAACAGCCATGTTGGCTCATTCATCAAACATCTGTGTCATCCATCTCCGGGACACTTTCATTATGAGTAGCGGTACATTTACTCGAGTACTGTGCGTAATTACATTTTTTACTTACGTTTACCTAACTAAGTATTTCCGATTTTCAATACTTTTACTTCTAACCCAAGGAAAGCATGAAGTAGCCCATCTACAAGCTCACAATGTGTCGCTATTGTACAGCCGTATCATCAGCCGTATCACTTGAGAAACAGGACCTTTTCTACTTTTGGTAACAATACAAGTAAATGTTGTACCTTCCCCTCTGCCTCTGGCTGATGTGCTGTGGTCCCTCTGGGGCTGGCCTGTGTGTGTGTGTGTGTGTGTGTGTGTGTGTGTGTGTGTGTGTGTGTGTGTGTGTGTGTGTGTGTGTGTGTGTGTGTGTGTGTGTGTGTGTGTGTGTGTGTGTGTGTGTGTGTGCGTGCGTGCGTGCATGCACACTGGTGTGGGCGTGTGTGCAGGATGCATCCTTCACAATCACTTCATGTCCCTGTTGAAATAACAAACAAAGCCGGTGGCTTTGTGAGCATCACTTCAATCCATATTGTTGGTAAAGTGTGCGTGTGGAGATTATTTTGTCATTACACCTACACACATATTCCCTCTTTAGTCGGGATACGAATTTCATCCATTCAGAGAACTCATTCATGATATAAGCTAAACAACTGAGTGAAATTGGAAGTGAATAAACAAATAAAGGAGTATCGTAAGTGAATTGAATTTGTAATACACCGGAAAGTAGATTTTGGATTTTGAAGATCTGTAGAGACCCTGACCAAACATTTAACTATAGCAATCATTACTATCACATTATTATACACATTATTATACTGTTTTTGAATGACAAAAGAACACCTGCAGCCCCATTATAGTCATAGGATTTTTTTTTAAGATTTCTGCCTATGAAGTGAAGTTGTGGAGCTGCAGCGGACGTGCATGGTTGGATTATGTAATAGATTGGTCTAGCTGCTGTGGTGAGGGAAGTGAACCCGGAGGAGTGCCGTCTACGTCTCCATGTTGGAGACTCCGCTTAACAAAACAGTCTAAAAGGGTCAAGGTGTAGTCTGAGTCTTGTCTGTCTTGTGGAGAGAACAAAAGGACGGACCCACGTTCCCCTCTGACCTTCCCTTCCCTGAAGCTGCTGATACACTGGTACAGTGGTCCTTCCCACCTCCTGTCAGGACCCAGTGCCACAAATAGTGAACAAAACCAAGCCTCGGCTTTCCTTGTGTTTTGTCTTGCCGGTGCTTGTTTGTTATTTTAGGTCAAAGTACAGTAGTTGTATTTGTGTCTGCCAGCTAAAACAGTTCCCTCAATCACCTTCCCCACTTTCTTCCAGTGCAGAGAGACGGCGCAGTACTACGTAGATTGTAGAGAGTATAGCATGCTTTTCTGTACAACATTCACAGTTTGACCAGTGGTAACACTGGCTTGTTTGTTCATATCCCTGGTTGTCTGCAGTATTTGGCATTCTACTGGTCTTGATTCTGTGTCCACTACAAAGCCACTTGCCACTTGGCAGCATCTAAAACAGTGGGTGGTTTAAACGGTCTTGTTCTTTGATAAGCCTGTGAACTTTGCTGACACAATATCCGTGGCATATGTCCTGGATTGGAGGGAAGCTTACAGTACATCCACTGATGCCTGCATATAGTCTATGTAGTTGTGTAGCAAAATCCAGCTTACAGAATATTTCGTGAAGATTCTTGTAAACCATATTTTTTCTGTTCTATGGACCCTAAAGGACACAAAAAAAGCGGTTTACATTTTTTCCCCCCACCCTAACATTATTTTATCACCATGGCAACATGGCGTTGTGTATCAATCTGTCTGTATTACTGTCAACATCATTTCTCCAAATCTGCCAGCCCAATTTATACCAAATTTGGTCCAGGGGTGTATGATATGCTCTAGAAGACCCCATAAAAATGTCACCATGATCGGCCCATAGGTGGCGCTACAGTACCAAATTAAAAATTATAAATCGCGATTATTCACAAACTAATTGTCTAATGCAAATGAAAATTGCTGGGTTTTTGCACAATGGGCTGAGACACAAGCCCTGCAAATTTGACCACAATCCACCAATGGGTGGCGCTACAGTAACCCATTTAGGAAGCAGATGCATGGTCTTCACATATTAACACAGTGATTTTCATGTAATTGCAATGTGATTCTTGTCACATTTAAGTAAATGTTAAAGCTCTGGGGGAGAAAGAGGCAATAACCTTGGAATATTTTACACTAAATAAGACCACGCCCCATACCCCGCATCGAGGGACGTGGTGGTGGCATAGTCATAATACACAAACAACACATCAAATCAAAATCAGTCCAGTTAATTTTCCTGTTCCCTTCTCATTTGAACATTTCACCTTCAAACTGTCTGGCCCTAAACCATTGGTCGCAGCAGTCATAGACTGCCCAAACCTGCCGATCCATCTTCATCTACTTATCCTAGTTCGGGCCACGGGGGTAACAACTCCACCAGAGAGCTCCAGACTTCCCTCTCCTGAGCAACCGGGCGACCTCCTCCTGGGGGATCCTGAGGCGATCCAAGGCCAGAGAGTCAATGTAATCCCTCCATCTGGTCCTTGGTCTGCCCCGGAGTCTCCTCCCAGTGGGACGTGCCTCGAGGACCTTCCTAGGGAGTTGCTCAAGAGGCATCCTGATCCTAACCAGATGCCCAAACCACCTCAGCTGGCTCCTTTCCAGGAAAAGAGGCTCTCCCGAGTGACTGAACTTCTCACTCTATCTCTAAGGGAGATGCCAGCCACCCGCTGGAGAAAACTCTTTTCAACCTCTTGTATTCATGACCTTGTTCTTTATGACCCACACTTCATGACCATAGGTGAGGGTAGGGATGAAGATAGCTCGGTAGACAGAGAGCTTTGCCTTCTGGCTCAGCTCTCTTTTTGTCACAACAGTGTGGTATAGTGACTGCAATACCGCCCCTGCTCCTCTGATTCTCCGGCTGATCTCCCTCTCCATCCTCCCCTCACTCGTGAACAAGACCCCGAGATACTTAAACTCCTTCACCTGGGGTAATGCCTCATTCCTGGACTGTACAATCCACCGGTTTCCCTCTCAATTTTCTGTATTTCTCACCCTGCTCACTGAGATGCATATCTCTGTCTGGAGATGTCAATATCCACGTGGACTCACCTGACTTCAAAGCACCACTGAATTCCTTGACATTTTAAACTTTATCAATCTTACTCAGCACGTCCGTTTTCCCACCCACAGAAGGACACACTGGATCTCATCTGTACTACAGGAATAACCACTCATAATGTCACCAGCATGGACCTTGGCTCCACCATCTTGGACCACCTAGCCATCATCATGGACATTGACACCCCCACTCCCCTCAACAATGAAAAACGCTCCATAACTTTCCGGAACCTCAAATCTATTAACCCCTCCTCCATGTCCTCATTATTGTCCTACACCATATCTGACCCTAGTCCACCCACCCCGAACACTAAATTGGCCAATGTTTACAATGACACACTCTCACCTGTCTCAATCAACTTGCCCCCACAATGACCAAGCACGTCTCCTACACCCACTCAGCCCCCTGGTACACGGATCATCTACATCAACTAAAAAAACAGGGTCGTCAACTGGAACGGCTTGTCAAGAAAACAGGTTAATTCCAAGGCTTACAAACCGCATCTGGAACAATACAAAAATGCTCTCAACAGTGCATGCACCTCGATAGCTCAAAATGTGGAGAGCCAAATTTTGAACAGGCTATAATAGCCAAACCCAAAATGTAATCAGAGTAAAACTTTTTTAGTTGTCCCACTACTCATCTGTTATTCAGTCCGGCAGCAACTACTCAATCCTTTAATGCAATAACTGCATCCAACCTCTCCTCCATAACCTCTGGCATGAAAACCTCCACCTGTATCCTTGACCCGATACCCATCACCTTGGTCATTGCCAGTCTTCCTGTTCTCTTATTGCCAGTCTTCCTGTTCTCTCTCCACTTATCACCAATATCATAAACCTCCCTCTCCACTGGCCAGCTCCCCCTGCTCTCATCTTGCCACTTTTACCCCAATATTGGAAAAATATTGGGGCAACTACTGACCCATCTCCAACCTTCCTTTCCTCTCCAAAATCCTGGAACACACTGTTGCCTCTCAGCTCAAGTTTCACATAGACTCCAATAACCTCTACGAAACACTTCAATCTGTTTTCTATTCCCTAGCACAGAAACCATTCTCACAAAAGTCACCAATATCTCTCTGCTGATTCCGTTCACCTCTCCATCCTCGTCCTCCTCAACCTCAGTGCCGCTTTTGACACCATCAGTCACTCCATTCTCATCACCTGTCTCCAATCTTCCATTGATTCAACAGGAACTGCTCTTTCCTGGTTCAAATCCTACCTCTTTGATCGACAACAATTCATCTCTGTCAAGAACTGCAACTCCTCCACTACCCCTGTTACCCATGGTGTCCCCACGGCTCTGTTTTTGGTCCCCTGCTCTTCATCTTAAATATCCTCCCACACTGTCAGATCCTCCATCCTCCATGGACCTCAGTTCCACTCATTTGCCGATGACACACAGTTGTATTTCTCCACCAAAGCCATCACTCCAACCAACCAATAAATCAGAAATCATCACTGGTCCCAACTCCCTCACCAGTTCTATGCAGGATTTTTCACTCAGCATTGATGGTTCCATTGTTTTACTTTCCACCCACATCTGCAACCTTGGCATCTTTTTTGACCCACCCTCTCATTCCTTCCCCTCTCATTCCTTCAACCATGTCACCAAAACTGCCTTCTTCCACCTCAAGAACATTGCTCGTCTCCGACCCTTCTTGTCATTTTCTGCAGCTGAAACTCTCATCCACGCCTTCATCTCATCACGCCTTGATTATTGCAAGAGTATCCTCCACAGCACCACCTCCAAAGTCCTCAATAAACTTCAATATGTCCAGAACTCAGCTGCGCGTCTGCTCACCAGCACCCGGTCCAGAGATCATATCACACCTGTTCTCTGTGACCTTCACTGGCTACCAGTCAAACAAAGAATCCACTTCAAAACACTCCTGGCCCCATATAAAGCACTGATCAACCTGACTCCCCTCAATTAAGTTGCTTCTTTTTATTTTACCTCTGTAGTCACCCCCCATGCAATGTGTCTTTGGGTACTCAAAAAAGCGCTATAAGTTTCTCCTACACCCACTCAGATTATTATTATTAATAATAGACGGTGGGGGGTAGTATTATTAATGTCCAATTATCGTGGATGCAATTTCTTTTTGTCAAAAGAGAAAGTCAAGTTATTTTTTTCCATTTGAAACAAAACACTGTCTGTGCGCGATTATTTAAGGTTTTTGTAGCGAATTGGTCATTTTAAATATGTTATTGTAGCGCCACCTATTGGTGGATAGTGGTCAAATTTGCAGGGCTTGTGTCTCAGACCATTGTGCAAGAACCCAGCAATTTTCATTGAAATTAGACAAATTGTTTGTGAATAATCACGATTTTTGGTTTTGAATTTGGTACTGTAGCGCCACCTATGGGCCGATCATGGTGAATTTTTTATGGAGTGTTCTTGAGCACATTATACACCTCTGGACCAAATTTGGTGTAAATCGGGCAGGCAGATTTGGAGAAATGATGTTGACAGAAATACAGACAGATTGATACACAACGCCATGTTGCCATGGTGATAAAATAATGTTAGGGTGGAGGGAAAAAATGTAAACCACTTTTTTGTGTCCTTTAGGGTCCATAGAACAGAAAAAATATGGTTTACAAGAATCTTCACGAAATATTCTGTAAAGTACACAATGACGTGGACTCATAGTTTTGCAGTTGAGGTCAGTGTTACAGTTCCCAAAGGCAGTTAGCAGCCAGCCAGGGCTCTCAGCAAGCAGTACTTCTGTAGAAACAAGCCCATGGCACCTTGCTGTACACAATACCCATACAAGACTCGCTGGTTGCTGTTCCTTCCTCACTACTTGGTTGGGGCATATTGTATGGATAGTGCACTTTCAGCCATAAGTTAATTTTGCTATTCAAGGATTCAAAACTATAAATTAACATTACCAATCAGAAAGGGATCCCAATTTGGTTTTAAGCATTAGGTTATACTGAATACAGATGATTCTGGAGATCCATGGCATGAAATATTCTGACACAGAAACCAGAAACATTTTTTTTTTCTTTTTCAGAAAACAGTCAGGACTTAGAAGACATTTTGTAGAATCTAGTGTCAGGTCAAAATTGGTTAATATCAATTTGTTGTTGTATATTGAAGTGTAGATCAATGTCAAAAATATTTTTGTCAAAACATTTTTAAAAATAACTCAAGAGTCCCGATCCTGACAACTCGTGCTTATGTTCCTTTCCATCTCTCTCTGTTTCCTGTCTACCTACTGTGATCTATCAATGTCTGGTATGGTTTTGTAATTAATTTACAGTTTAAAAGATTTTAACTCCATCTATCACTTGGAGGTTGAGAACCCCCAAGTACAGGAGTAAAGTAAATGTACAGCCCTGTCCACCACTAGCAGGCAGTCTGTCTGATGATGATGGGATGTGTCACTTTGCCAGAACATTGTGCAGCTCAAGTGCAACGCAGCCTTGAACTTCATTGTGAAAGCACGCTGCTGCATTGTCTGCACTCTTGGCCTCTGTCAACGGCAGGATTCACTTTCAGACATAAAGGAACTTCACAATTGCCGCGTGTTGTCATATTAAACCCTATAAGGCGCCACTCTACTGTAAAATATCTGCCTGGTTTTAGTGTGTTTAGACTATATGGCACAATGGTCTGTTATTACGTCCTTTGAAAGGCCCTCGCTTGGTTGGCAAACAGAGGAGAACCGACACCAACTGAAGCTACAGTATTTAGTCAGTGAGGTCATTTACTCGTACGGTGTATTTGCCATTCAGATATGGCACTGGAGAAATCACCAAACAGTCACCTACCTACTGTACACTGCAGGCGGTTGTTTGGTGACAGATGTATCCAGTGGCGCAGTACGTTTTGAAGAAGGTATAGGTATAGGGCGTGCATGTCTGTGGTCCAGGTGCAAGATAAACAATAAATAAAGAAATAATAACCTGGCTAATTACAACATACATACAGTGCTGGAGGTCCTAGAAACACTTTAACTGTTGTGATTTGTAGAAATTGCCCCAGGACTTATGTGGTGCGTGGCCTTCATGGAGTGGGTCCTTGAGAGCCAGCAGTGCAGTGACTGTAGGTTTAGGACAGGTCAGCTGTGCTCACCGGCTAACATGTTCACCACACAATATTAGTGGCGGAAATTTTCAGAAGATAAGTAAAGGTGATAGGATGATGAAGATATTGCCTGAATATTGCCTCACCACATAAAGAGAAACTTTTACACTCGTCTCATATCAATTATTTTGTGGCCTTTTCGTTGCCGGCAATTTTTCACTCCTGTGTTCAAAAATCACACTTGTGTGAAGTGAGCCCACATGACCACATGGGGTGTCTACAACATTGTAAGAAAAAAAATGTGTACTTTAGAATAAGGGTTTTCAACCAATTGTGAAAAAGGGACCACCACCCTGACTTCAATGTGGGGACCACTGTTGTTGGGTGAGGATATGAGCTAAGATTAGGGCTTTCATAACACTTGCCAATCATCCCATGTGCATGCCATGCATACAACCATTTCCTAGTAATAATGACTCCTCCAGACAATCCGGTGAACTGACGGGTACTACAACTCCCTTTTTCTGTTGAATTTCCTGGGAGTCAAACTTATCAGTAAATGACCACATGGACGGTAATCATAGGTCACCAGGCAGGTCATGCAGGTCTTCAGTTTCAGTTTGACTTGGCTGATATTATGACGTAATTTTTAAACGCCTTGCAGTTGAGGGGCCAGGGCTCAAAATCACGGATGAAAGCTACACAGTAATATTCTATAAGAGCTGTGATCGTATCCATTTAGAGTTTCCTATGTAATCCCCACAGACACATACAGTAGTTCAGTCAGTAATATATTCTCTCACTAGGCCTTCCTGAAAATCAGCCTGCAAAGCCTTGGCACTGCCCCAGTAACAGCCCAGGTTACTGGACTGCAAGGAGATGACTCTGAGCTATACTTCATCAGGGGTTACCCTCTCTTCAGCATTACAAGCATGATCCTTGCGGGTCCATTTAGTTTCATTCATGTTTGACTGTTTTGTTTCCCAAATCCAGCCTGTAATTGTGGACAAAAGCAAAATAAATCTTAGTTTTTACTTTTGTCTGTGGGCCTAAAATGTCATCAAATGGTGGTCCGAGGCTCGAATACTGAATAAATAGTGGTCCCTTGCATCAAAAAGGTTGAAAACCACTGTGTCCTATGCTTTACTTTTTAATTTAATCTCTCCTCCTCCATGGACCCTTCTCATCTTCCCCCACAATCTCCTGGCTTCTCTGCTGTCTACTTCCTTATCCTGTCCGCTGTCTTCTCCTTGTCCTGTCCTTTCCTCTCCTCCCTCTCCATCACCTTTCCCTTGCTCCCACCCTTAACCCTGGGCCTTGTCAGCGCAGCATCAAAGGGCGTTCTGTTGGCTCCAGCTGGGTGGCCACTGGCTTCTCATTTCCTCCCCATGCTCGGCGGCCATTCAGCGGTGGCGTGCTCCGTCAGGGCTGAGCGGACCCCAGGGAGCCCACCAGAAGACTGCGCTAGGCGCTCACTGCCGCTTCCTGCTCATTTAAGAGAGACCCTCAGAATGGAGCGCCATTGTCCTGGCTGTTATCTGATGGCCCTGCCGAAACAGGCAGACAAAGCCAAGAGCCTGGGGGACCCACCTCCCTACTGCCTCTGTTACTGTGTTAAAGCTCCCCTCTCTTCTCCGTGTGTGTGTGTGTGTGTGTGTGTGTGTGTGTGTGTGTGTGTGTGTGTGTGTGTGTGTGTGTGTGTGTGTGTGTGTGTGTGTGTGTGTGTGTGTTTTAATGTTAGTGGCCTACCAGAAAGACCTCCACAAATGTTGATGGATGAAGTGGACTCGCCATTTTCTGAGGGTTGTTTGCATGAAAGGTATATGCCAGACCACGCAGACCTGCAGAGAATAATAATTGGTCATATGGAGCGAACCTGATCCAGGCCGTTCTACAGTTTATTATGTTGCTTTGCACAGAGTGAGGCGGCCGACTGACTAACTGAAGGATCTAATAGCAGCCTGCCAGTGAATGCAGCGATGACAGTGTCTGTGTTACTGAACCTTTCTATACCTCAGTCCTCAAAACTGCCAGTGAGAGTGACAGATGTAGTCCTGTTTCCATGCTTGGTGGGACAATGCCAAGGACTGATATTTCAAATATATATAAGTGTCACCAAAAACACAGAACCCTCTTTCTGGTGATGAATGATTTTATGTAAGGTACTTTTTTTTCTTTACTGTTTTCAGTTATTTTTAATAATTCTTTTTTTAAAAGGAGATTAGAACATCAAAATAATTATTACAAATAGATAAAAACAGTAAAGCCCCCTCACATATTAGAAGGACACTATCAGTCTGTCAACAGATTGTGACTTTGTTACATTAGTTACTTTTAATTATTGTCTAGGATTTTTTTTGTCCTATACCAAACATTTTTGTATGAGTTGTGCGAGTATAGTGATAGAAAATAGCCCTTTGTGGTATTGTTTAGCTCACTTACTCACTGTGTAGGACTACTTGCTTTAATTGTATATTTATAGACAAAAGATGAGACAACCTCATCTTTCAATCACAAAAATAATTATTAATGGCAACTGCTCCTACTTCATAAAGCCTTTCACATTACATGTAATGTCATTGCAGTTGCCACTAGAAGAGAGCAGATACAACATGGGAGCAGCGTCCTCTTGTGGAAGAGCAAGGCAAAGCACCGTAAACCATCAAAGCTTTTCATCATAGATCAGTTCAGGCCTGTCCTTTCTTCTCACCAGTTTTTTGGCTCTGATGAGGAAAGTAGGGGGGATTTTTCATTTGAGAAAACACACACACACACACACACACACACACACACACACACACACACACACACACACACACACACACACACACACACACACACACACACACACACACACACACACACACAGGTATAAAAGTGCGGTATAGAGACACCATTGTGTGTTCTGTATCAAAGGGAGACTTGTTAGAGGGGCTTTGGTGTGCTGTGATATCACCCACATCAATCAGGGGCTGTCCATGCAGGTGCCTGCTATCGGAGGGGGCTGCCTGCCTACTCCTATTTCACAGGCTACTGGTGGAATAGACTGGAATAGCAGAGGAAATGGTATCAAACTGAGTCATTAAAAAAAAGAAAATGACTCTTATTTTATGTGACCATTTTCTACGAATGAAAAGTGACATTTGTCATGCCATAATTGCCAACATGGTTTAAATGAGTCCATGACTCCTATTCTAACCTCAAGAGCCCTCTCTAGTGGTGTGGCAATGAACTGTCGAATGCATCAGTCAATTTGGAATATTGAGATATTTTTTAATCTATAGATATTACATTTTGCATATTTTAAAGGACAGCTTTGTTCTTTAACCAAGGTTATTGTTTAGGGTTGTTTTAGAGAAAGTAGAATATGAGTGTCATTTCATTTTTTGCTTTCTTTCGTTTTAGGGATTTTAGCTGTTTTTGACTGGGGAGCAGGGACATTTTGGGGGCATTATTTATTTATTACAAAATATTAAAGCGATTTTAAAAATTATCTGCTATAGAGAAATTACATGTGGACGCAAAAGATCACAGGATCTACTGAATGTAAATGCCTGCTTATCCACACAAGGGAAACTACCCTGTGTCATACTCAATATGGCAGTTTGTCACATTCAATAGATCTTTTGTTGTGGGATGTAATTTCCTGGGGTCTATTAGGACTATAGCTATAACTATATAAATGAGTTAATAAGTAAGTAAACAAGTCAATAAATAAGCATGTAAATAAAGAATTGTAAAACAAAAAAATACATATTCAGCACCCGCTTCGACCTCTATCCATCGATTGAATAGACACTTATCAACAGAAATGTTACGATCCAATCGTGCCGGTATAGCAGATATTCAGATACCCGCCGGGCAAGTAGATATTTTGTATTCATTGCATCGGTGGATCACGGATACTACTAGTAGGGCGGGGCGAAGGAAGTTTTACTGAAGTTATGGTTAGGGTTAGGTTAGGTTTAGGCATAAGTTTACTGAGGTTAAGTTTAGGGTTGGGGTTAGGTGTAGGCATAGCCTAGTTTTACTGGGGTTATGTTTAGGGTTTAGGATTAGGCTAGGGTTAGGGTTAGACGGTGCTTTATGCGGTAACTAACCCTAAACAAAACTTCAGTAAAACTATGCTTCGCCCCGCCCTACTAGTAGTATCCGTGATCCACCGATGCAATGAATACAAAATATCTACTTGCCCGGCGGGTATCTGAATATCTGCTATACCGGCACGATTGGATCGTAACATTTCTGTTGATAAGTGTCTATTCAATCGATGGATAGAGGTCGAAGCGGCTGTATTCAGCCCCATGTTCGAAATCCCCAGCCCCGAAAGAAATAAGAAAGCAGCAAACAGGGAAAATAAATAACATCTTTAACATTCTCTAATAACTTAAAACATGAATCACTCACTCCATTTTTATCACATGGTAAACCCCTTATGCCTAAACTTATTTGCCTTTTTTACTATTTTGAGTAAAACTTTAAGGTAAAATGGCCAGTACACATGCTCAATGTGTCAATGTAGACTGGCAAGTTGAACTGTTCAAATTTACTTTGTAAAAAAAAAAAAAAAAGGCAAAGGCATAAAGTTTAGGCATAAGGGGTTTAGTGGTGACAAAAATGGAGCCCCTATAGTTTTTATGCCACTATGTGAACCTCACACCTACGTCACACAGCCGTTCCAACCATTATGTCTGAATTATAGCATTGGGCAATTCTTGAATAATACCGTATTGTCCCGAATATAAGACGACTCGTTTATAAGACGACCCTCATTTTTTCAAGACCCATTTACAGAAAAAAGAACATTGAATGTCAAATAGTCTAGCCCCTGAATATAAGACCACTCCATTTTGGGGATATCTCCATTGGGAAAAAAACATAGTCTTATATTCAGGCCAATAGGGTACCCATCTATGTCTGTGTCTATATCTGTGTCTCTTGGCCCATCTCTGTGCCCATATTTGGAGATATGCATGGAGATACGGTATCTGTATCTACTGGCAACTTGCCACCTTGCTTTTTCAATGCAAAATGCCAACATGGCCACCATGAGAATATGGTCTCTATAGAGCGACTCGCGGTTTGATTATTGTGACTGTATGTCACATCTACTATGAAAACCTGTATCCTGTCCGCCCTTTACATTAGTCAACCCACGCCTCAACATATGGTCATGCCTCATGAAATCACGCCACCAAACCCTGGCTAATCATACAAGGAGCACTTGATCATCACCTTGATCTGCATAGAGTATATGCAAATCAAGGTGATGTTTACGCTCTCAAAGAGGTACACCTGGTGCTTCCAGTTATGACATTTCTTCCATATACTCTATGCCATAGAGTATAGAAATCTATATTTCACTGTACAGTATGAGCTGTCCCGTTCTGACAAGGCATGTTGATCCTATCCCACCTGTGCTTCCAGTTATGATATTCCATGAGTTGATCTTACCTCATCATATCCTGTGCACTCATGACCCCCACACGTCACATGCTGATCCATATATGGCGATACAGTGCTGTCACCCTGGCAGACATGTTGATCTGATCCCAGATTCCAAAGCGCCAGCATGCGTCCAGCAGTCTGCCGTCATGCATGCGACCTCAGGCATCTACTGGGATAGCATACATTTCAGATTTTAGACTGAAATTTGGGGTTTGTTTTATTAAAATCACCAAGGTGATTTTATTCAGTCACTACTCTCTTGGAAATAAAGCATGGTTCTATATATATTTTAAAATGTCAAATGGTAAAGAAAATGAATGTCCAATTCTAAGACGAACTGTAAAGCAAACATCATTTGGAGTGCCTACTTCAAATGATCTAAGAATAAAGACATTAAAGTGAAGGTGTAGAGTATATCTAAAACCAAATGAGAAAACTGTATCCTCATAAACAACTAAGGAATCATCCAACTCATAGACTGATTCGTCCATCTATATTCTCTTCTACTTTTTTACCTCTTCTTTTCTGAAGATCAAGCAATGGCAAAAAAGTTGAATAATTCTGCCTCTTTGATCTGCACACACACACACACACACACACACACACACACACACACACACACACACACACACACACACACACACACACACACACACACACACACACACACACACACACACACACACACACACACACACACACACACACACACACACACACACACACACACACACACACACACAGTGAGTTCATTTCCATTTTTGATTTTTTTTCTTCTTCTTCTTCCTTTCTGTTAGAGTGCCAACATCAAGATTTACCTTGGTGTGCAAATGTGCTGGAATAGGTTAAAAGGAAAGCTGCTGCTCTCTCTCAAAGCACAAGTGCAGATGTTATGAAGTTAATTAAAAATTTAGCAATTCGTTTCTCCTGTCCCAATTTAGGTTGCATCAAACAGAAGAAAACAGACGGAAAAATTACTTATGAGAGGGGTCCATACAGGATGCCTTTTCACGTGTATGCTAATGCAAAATGGAAATATACCTCAGTAGTCTAAAATCAAGGTTGAGATCTCATCTAGTTTCTTCAGATATTTTCCAGTGCTTGAAGCAGCATCCAGTTGTATAGGAAGGGATGTGATACCTGTTATAAATATACTGATGAACTTAATTATACAGGTCATATTTAGGCCTGTTTAACTGCTTCTCCATATTGGATACATCCTCTCTATTTACATTGATCCTGCCATGATATCCTATCCAGTTTAGCCGAATCCTTCACCTAGAGTATATGATTCCACTCAGGAACTGTCTGCAGCCTGCTAAAAGGCATTTACAAAGTCTGCCTCGTCTGGAATACAACAGCGATAAACGCATTTAAAAGGCCCCCCTTCTTCCCAACGAGCGTTCCGGCTTTATACATGTTTACCAAAATTGCATCAGTGTGTTGACATAAGCCACCCATCTTACGCCGACTCTACGATCTCCTCCCAAATAATGGTGCCATGCACAGAAAGGGTGTCAAGTCTCAAGATGCTGCCCATCCCCTCTCCACTCCCCCTATCAGGATGGGGGGAGCTGTATGTTCAGCACAGGTGTTGCAGCTACGTTTGTACATAATTCCCCTCTGTGCTGGTGCTGCGCGGCGTTAGCCTCATGTGCACGGCATCCCCCGACGGGACCACTCCTCCAGTGAGGGATATTACAAGCGGCAGCCACGCGCCTCTGATCTGCGGGCGCCGGTCTCTCTCATGGTCCTGGGTGAATAGCGCTTGACTTGTTCAATTTGTTTAGAAGCCTCGTTCGATGCTTTGAAGCCACACGTTTTAGCATAAATCATAACCTGTCTCCTTGCTCACAACAGCTTTGAAATGCAACATCTGCTTTCGAGTCGCCGCTTTACAATTAGCTCGGCAACATCAATAGATTGACTCCCTACCATTTTTCTTGATAATGAACTGCTTTGCACCTGTGCAAGGGCATTAATTGTAGCCCCCCACCCCACCAACCCTCATTTGATTTGGCCACTAACACTGATCAATCTTCACATCGACTGTAACGTGTCGGGGATCGTGTGAACTTCCTCAACTTTCAACGGTGTGTTCCAAGCGATATCAGATATACAGTACGTAACGTATGCATTAAATTGGGTTACCTCTGTATGGCAAACCCACTTAGGAAGTGTTGTGGTTGTGGGGCATGTTACCGGGTCATGCTGTTTACTCTTTCATCAGACACATCTCTCTCCCTCTCTCTTTAGGGTTCCCGTTTGTTAGTTTGTTTTGCAAAGCAACAACCTTCTGCTCAGCTGTGGGAAAAGTGCGGAATCAAAGTTGCGCAGAGCGGCCCGTGATGTTGACACTGATAAGCTTGGTTCATCACTCTCCATTTGTCTGAGTGACGTTGATGCGCAGGTTAGCTCTCCAGAGGGAGGACGACTGCAGCACGCAGAGCACAGGTGCATATGGCAGCGCTGCCATCGAGCTGTAGGCTGCAGGAAGTCTTCTCTATACAAGTTTACTCAATGAACTACAGAGTTTTGGAGCTCAAACTCAAAGTTCCTCTCGGCATGTGTGAGCAGCAGGCCTACTAGTTTACTTTTTTCCAGAGAACGGCTCCAGGTGTTCCATATTCTTGAGCCTAGTAATTTATAGTGTTGCTTATCGAATATAGCACTGGATACATTTCATTTTATTCTTTTACATTATAGTGTAAATTAGGCTTTACTGATCCGTCAGACCAAACGCAGGTGCATGGTATTCGTAACCTTGACAGTGAGAGAACATCTCATCAGGTGCATTAAGAATTCTTTTTGCAGGTTGAGGGGAGTAAAATAACAATCCCGATGATTTTATTTTCAAAGGCGTGCATTTGATCAGTAGTCATCAATTAAACTTACTGAGGTGCAAATTACGCCGCGCGGATGAGATGAAAGCGCCTGGGTGTCATCTTGGTCCCCACCTCCTCCCCCTCCTCATAGCTCGGCTTTTGGTTTACGCACGGTGCAAATAAACAGCCAGCTGATCTCTGGCGTTGCGCGGTGACAGGGTGACACATCCCCTCGCATTACAGAGGCTGCGGCTGACTGAGGGGCTTAACAACTAGTGGCATCATAGGCGTACATTTACAAATAAATCCGCGGCGCGTGCTGTGTGGCACTCCTCTGAACATTGTAGTGCGAAATCTCTGCTTCTGTTTTGCATTAACTGATTTCGGTTGGAGCCTTGCCACAAGTTCTAGTTACCACGCGTCCAATATGCGAGTCCTTCCTTCTTGTGGTGCCAAGATTTCTTGGGAAATATTTGTTGAAAAAAATAAATCTACGTCGGTGTCCTTGGGCTTGTTTTTTTTTTACATTATGCTTGAGGAAGAACTGCCAGATTATTCCAGAAGAATAATATTTTGAGCAACCGTTGCCTCCCCATGAGTTTAGATAACGTAAATTAGGGAGGAACTGTAAGTTTGGCACTGGCCATCCCCTAACAGCCCCTCCTCCTTCTAGGGAAATTCCCATGTGAGGAGATTCTCTACAACAAGCAATTAAGTAATAACAAACAACATAAGAGATGAATAGCATTGCCCCGTGTAACCCTGTGGTAGGGCTGGGCCATATTGACATGAATCAAATTTCACTAATATTTACTTTTAGTGTGAAGCAGTGAGCCTTTACTATTTAAGCCAGGCAAAAATGTCTCTCTGTGCATCACACACTACATATTTGGGCATGTCTGATCTGCAATTTACACGCTGCACTTGCTTCCTGCGCAAGTAAGACACAATCAAATGTTTTCTTATAATTGATTATTTGTGACCAAATTATACATTGATATTTTGACGATAATATATTGCGTGATGTGGTCATAGACGGACTATAGTCAGGGAGCAGAGCCCCAAAACAAGAAAAAAGAAAATAGCTATCCCGTTTGATATACAGTAAATAATGACGTTTATAGGACAGTGCAGCCTGTCCAAAGTGCAGGACAGTGCAGCCTGTCCTGTATTTGGATTATAATGACAGTATGCACCGTCATAAGCAATGGGAAGCACTTGCTGTAAAATGGCTAAGCAGATCTACAAGATCATCACTATTTTCACACAAATAGGGTTCAAATGATTATAACGAAGAAAAGACAACGCCAATGTCATCATCACAATATTATAAACATCCAAAATGCCAGATGACAGTCTATTCTCGTGACGCGATATTGATGTGTACATCATCGATTTTTTGCCCAAACCCACCCTGAGGCGCTTTGTTAACAAAACGTTGTTTCCCTCATTTCATACACGAGTCAAGTGTATACACTGGGGGAGATCAGACGCCATGTGACAGGTACTCTCATGTCCCCCAGCCACTGCAAGCGGATATATGATCAACTGGCAGGGGTCCATGCCAACTACAATACCCACATTAGCTTGATGCCTGTGAAATGATGCTGTCAAGTGCACACAGCTAATTATTTGCCTTTGTTCCTCTGCAGTATGTGAGAATGCGCTTGGAGCCACACTGTGATTGATAATCCCATTGTTTTCTTCCTCTTGTTTCAACCTATGCTTTTTTATTATTCATCGTATATGTGGCGTTACGCAGACAAGCCATTGTTGGGGAATTAGTCTTTTAAGGGAATTTACGAAGCAAACCCTATGAATAAACAATTATTTTCCCAGACAAAAATTAGTTATCATCAATTTTGAATGGTGAGTCGGTGCAGTGAATTAATATGAACGCACCATGCTTAGCTGGTGCATAACAGTGGATCTGTTCAGTAATAGATCATCAAATTCACCGAGATCTCAACAAAAACACAGGGTGCTGGTGTTATCTCGCAAATGTGCTCTCTAGGGTGCTTATTTACTTCACCGCTGTATCATGTGTAAAAGACACAAACTACAAGGTCTATTCATTAAGGCTAAAAAGGCATTCATTAAAGTGCATTAATTAACTTCCAATTATGGTCAACAGGAAGTGAATGCTAAAGCTTCCATGTCAGTATTTAGTTGCAACAGTGGCTCTTTATGGATTCGCATTCATGTTACTCATAATTCTCCTTCAGATCAATTGTAATGCAACTGTCTTCAAAGAGTGGGTCCAGGCAGGGAGCCCCAGGGGTCCTCTCAAGGGGGTTCCCAGCAAACTATCGCAATTAGTTTAACCATTGTAACCCTATATTCCAGTGGTTCCCAAATGTTTTAGCCTGTGACCTAAAAGAAAAAGTAGACATACGCCCTGGGCACAGAACTGTGAAAATAGCAGGTCTACAAGCTCACATCGTGTTGTTTCATGCTGTGAGCTTGTAGATTGAATATTTATACTAAACATTTGCTTCCTAATTTATGGATTTTCTTTGTTTTTTCTTTTATGTCTTCATGGAATTACTGAAATAAAATATTTTGTATTTAATTTGTTTTTAAACGTTTGTAATTAAAAAATAATCAATCAAAATGTAGGAAACAAAAAGCAAATAAAATAAGGGGACCCATAAAAATGTGTCCAGAAGTGGGTCCATATCTTCAGATGGTGGGCCATGTTTGTGTGATCCTTACCTTGACATGGAAAAGGATTGAATACTTCTGGCGTAAGGAACTCAGTGGAGGTGACATTTGGCAGATCTGCTTTAGAATTCCTCTGATTCTCTCCTTTGATAAGAACCTGAAACATGAAGCCAGAAGCACATCACACTGTGCTCAGATGTTCTGCAGCACATTCTAGAGGTTATTGCGTCTCAAACGTGCCTCTCGCTCGCAGAAAACATCAAAATGTATCAATATGCTAACAAGTTAGACCTAAAATACAGTCATATAAGTCAGTCAAGATCAAGAAGTAATACTTGGCCGAGTGATATATCTGCTGAATCACGTGTGTTGATGTCAACTGCATGCTTTAAAGTGGTTTAATAGTTGAATTTGAATGGCCGTACTCAATACAATGTTATAATATAAGGCATAAGGGCAGCTCAGTTCAAATTGTGTTAAAGGTGAGAAGGTAAATGTGTTTCTTTTTCGTTTCTATTTTTTTTAAACCTCTGTGCAGCCGTTTGATATCTACTAGTTCCTGACCCCCCCTTCCTCATCTATCCTGCACAGTAAAATCCTTAGTTATTTGGTTGCATTTGTGCACTCTTTGGAGTTAAATAAACACTATGTACTTAGCTGTGTGCATCTGTGTGTGTCTCTCTCCTCTCGTCTCTGGGAGTATGGGTGCATGTCAAGTGATTGTTGAATTGAAATATTGATGTGGAGTATCAAAGCGTGGCGTAGCACTCCTGTGTTTCCAGAACTAACCGCGAAGCGCTTTGATCACACACTCCTGTGATCTGACTTCTGAAGTTGTTAAGACTGCCGGAAAACAAAATGCAAACAAACTTCAAGTGTTCTTGGTATTGATAAAAGTTTTCTTTGACAAGATGGAGATGCATGCTGTCTGTTGGTGTCTGCCCAAGAGTGGAGATTTGGGGAGTTTTCGTACAAGATAATGGACAAGAGGTGTGGGAATTGTTTTCACATCGGTATAACAGACACCTCTGTTATCACAATGCTTGAGCCACAAGACAGTGGTTTAGTCTCTCTTGGGGCAGACTATACAGCACACCAAATCCTTCCGCCGACAGACCATTATTTCAACCCTATCCCTAATTAACCCTAACTGCATGTGGAAGCCACATGGTGAGCATTAACTGGCCACATAGCATGCATATTTTTGATGCAACACTGAAAACAGATCATGGCAGTGGCAAAAGCCGTGAAGGGTGACGATCGGCTTTTCTTGATGTCAAGAAAGATTCAAGTGGCAGTGACAAAAAGGACATTACCACACATGGACATATGCCATCATCAACTTGCGACGACAGTCCCTATTGAGTGAAAGATTATGTATTTATGAAAGAAATAAAATATTGAAGTTGTTCTTATTTTTAGTTATAGAGAGCAAGCATGATGTTTTAAGGCATTTGTCTTTTAGCCAGGGATCCTTTTAAGAAATTAGCCAGTCCCACGTCAAAGCCATCAGCTCAGCGGTTAAAGCCAACCAGCCATGGTGTGTGTGTGTGTGTGTGTGTGTGTGTGTGTGTGTGTGTGTGTGTGTGTGTGTGTGTGTGTGTGTGTGTGTGTGTGTGTGTGTGTGTGTGTGTGTGTGCGCACACGCAGGAGAGAGACGCTGCTTGACAGTGCCATCCAGCAATATTGATAAGGTGTTGGGGCTGTCCATGCTCAGACTCAGACATACAGTACATGTAGATACATACTGTACATAGCTGTGTATAGGAGCAGTAGTGCACCACTCAAAAGTAGGGCCCAAATCCACCCAGCTTGGCACTACCATCAAGAGTTGGTTTGGGGTAAGTCCCTGCTAACCCTATGTAGTATCATGTCCAGGGGGTGTACTTATACTCACAGTACAGAAACAGGAGATGGGCTATCATGTTACATTAGATGTCAAACCCACAAATCAATTACTAAATGAAAATAATTTGTCTTTCAGATTTTTAAGTACTCTCTGAAATATAACAATATTAAAGTACGTTGTACGTAATGTGATACCAATTATCACATATCAAAACACTGTGCAAAGCAATTTCACCATCTTCACACGCAGGCAATTAGAATCAAGAGGTGTCACACCATCACTCAGACATGACACCATAATATTAGTTCTGGATTGCAGTATAATAATAAGACCTTCTATCGCGAGCACTTATGTCCTGGGCTGCCTGTGTCCTGTGGTGAGACTTCATGCATTTATGTACACAATGTGGTTTGGAGTAGTCATGACAGCTAAACAGGGGGAAGATTCCCTCCTCCCTTCCCTCATAACACATGTTTTATGTTTCCTACTCTAACTGAAGACAAGGAGACCCCTGAATGAGGTGTCCAATAGCTGCACTGTAAAGTCCAGCTGTTGAGTGGTGGTCCCCATTCCAGCCAAACTGGAGTGTCACGGTAATTATGCTCCATCTTACCCCGTCTTGGGTTGGTGAATGGTTAAATGCACGACGGCACAGCCAGCAGCAGGCTTTTACATGGTGTCTGTCTCATCCATTAGGGCCATATTTGTCACACGAGGGCCGTTTAGGCCGGCAACAGTGCTGTAAAATTGGCTTTTTGACATGGCCACCAGTACAAAGGCTCCACTGCACCATGGCTGGGCTCTTTTTAGTGTGCAGATGGTCAAGACAGCTGGGACACTTTAGGGATCTGAGGATTTTAAACTGCCCCCCAGGCATGACAAAGGAGAAGAGCTACTGGCATAATTCTTCATTGTTTCCATGCTGAAGAATGAGACTTTATCAGAAAATCAAAACAGGACCATTTGTTGTCTGCAATAAGCTAATAGGGACCCGAAAACCTCGTGCCCTGCGATGGATTATGCTTTCCTTCTTGTAAAGTAGTTACTACTTAACTTAAAGCCCTATAATTTGTTGACCCCTGTGGGGGGTCTGTACCCCCCCCCCCCCCTCTCTAGTCTCTACAACAATTATTTTTACCGCAAATAGTTGATCTACATGAGCCCACAACACAATATAGGCAATCTACAAGCATACAAAGTGTCCCAAGCTTGTAGAGCAGATGTGTAGCTATTTCACCTCTCTTGGGGAGAGGTCTGATGGTCTGATAGTCCACATACAGTGAAGAGAGAAACATTGGATAGAGACTGTGATAAGAGATGGTTATCAGATAGAACACAACCACCTCAAAGACTAGTCATTGTGTGTATAGAGCGTATGCACATGCATAAAGTGAATGGGAAATCGAGTGGCAAAGTGACTTGTGAGTCACAAAGAGACTTTTGAGCAAAGTGAGTTTATTGTTGTTTAATGTTTATTGACCATTACATGGTTATCAAGGCCAGAAAAGGACTTTTCTTGACACTCAATAGGCATCACCTATGACTTAACACATAGTTCTATTCATGCACTGCATCTGCATTGAGTGACCTTGGTAACAGAAATTGATTTATTGGGATATTCTGAATTTCAATTCACATACGTATTGTTCCACTTTGGCAATGTAAATGTATGTTTTCTCATGCCAGTAAAGGCCTTTGAAATGAAAATGAGAAGAGGAGTAACACGTCACACAGCAAAGATCCGCCAGGCTCAAGAATTGCACCAGCACTCACACAGTGCCAGGCACAAGAGCACATTAAAGCACATTAAATTAATAATATTAACAATTAACACTGCATGCTTGCACATCTGCTATTTTTGAATATTTGGGAAAATATCTCTTATTTTTCTCTTCTTAAGGTTCCTGTAATTGGAACAAATAAATACATATCATGATGTCCTTGGCACAAATAAGTCAGAAAACTACTGATGCTATTAGTATTAGTTGTTACTTGCGGCCTCAGGTCTTAATGGGTCAACCACTCTAGTACAGTGGTTTTCAACCAGTGGTCCGGGGACCACCAGTGGTCCTTGAGAGGGTTCCAGGTGGTCCCCAGCTAAGTTGATTAACCAGATGTAACTCTTGGGAACGTAAAAATAAACCAAATGGACCCTTGTGGGTCCATGGCTCAAATGCTGAATAAATGTCAGGCCCTGGTATCAAAAAGGTTGAAAACCCCTGTTCTAGTAGCTTCGTCGTAAGCAGCTCCCAAGTGTTCACCTCTTATGACATGCTCTCAGAGTTGGGAGTAGGTTGCGCTATATAGGTTCATATGTGGTTAAAAACATATCGCTAGAAGAGCCTTCTCTGTGACATATTATCTTGTTTAGTAGGGGCCTGATCAGTCGGGTCTGTGCCAGTTTTGAAGTTGGTGGCTATATGGCTACCCAGACGGAGGAGCCCAGAATTATACGAGGGAGTGAGCAGGGGGGGGGGGCTGATTGCCTGCAATCTCAACAGCTGTTTAATGAACGCTGGGACCCCCTTTCTCTGGAAACGAGTTTTCCCCTTGAAAAGCGTGGAAGCCATATCCAGGTCTATTTAAATGAGGTAACATGGGGAAGGTAAGCAACCACCACCACATGAGCATTGTTTTCACAGTTCAAAGTGAGGAGAGAGTACTTTGCACTTCAAAGCCACTCATCTGGGAGGCAGTACAGTGGGGGTGGGGTGGTGGCGCGAGGGAGGGAGGGGGGGAAGAGGGGACAGGAAATAAGAATCAGGGTAATTAACAACTTCTGCTCCGCAAGGGGAAGACACACAGCGTACCTTCTGCCTTGAAGATACGTTCACGTTTTGGCTGGCTGTCCTCCTCGCTGGTTTTTCCCCATTTTTCGCTGCCATCTTCTTTCATCCTGGATGTTTACTTTAAAGTAGACTCTGAAATAATTTTAAATTACATAATGACTTGTAAAAACACGCACAGGGGACTCGGTTCCCCTCGGTGCTGCTGGGGGGTGGCAAAATAGTATCATATTGATGTTGTGAATTTCTATGTGTTTAGCTATTTTATTTACATCACGGTGCACTGGGAAAATAATTGTTCTCTTACAAAGTGTATATGATTTCTCAAGCAGCAGGAATTTGAATTTGCTAAATAACCAGTAATTATTTTGAAAGAAACAAACTGATGTGAACCATCAGTCTATTTCCTTTGCTTTGTTGCTTGATTTGCTGATGGTTAATTAAGAACATCTATTATATAGACCAGGGCTGGGCAATTATTTTTCCCAAGGGGCCAAATGAGATACATGAAATATTATGGAGGGCCAAGACTAAAGGCTGAACTAAAGTCTGCGTAATATTAATGTAATTTCAAGATAAAACTAAGCGTAAGACCAACCATTTTGACACCCAGGTTTATTCAGAATTTGAGCACCATTTGATGACATTTTAGTCCCAAAGAACCCAAAACTAAAGATTTCTTTTGCTTTTGTACACAATTCCAGGCTGGATTTGGGGAAACAAAACAGTCAAACATACAGATCGAAATGACCATTAATCTTCTCTCTAGTTGTGTAGACTTGGGCTAATTCACATATTTTAACTCTTGAGAGTGTAAACATGAAACCAAATGGACCCGCAAGGGTCCATTTGGTTTCATTTTTACGCTCTCAAAGATTTGCATCTGGTTAACCAACTGTCCATATTTAACTGAACTCTCTCAAGGACCACTGGTGGTCCCCGGACCACTGGTTTAAAATCCTTTCACGGGCCGGTCAGAGTCAGCCAAAGGGCCGCATTTGGCCCCCGGGCCGCATAATTGGATAGAGATATTGATATAGACGGTCATATATTTTTAAATGAATGGTTTAATGAATCAGACAAGCAAAGATTCGTGTCAGTCACTTTAGATTTTTAGCAACATAGTGTACTATATAGCAAACAGTATTAATAACAATGGTTTAGTACAGTGTTCCTCAAAAAGCAGATCTACAAACTCACAGCTAGTGCCCAAGCTTGTATGTCTGCTATTTTTGAGCAGTTTTGAAAATTTGTGTTTGAAAAAATGTTGAACTTCAACATTAAACACAATTACACAAATATTATCTTATGGGGGGATGGGGGGTTACTTATCACCAAAGATTACAAGAAAGAACAGCCAAAAAGTTCATCTGTAGGTGAGAAATACTATATTGCATCCTTTAAGCATTGTTTTGTTTATTTATTTTCATCAAGCAAACTGAATGTTTTTTTTTTCTCTTTTTAAGTTTGGCTTAGTGTAACTATTTATGATTTCCAAGAAAACCCTTATAAATAGTAACAGTAGAAAAGTGTGTGTGAAGAGGAGGAGGGGGGATTTACATGCGAAATGGGTTCCCAGCCTGGATTTAAACTCTTAACATTGTAATGGAGAACAGAGTTACAGAATGAGATTAAGCCCCAATCTGCATTTAATGGAGCAGATCTGAGGCCGGCCTCCACTTGAACCCGTGCTCTGTGAAAATGTCACACAGAGAGCTTCTATTTGACATGTCACCTACCAGGGAGAACCACCGTGCTTTGATTGAGTTTTATCAATTATCTTTGTGAGGGAAAACACTTGATGCAAAGGGACTGCAGTGACATTCATTGGCTGTGTGAGCCTTGCCTTGCTCCTGCCAGCAGTAGGCCAGGGAACTAGTGCACATGACACAAGATTAAAGGAGAAAACCAAGCTGGAATGTGACATCTCTAGGGGGACTGTTTTATAGAGAAGTGTAAAACTGATGTCATTCTGCCTGTGGATTTATTCATCGCTCCACAAAGACACCTGTACTCTTGACAGATATACCGTATATATACAGTATATTATTCATCAAGAAAGCACTGACAAGCAAGTTCACAGTGTGGTGTGATTCGCTCTGAGCTTGTAAGGTCTTCGATTTAAGGCATTTTTTTTAAATTGTGAGGAATTAGGGGTGGAAATTCTAGGCTAATAGCCAAATATAAAGATGAACTGGCTATTGCTAAACAAATTCAAGTAAATAGCGTATTTTTGCGATTACTGATGTCCAACCATGTGGTCCCTCTTCATAGTCCATATAACTGAATTCATGAATTATTTTTATCTATTTGTTTTATCTAGATTCTTTGATTATAGCTGGAAACCAATCTCTCCATGGGAAGAGGTGCAGAGTGAAACACATCATATAAATATAAAAAGTTGACTAATATATTTGTTTTTTGTTTGTTCTTTAGTGCAGTAAAAAATGCTGGTATTTTGCTGAAAAACAACCCCACAAACCAAAGTGGGACATCTTTATTAATGACCAGAGCTGCTATAAATACAATGGCAGCATTCCAGGAAAGTGCAAAATGAATAATATTATCATGCCCTCCCAATTAAATTATGTTCCAGAAGACCTTATCACACCACAGAACAATTGGAGGAGGAGGGCTTCAGTTTGTGAGGTCAGCATTTGGTTGAAATTGGGTGAAATTATGAGTAGCCCTCCCCTTCACCTAATAGTCAATGTAACCCTTCAGCCCCCCTCCTCCTCCTCCTCCTCCTCCTCCTCCCTCCCTCCCTCCCCATCTCCCCTCTATTGACTGGCTCCCCTGCATTAAGAGACCCCGTGGAGAGGATCCTTACACTCTATAAAGACAAGATGCAACCCAAGCGCCTTTGAGATGATCGCAAGGATTTACCAGAGCGTGCGCCTGCTCTCTTCGCTCGATCCCCCTAAACTTCAAAAAGACACGTTCGGCTTGATTGAGTGCTACTTCTCGTGAAAGGAAAACCAAATTAATTGGGATGCCAGCAGTGCACTAGAGTGCACTCCTCCTGCATTATTATTATTTTTTTCACCAAGAGGACCGACTATAGGGACAACAAGTGAATGAACACACAGGATTACCTTGACTTTAGAGTACTGCCTTCCCAAGTGTGATCGGGGTCAATCCAGACTCTGGGCATCTTGCTCTCCAGTCCAGTGCAGCTCTCTCTCTCTCTCCATCGCAGCCCAGAGCGTTGCCTCTCGGCGCTCTTTGCAACGCAGCCAGGTGCGTAAAATACGGAAGAAGTGCAGGACAGATGGCTGCGCTGGCGATACAAAGAACGGACAACTTTTTGCACAGCTTCTTGCAGGTTTGTAGCATAAAAATACTATACAGACGAAATACAGCGCCGTATATGCATCACGATAACAACACTAGAACCACTGTACCTTTTAGCCTTCGTACGAAGCGCAGCATTATCTGAAGTCGCTCAAAGTTTACCCGGGGTTGTCTCCTCTGGTTTGGCAAATCAAAAGTTGACAAAATCCAAACTAATCATTTGCTTGTAGGCCCATTAGGCTACGTATTATTCTTAAATATTACTCAATATCCGTTCAATATGTGCTGCTCAATAGAGGTGCTGGTAGGGTTGCCTTTCACATGCGGTAGTGACGTAGGGCTACTTGATTATTGACACCTGGTGTTACATTTGGCCCTTTCCTCGTAAAAACTCGTTTGCCCATATAGTTTACAGTTTATATAGCCATATAGCCTGTATAGTTTGTAAGACATTGATGATGGCACTTTATGACATGGAAGATGTAAGCATTGCACTGTTATAGGCGAACAACCTACAGTATATTTTGGACTTACATTTTCACACTAGGCAGGTCTATCACAGTACATTTGTAAACCTGTATTTATTTCAAGTTGAGGTCACAGACACACACACACACACACACACACACACACACACACACACACACACACACACACACACACACACACACACACACCTGACAACAAAACCCTGGTAAACTTTGAACGACTGCTTTGTATACCGTATTTGTATCAAATACATGATGGAATTACTCAAATATTACATTAACTAACTTCTGTATGTTTTTCCTCCCTTCTAGGACAGAACCCCCAGCTCCTCTCCAGAGGGAGCGCCCAACACCCTGTCTTTCTTGGCCACAACGTGCAGTCAGGCCTGGCAGGTGGGGGGCGCCATGGGCTCTGAGGGCTCCCAGTTCCCCTACGACGCTGCCGCCGCCGTCAACTCCTCGTCGGGAATGTTTCAGCTCTGGAGCAATGACATGGCGCCCAGCTCCGCCCTCAACACGGCCCACCAGATGGCGTTCACCGTACCCAAGGTCCAGTTCCCTGGGCACATGCAGTCCGGCCTGGGACCCCACCATCATCACCACCACCACCACCACCACGAGCTGCCCTTGACCCCGCCGGCGGACCCCCCATCCTCCTACTCCTTTGAACTGTCCCCTGTCAAAGTGATCTCGTCCCAGCCGCAGGGCAACGGCACCTACCCCTACCCTCAGCCCGGCTCCGTGGGACAGAACTTCCCCAGCTTCCTCCAGAACACCTCAGCCCGGCATCACCTGCCGGGGGGCCACGTGGACGAGGGCCAGCAGTGGTGGAGCCTGCCGCAGACCAACGGCAGCCCTTCCAACCACCCCTTCTCCTCCCTCGGCCGGCAGCTGGTGCTGGGCCACCAGCCCCAGATCGCTGCCCTGCTCCAGGGCACGTCCAAGGGCCTACTGAGCTCCACGCGGCGCTGCCGCCGCTGCAAGTGCCCCAACTGCCAGGCCAACGGTGGCGGGCTGGAGTTCGGCAAGAAGAGGCTGCACATCTGCCACATACCGGAGTGCGGCAAGGTGTACAAGAAGACCTCCCACCTCAAGGCCCACCTGCGCTGGCACGCCGGCGAGAGGCCCTTCATCTGCAACTGGCTGTTCTGTGGCAAGAGCTTCACGCGCTCCGATGAGCTGCAGCGGCACCTGCGCACACACACCGGGGAGAAGCGCTTCGGCTGCCAGCAGTGCGGCAAGAGGTTCATGAGGAGCGACCATCTCTCCAAGCATGTCAAAACCCACCAGAGCAGGAAGAGCCGGTGTGGCTCATCGTCACAACACGGACCCTCGGACACGCTGCTCGCCAACATAAAGAGAGAGTGAAAACGCTCCTCCGTTCAGAACTAACGCAACGACAATGAAAACTGTAGATCTTTAAAAAAAAAATCACTGCCGCATGTTTGCACAGGGGTATAAGCTGACAGAGCTGGTCTTCATCTGCTGTGGTCGGGTGGTCGTACTCGGAACTCTCAAAACTGTAATCAAAATAGTTTTTAAATGTGGAGATCATTTTGAGTACATTCTTTACATGTAGAATTTGAGTTTTACTATTATTTTTTCAAAGACATGTGAGCTGGAAGCAGCTGCATGTCATTTGGCATTTTAAATTGTGCACAGAAATAATCTTTCCCGACTGGAACTGACCGACGGAGTGAATTTATTATTTTCTTAACAAACTGCCATCAAAGTGTCAAGCTTATTTCACTTTTTTAAATCAGTCTTTGATGTATATTTTGTGATGTAAATATTTGTAATGATGTGCTGGAAGTAGCAGACACTGTGCAAAAGTAATAGTTTTACTGTGTTCATTCTACTGTTCAAATTCAATTTATGCCTTACTACCTTACTGCAGTTGAAGGTTGCAATAACAAAATTGTTTTCTTTAAAAGAAATGGTAATTTGGCATAATGCCCTGTGCAGTTAATAATTAGAACAAACTTTAATACATATTTTTTTGAAACGTGACCTTTCCAAAGTGAAGATTTATTCCATCGGCTTGCTATCGGCATATTTATCTGTACGTTGCTGTGGACGAAAAAAAAAGAGAATATTTTACAGTTGTAAGTTCTTTGTAAATTATGTATATTTCATGAACGATTTATTGAATTCCTGTCTGTAAATTATAATAAACCTCACCCTTGCTTAAAATTTACCCAGCTGTTCCGCTAGTTTCTCAGATTATGTGGCACCTATTTATTTAAGTAATTATTCAGAATTCAAATGTTACTCATTGTTGCCTTATGCAAAGGAAGAAACGTCTTAACACCTCAAAACATTTATCCGTCTATTTAAATGGCACTTATTCGGAATACAAATGCCTCTTATTGTCCTGTAGGTGTGAAGGAAGAAATGGCTTAACACCCCAAAATATCTAACAAGTTTATTTAAATGACAATTATTCTGAAAGCAATTGTTCACTGTGTTTGCCGGTGTGAAGGAAGTAACTGGCAACAATGAGACCCCAGGCAGCGCAGGGGGGCTTTAAAAGATCTTCACACCTCAAAGTAAATACTGAGCCCTGTAGATGGAGGGGGGGGGGGGGGTCACTGGTCTCACCTTCTGCAATCAAGTTCACAGCCATGTGGGCATTTAATGACTGTTTTCTTTCTCTCAATGGAGGAGATTGAGTCAACAGATGCAACAGAGGGCACTGGAGAGGAATTCCTTGTGAATGGGACCCCTGTTGTTCAGACCCCCTCCGTGGTGACAGGAACTCCCTTTGATTTTGCACCCTTGTGAAAGTTAATACCCTCGCCCCCCTCTCCCCCCAGCCTCCATATATCACAGTCATGTTACGATCAGCTTGGCCTTTACTGCCCCAGAAAGGGGCTTTATTCAGAGGCCGGCCAACCAGATGTCAGCTCATCCAGGGGTTTCTCCTCTTTTGTCTTCAAAGGCGTTTGAACTCTGACGCACAGGGAGCAAAATGCTTCAGACAAAGCTTTTGTTTTCTGTGTGTGGGATTCAAAATATATACAGTATACATAGTAAACACTGATTAACTCTTATAAATTGTAAACTCCTTGGGTGTCATTTATTGAATTTTGAGTATGTACAAATGTAACCAAGTGGACCTAATCAATAAGGTTGATTTTTAAGTTACATTTGCAGGGACACTACTGTACCTGTAATGAAATGTTGGTACTTGGCAGACAACAACCGCTTAGCATCAACTGCACTGGAAGCAGATGTTCTCCTTCATTTAGTTATTATTGTCTCAACATTACAAATGTCAAATTAAATGTGATTATCTTATTGTGTACCAGGGTATCCATAGAACTGTAAAAAATATATATTAATGCATCTAAAAATAATGCCTTGAGATGTTGCAAATCCATTACACATTGCAAAAGTTGTAAAATTGCCACAGACAGGGAACATGGGATTTTGGATTTACAAAAACCTGTGTATCATAGCGCAGTATGAAATGAAAGTCTTGTACACGTGTGACACAGCGTATTTACCTTCAAAAAGACACTTTTTATTTGATATGATACAACAGATTGTACTCGGTCAAACATGGCATCAACAAACCCCTTTGTCAGTCTTATGTCTAGACATTTGTCGTGGTTGTCTGTTTGTGTAACATGCAAAAAAAGGACCAGATGAATCATTCCTATGAAAAGATATCAGTCTTCAGTATGTATGGGAAGCTCTTTGAGATGGTTCCAGGCACCATGTAGGCTCACCTATAGTTATCCTGGTGCCTCTCAAACTTTTTCAGGCCACAACCCCCCCAAAGGAATCATGTTTGAACTGGGGACCCCTCCCCACCCTGACAAGCACTGAAAGCTTGCAATGTGAGGCGTTACAATCTAATTTTTCACAATTCCATTTGACCAATTTTATATCATAGTTTGTTAGTTTATAATTAATAGTTTGTTAATTAATGGTTTTATTTATTTATTTGAGGTATTTAAAAGATTGCTTTTACTAACCCTAGCATCGTTGTTCTAGGTTTTTATATCGGTAAATGTTTGCAGAAAATTAGGTGAGGTGATTTGTATTGAGTATAAAGAAGGGGGGAGTAGGGGACCTGGTACGGACCCCTGGGGGACACCGGTCAACAAAGTATATAGTGTTTTAGTGATTAAAGGAGGCCACTGAAATATGAGGTCTATTGATCTTTGGTGCAGCTGTGGGTGATCCTGTTAATCTACAGGACATGAAGCATTGTGGGGACCTCTACTGGTCACAAAGAGGGATAACCAACACGACTGACTCCCCTACTGCATTCTGAAATGTTTTGTATTTGACACTGTGCATAAACCAAGCAGGCAATTACGGGCCCACACAGATACCTATTTTAGATTGTTGCATCATTGATTGTATTATGTGTTGTGGCAATCTGCACTATGGAGCAATAGTATGAAACTTTTGGGAAGCAAGCGTTGGTTATTTTGTTTTTTGGCACAATAGCCTGAGGAAAGAAGACAGCATGCATCCTTTATTTATACAAGTAAAAGCATATCCTTCATATTCACCAGCTGTGCAGTGCGGATCCAATTCATGGACTTTCTTTCATTATTCTTCATCTAGAATGTGAAAAAGGGGAGGTTGGCGTTATGGTTAAGAACTGTACAGTATGTGGTATGGTAAGATTACTGACACTATGGACAGCTTTGACATGACAACACTGGAAAGCACTAATAAAATTAGCATTTTGTATTAGTTCCAACCAATGGATTTCAAGTGTCCCCAAAACCACACATAATCTGTTTTGGCCAGGAGGAAAAGAAAAGAAAGTCTAATTTATACTTCATCACACCATCATTTTTGTCCAAACAAAGAAACAAAAAAATGTAACACCTTTTTTTGGGTTGAAAATATATCAATTTCCTCAAACGGAACAGTTGGAAATATGTCATTTTTGTCAGGCGACAAAATAATTAGCCTTCAGCATATTGTTGGTGGTCAACCTGGAAATGTTACATCTTGGGTCAGACCAGCAGTCGTCCTGTCTCCACGTTGTCTCCATTGAATTAAAACCTGTCCAACAATCAACGACTTCACCAAAGTTACCTGAAGAGCGAAGAGTCATTCAGAACTCACGTCATGCCCATCGAGGGCCTCCAGGGGTCTCCCTCTCTCCTTCTGTGTTGGGATCAAACAAGCACCAATCTCATTCAAACAGAATAAGAGAGCGCATAGAGGCCTTTACTCTGTAGGCAGGAAAAGAAAGAACCTGCTCCACGTTGAGTTGAAATCTGAGTGAGTCCAATCCTCAAGGCTTAATTCAAGTGCTGCTCATTTTGTCTGCATTAACGTCCAACACAATGATGTGGATGTCGATGATGTCAGCGGAGGAATGACAAGTGAAAACACTAGAGAATATGTAGCTGAAAATGCGTGTCCGTCCGTCCGTGTCAAATTCATTGAAATGATGCTGTTGACCTTGTCAATCCTGTATACATTCGCATTCTGTGCACTCACCACACGCATACTCACATTGTTGCGCATGTACACATCCATGCGCATGTTAACTCCAGTGGCCGCCCCAATAAGGAATGGACATTTTTGTCCTCTTTGTATTAATCCCCTGTGCACTTTAAAATACAGGAGAGAAAAATAAAGATAAAAAGAAGAGAAAAATAAAACACAAAGGAAAAAGCGTTAATCATCGTAACACTAACTATCCGCAGAGAGTAGAACATTTACTCTCAAGTCCAAGCCAGCATTTACAGTACTCTGTAATCTCGACCCCGGCATCGTTCAGCTGGGTGCTACTCATTAGCCGTGGCTGAGGTTTTACACCTCACTCTCTCCAAAAAAACAAAGTTAAGTCAAGTCATTTGGTCTGCAGCCCACTGTTCCTTCAATCACATCATATTCCTTCCATGGTTCCCCCAGAAAACGAGCTGGTCGTGACTCCAGCCTGACCACATGAGAACAACAAAGTCAGAAAGTAAACCAGTCCTCCTCCTCGTGTCCGTCAACACGGATGTGCTTTCGTCTCGGCCACTGTCCGTCCTATTAGGCCCGACGGGTCACATTCAGGGTTCAGACTTCATAGGTCATCCTCAGCCAGCTGGGCCAGGTTGCTGGAGCGTCGGCCCGTCAAGGGGCCGCCGATGGACACCGTGGAGTGGCTCCCGCCGGCCCCTCGCCCGGACGAGGGTCCTGGCATAGACACTGTACAGTGGCTCCCAGAGGCCTCCCCAGGCAGACCCCTTCCACGGCAGCCCTCTCCTGCTCTCTGCTGGGGAGACAGGGAAAACCATTTTAATCAATACCAAGCAAAAAGCAAGTCAACACCTTCGATGACGAGGAGGATGTAGATTGTCTGAGACCACAAGAAGAGAGAATGGATGTAATAATAAAAAAGTAATAATAATAATAATTAAAAAAAAAGTGACAAAAAGACCTATGATTGACCCACCCCGATGATCTGATGTAATATTGGAGCAAAACTGTCATTATTACTATTCTAAAAAGTAAGTCATTCGTATTGTTTTTTTTTATAGACAACTGTCATTATCTTGTGTAGTTGTAATTATTCAATGTTTAAGGTTGTGCTATGCTCTTGTTACATCTTGTGTACAGCTACGTAAGAGTAAAACATATTTTTGTTTGCTTTCCTTCAGGCAATGCAACAGCAAAAATATAGAGTGCAAAAAAGAGCAAAAATATACTATAACAGCAAAACACAGCAAAGAAGGATTTAATAGAGAGTGCCATAAAGTAGTAGCTATGTCAGATTGAGTTGTAGTCTGACTCTGACATGATTGACCCTAGCTTCCTGGCCAGCTTCAACAGCATTGTGACATCGAGCAAATATAACATATAATATAACTTCTCTAGTGAACTGCAATGGATGCGGCCACAATGTTCTTTTCTGTCGCCCTATTACTATTCCCAGCCAGTTTGATTCTAACCCTAAAAAATTGCCTTCCCTTTCGTGTCTGTGCCAAACGTTCCGAATAATTAGGCCAGGGATTTTTTTGTTTTTCCAACATTCTTCAGTAGATTTAGATCAAGGCTGCATGTTCACACAGAAGGCTGGGATTCGTACAACATTTAGATGTATCAGATAATTCTAACGTGACACAAACACAGAACTACAACAACACAGAATCATTTACGGTGTTCTGTTCATCTACTAGGTCTATAAAATATCTGATCTACAACCTCAGAGAACCTAAGGGAACCTCAAGGAATG
The DNA here is from genome assembly GCA_039105355.1 of Benthosema pterotum. Taxonomy (NCBI): domain Eukaryota; kingdom Metazoa; phylum Chordata; class Actinopteri; order Myctophiformes; family Myctophidae; genus Benthosema; species Benthosema pterotum. The sequence continues at coordinate 19,754,228 of CM076968.1, read as the reverse complement.
AGCTTGTAGCTCAGCTGCTTTCACAATGGTTGCCTTTCTTAAATAATTTCATAATTTGGCTAATGGTGGCCATTACAGCTTGTTCATTACTATGAATGCCATAATGTTGTTTTCTTTATGAAATGTTATAAGTCTTAAAAGTCCTTAAATTGTCACTTCACTGTTAAAAAAAAATCATGTTGGGAGACAGGGGACCCCCTGGGCGTCCCGATTCACAGTTTGAGAACCCCTGTGTTAAAGCAAGAGAAACAGTTTTCCACATAGTTATGGCAGGCATCTTGTTGCTCTATCTTTTAATTATTTTCTTTGCCTAGTCTGGCTCAGCCTCTTTCCTGTTTGTTGTGCGCTAAAAGCGATCCTGCTTGGATAAACACTGTGGGACCAGACAATCAACTGCGGGTCGGTCTTGTCAACTCCTCGCAGAACAAGGGTCTCGCGATGACAGAGCGAGATGTAGCTAATGGTCGTGCCCAAACCCCAACAGGATACCAACTATTGTT
>CM076968.1:19708728-19748728 GCA_039105355.1 Benthosema pterotum | reverse complement strand
AAGCGCGAGGCGTCGCCCTCCATCGGAGGCTCCACCCCCAGACAGCTCACCTGGAACAAATCACATCTGACTCGCATCTGCCGGGTGGGGAGGAGTTCCTGCCGCGCTACGCCGCTCGCTTGTTAAATACTTCACTAACACGCACGCAGGCAGGCAGGCTGGGAGAAGCAGAACACAGCGTCCCTGCCCGCGGGGACGGGCTTATGTAATCCCGCTGCCGCACGCTGCGCTCAAGCCGGAGTGCCGTGATGGTTTGTGTCTCGCGCAGAACTGTTAAGTTGGGACTAATTACTTTTAATGGGGGTGATTTGCTTTCTTATTTCCCCTTTCCTTTATGTCACCACATGTGGTTGACATACACAACGCGGCGGGGCGACGGAGAGGCCGTACCTTGATGCTGCTCTTGAAGGTGTAGCCGGGCAGCGAGAAGCCTTTCTTCTTGTCGATGGGTTCGCTGAAGATGACCAGCTGCTCGAACAGGAAGACCCGCCTCTCCTTGGCACGGGACAGGAAGCCGCTGTCCTGCTCCGTGACCGTGAACGTGTCCTGCTGGAGCAGCTTGCCCAGAGCGGTGATCTTGCCCTGGGTGGGAGCAAGAAGGACGACACTCAACAAACAAAGGAAGGAGTTCATGGTAAATATGTTGCCGTTGGAATGGCCTGGCGTGAGAGGGAGTGTGTGAAGGATATCCGCACCTCGAAGCCTTGTAGCCGGCCCACGTTCATCATGTCGTTGCAGCGTTTTGGCACGAAGCACATGACCTCCACGGCTTTCTGTTTCAGAGATGCAAGAAAATTGGTTTGAATATAGATTGTTGTATCTCTACTGATATGCCCTGCTGATCACACAAAGTCATCAAAAGTAGCAGATTATTGGGGGGAAAATGGAAAGTGATATGATAATGTATATACATGGTCAATAAATACACCTTAAAAAATAGAAAAGATTGCAGTTCCACAATCTTGAACGTTTAGATTGTGGATCTGCTACTTTTGCCGTTTTTGAATTTGAATCCTGTTTGGGACATATCAGGTTTCCACTCAACAAAAAAGCATATACTGTACTGTATTGTCCCAAATATAAATGAACCCTGGTTATAAGACAAGCCCCATTTTCCAAGAATCATTTGTGTAACATTGAATGTCAAACAATATAGTCCCCAAATATAAGACGACTCCATTTTTAGGATATTTCCATTGGGAAAAAAAACACTGTCTTATATTCAGGCCAGCCAATAGGGCAGTTTGAAAACAAGACAAGACATCACACAAGTGAGACACAAGTACAATCATAAGTATTCGGTAAGGATAAGACAAGCTGACAAAATTTGGCACAAAGCCAATGAAGATTCATTGAAAAATGTTTTTTTATAGTTTAAAAAGGCAAAGAAGTTAAGGGATAAGGAGTTTAGCTGTGACGAATATCTAGGCATATAGCTATATGTCCAACCCTATCCCATACACCCCATTTCAAGGTCAAGGTCAAGGTAAACCTTATTGTCCACATGGAAAATTTGTCTTTGGCTAACACCCCTGCTTCAGCCACACATGAAACATAACTGACATAAATGACATGAAACATAAATAGTTTGGGTGAGGGGCCCTCACCCAAACCCAGGACTTTTAAATAGAGGTGTGTTACACAACACAAGAAGAGCACCCACCTCCAACTCCTCCGTGTCCACCCCGGCCTTGGTGCAGTACTTGAGGAAGTCCTGTTCAAACACACACAGCATGGTCACCAGAGCATTCCAGCTTTATGAGTCCATGGCATAAGGTGAGGACATCTGGTGGAGTGTTTATATGGGTGCTCTTTCAGTCTTAATTTCCATTTGATCGCCCCGGGGCAGAGGATGGAATTTTACAGCCCCGTTTTCCAAAAAGAACCTGCTTCAATGTGAAGACACACCACCGCCGGTATATTCACTTTTGGGCCAGCTCTAACAGAGAAAGGGAACACTTATGCAACGTTTCTCCTTTGCCTGGCATCACCGGACTAATCTGATTCTGCTCTGGCAGATTCGGCTGGTCTCCAGGCTACATTTCTCTGCCCCACTCTCTGTGTGTGCGTGCGTGCGTGTGTGAGTTTGTGTGTGTGTGTGTGTGTGTGTGTGTGTGTGTGTGTGTGTGTGTGTGTGTGTGTGTGTGTGTGTGTGTGTGTGTGTGTGTGTGTGTGTGTGTATTACCTTAAGCAGTAGCTGGTATTTCATGATCCTCTGCACAGGTTTGATGAGCAGGTCGTTGAGCTGGAGCCGGTGGCCTAGCTGCTGCCGCATCTCCTGTGGCACGCACACACACACACACACACACACACACACACACACACACACACACACACACACACACACACACACACACACACACACACACACACACACACACACACAGAGGCAGCATGACTACCGATTTCTCTCTAGTCTTAGTAAAATGTTGCTTTCGGGCAGAAAACTCCTCATCTACATATTAGGATTTTGTGTTTTATCCCAAAAATGAATTCCCCACTTGATCATACTATTACAGCATCACACCAAAGCATCAAAAGTAGCAGGTCTACGAGCTCGTGCCTTTGAAAAGTTACAGTTTTGGATGTTTTGCGAGTTTTCCGTCCAAACTGGTGGCAGTTCAATGTAATTCTCACTGAAGCGTATCAACATGTTTTTCATTAAGAGGAATGGCCAGGCAATCATCCAGTTGGCAAATCCTTTGTGTAACCAAATGATGTGCTGCTACTGCTGGCGCCACTGGAGATCTACTGTAGTGGCAGCACATGTCGCAAGTGTACAAGTGGTCCAAGTCAAAAGTGACTGGATGTGTGTGTGTGTGTGTGTGTGTGTGTGTGTGTGTGTGTGTGTGTGTGTGTGTGTGTGTGTGTGTGTGTGTGTGTGTGTGTGTGTGTGTGTGTGTGTGTGTGTGTGTGCGCGCGCACACGTGTGTGAGTGTTTGTGCACTTCTTGCAGCCTGGACTGCATATACCTGAGTGTGTGCGTGCGTGCTTGCATTGGTGCGTCTGTGTGGCATTCACCTCAAAGTAAGTCTCGATGTACTCTGAAACGATGTGCTCCGACTTGGGCTTGTTCTGACAGTATACGACATACATGTGGAGACGCCTCTCCTGTAACACAAGGCACAAGGAACAAGCCAACATTAAGACATTAAAACGTCTGAAACAAACAAAAACAAACAAGCCAGAAGGTCTGAGAAGCTGCAATGTTAAATAGCTGGTGGAGCTGTTATGGCATTCAATATGTTGATCCTTCCCCAACCTTCCATTTCGATGTCTCCCTTACCTGTCCATACCGGGTACCTGTGACTAATACCTGTCCATTCACACTGTAGACGGACCAAGTCCCAAAGAGCAGCCACGCCTAGTGGACAGCGAAAACGAGAGCTCTGAAAGGTAACGCCCAGCCCCCTCTTGGGCCCTCATCAAAACCTATACACTGCCCCTGCTGCCACCTTTAGATCTACATACAGTATACGAAGCTAAATTATGGAACACCCCCTCCCAAGGACCCCTCTTTGAGAACCACTAGAGTAGTGTATGAATCTTGGAAGCACCGGGAACAAGAAAAAGTAATTCAGATCGATCTCAACTCTCATCCGTCCCAGCAAGCCAGGGAAGACAGAGGAGAGAGAGATGAGGGGGGAGTCGGATTCAAACCTAGGTCCTTGCATAACATATTGTCTGTGCACTGACTGGCTGAGCCACCTGGCACCCCCCTCACCACCACCACGCCTTGTGGTGTTTTGGGTTGAAAGCGAACAGGGGCAATAATGATTTGTCTTGGAGCGTGGGGAGGGAGTTGGGGCGTGGGGTTGGGGGGCGTGCTTTGAAGCCAACCGCTGTCTGTCCAGGACGTGCTCTGCTGTGACTAATTGGCAACGGAGTGCAGCTGCGGCAGAGCCCTTAATGGAGTTACGTGTGGGTGAGCATCAGGTTATGTATAATTTAGCCAGGTTATCCGTCGTCGTAATCAGATCCCCCTTTCAGAGGCCGTCGGGCTTCAGATAGGACTCTACCTAGCAACGCACGGACGGCGCTATCTATATAGCTCTCTAGCCTAGCATACCAGGCGGTGGTGATGTGGCTGGAAGTGACATCTCCCCCTGCTGCCTTAGACCATATATGGACGCACGGGAGGTATAGAAAGTAGGCTACGGCATGGGAAAGTGAAGGGGTGTCTGTGTGTGAGTGCTTTGGAAATGTGTGACTTGTGTGCACTGATGCGGGGTGCACTGCAAAACCCTGAGTTCATTTCACTCCCCCTCACAGTTAAATGAACAGCCAGGATTTGACTGTGTGCAAGCCGTCAGACGTCTGTATGTGTGTGTTGCACAGAGCGGGTGCACTGTTACATACAGTATTCATCAGACTGTGTGAGTGGGAGTGAGTGTACCATATATAGACGTGTGTTTTGCATGTCGGCAAAACAAAATTGTTGTTGTTATCAGACACAGCGCTCTGCCTCCTAATTATGCAGACAGATTTAGACTTAGCTGCACACCAGGGAGCTTGTTGTAGGTGGATATTTTATTTATTTAAACAACAATGAATCAGGCATATGGGTAGTCACGTTCCCGGTCCCATTCACTTCCATGGCCATGGCCACTCCCCTTCATTTATGCGTGTGTGGTGCACCCCAAATCTTGACTTTCCTTGCCAGGCTGACAGGCCGGGCGACAGAGACTATTTTGCCTCATCCGTCTGTGTCCACGCACGTGACGTGACATACTGTATGTGTGTAACTTATCTTGGACACCAAGTACAAGTAATCTTGTGAGTCTCTGACAAAGACCCTCAGACTGAATTTTGACATTCCAGGGGCGGATGTAACATTTACCAATTGGCGCAAAGTGACATGGGCGCTGATGTCGCTTCCATACCATTTTTGGTTACAGGACTTTTATTGTATTTATTGCAAAGCATCAATAATAACATCAGTTGTTGTTGAAGTTGCAACAGACACACAGCATGCATAAAGCTGAGTTTTCTGTTTTCAATGATGAAATGCTGTTGGTTTAGAGGTGCCACAAGTGTAGTTAGTTTGTAGCAGTAGTAGTGTTTCAAATAATTTTAATTATAAGCACTTTAATTTGAAATATCTTGGGTTGTTTTGCGCTCCATCATGATTGGTGGGGCAGTCTGGGCTTTTAGGGGTGCATTGCCCCCCCATGCCATGCCTAGATCGGCCCCTGGCAGAAACCTCCAGTCTCCATATTTACTGCGAGAGCCGAGCAAGTGCAAGTTAAGTGATCGGTTTGTGTTCGTTGGTCCTCGTTGGTCGTCCCTCGAACTACTCCTTACTGATGTGATGTAATTAAGATACCTTTATAACTAACGTTATGTGTATCATCTCCTGAAGGGCTTTTGTTTGTTTTTGGGTCCCGACATTACAGAGACCATGTACTGTTTGCCTGTAATTGGCCTAAACAAATTTGCAGGGCCTCTTTCTTTAAAGCAGTGGTTTTCAACCTTGTTGATACGAGCATCTTCCCGGTTACAACAACTCACGACTGACACAGACATGCCTGAGACCGTCCAGCCTGGCATTAGGGGACCTGCTGTCTCAGAGAACTGTTGTTTTCAGTTTGACAATAAAAAAACACAACACATACAAAGAAAGAAGTCATTATTACAGACAATACTACATCAGAGCCAGAGGGGAACCGTCTATAGTCTGGGCCAGGGGGAAAACAACACAGCGTTTTGCAGCTTCATTATTTCTGTGATGTTGCAAGTGTTTTTAATGTACTGTTTTGGTTTCCTTCTCGAATCTGCGCTGCTTTTCATTACGGCCCACGTTCCCGGCCTGATGCCATTCTTTTAGATGTAGTCGCGAGTTGCCTTTTTATTCCCCCCCTACAGGAGTGTTTAACTTGATTACCCGGTGGAGTGGGCTCAGCCTTATTGAACTGTTTAAAGACATGAGCTGGGGGAGACAAGAAAAGAGAGACACACACACAGCAGACGTTTAACTCAATCCACTTCAGACCACAAGCAAAGAAAACTCGGTCAGATTACACAACGCGTCTACACACAGTTAAAGCCAAGTGTTAATTCGACTCCTTTTAATGTGTGTACCCGGTTTTCATGTGCCAACCGCTCATACACAATTAACATCAGTCAAATGCTGCGTCTCCATACAAGGACGCTGACTGCCAGTAAAACGTGTGAGCAGCAGCACGTCATCCCAGTCCTATAGCCAGTGGCGTTTCTAAGCAATTTGGAGCCCTAGGCAAGATTTTCCCTGAAGCGCCCAGGGCTCCAGGGAAAATCTTATGAACTATCTTATGAACTATTTTAAAACTAAAGTGTTTTAAATGTTCATTTCTAGTTATAGAGGATAAGTATAATGTATTTATCCATGTGAGGTTTATTAGCCTGGAATCCGTTTAAAGCATGTCTGGTGATCGCCCCCCTCCCCTCATGGCGCCCTAGGCGACTGCCTAGTCTGCCTACTGGCAAAAATGCCCCTGCCTATAGCCTCTGCATTAGCTCTGAGTCCATCCTAGAATTCTGCTCTCTTAGATCTGAGTCTCTGTAGTGGTAAAGCGGCTCCACACCCCCCCGCAGTGTCTGGGGGTTTAAATCCACTGCGGTGCATCTGGCTTTGTGTCTATAGGAACACTGCTGGCACGGGTTCAAGGGAGGGAAGCCACCGGGCACAAAGGAAATGTGTGGGTGAATGTGTGTGTCTGGGGAGGAATTAATTGGCATAATAATGACTAAATTGGGGCGAAAGGGGACACCTTAAATATCTGGTGCGTGCACTCCTTACTGTACTACTGTTTACTCATACATTTCAGGCATTATGTCATTGAATGAACAATATGCCCCCCAGTGCATGTAAGTAAAATTCCCAGGGTTGAATTAACTCAGAAAGTGTCACTAATACTGCCTCTCCACATCCAAAGAACCAAGATATAAGGTGGGAATTAAAGAAAGTGTCTCCGTTTTGGGAAGAAAACAGCTTCCATATCAAAGGAACGGAACATACTTTAAGTGCTTACTCTTATCTGTGTTGTCTTTTCTCGTTGTCTTTTTATTTTTATTTTTTTCTCGTTGTCTTTTTTATTTATTTGGTTGTTTCCTGATTGGTTAAGTTTGCCTGTGTGTGCGTGGGTGCGTGTATGTGTGTGTGTGTGTGTGTGTGTGTGTGTGTGTGTGTGTGTGTGTGTGTGTGTGTGTGTGTGTGTGTGTGTGTGTGTGTGTGTGTGTGCGCGTGTGTGTTTACCCAAGGTGCACAAGTACTTTCTGAAAACGCTTTGTGAAAACACAGCCAAGCCTGAAAGTTAAACGTATCAATAACAGGGAAGTGGATGGAGACAGAAAGTAAAAGAGAGAGAGAGAGAGAGAGAGAGAGAGAGAGAGAGAGAGAGAGAGAGAGAGAGAAGAGAGAGAGAGAGAGAGAGAGAGAGAGAGAGAGAGAGAGAGAGAGAGAAGAGAGAGAGAGAGAGAGAGAGAGAGAGAGAGAGAGAGAGAGAGAGAGAGAGAGAGAGAATAAACAGGAGCTCTTTGCATGTTTTCTCAGCTCTATTTAGCCCCAGGAACAGAACCAGGAAGCAGACATGGATAGACGCCTCTACTGAATAGTGTATGCATCTACACGCATCCGTGTGTGTGTGTGTGTGTGTGTGTGTGTGTGTGTGTGTGTGTGTGTGTGTGTGTGTGTGTGTGTGTGTGTGTGTGTGTGTGTGTACACGTGCATGTACGCAAGCATGCATGCACAAACATGCAAGTGGTTGCACATATGCACACGCACATACGTAGTGGTGAAACTCACATGTTTGATGAAGAGTTGGGCCAGTCTCTCTGGCTCTGCCACACACTTCTCCAGCTCTCCCAGGAAGTAGCTATAGCACACACAAGCGCGCGCGCACACACACACACACACACGCACACGCGCACGCACGCACACACACACACACACACACACACACACACACACACACACACACACACACACACACACACACACACACACACACACACACACACACACACACACACACACACACACAAACGTAACAATATATCGTAACTGGATACAAACACAGACTGGTGTCCATTTGAATGGTGATACAAGCAGCCGAGTACTTACTCTTTGTGCCAGTCAAAGATCTGGTGAATGTTCCCGAACACGATCTTGTCTTTGCCCTTCATGTCCTCTGGAACTCCCTTGGAACTCATGGTGGCCATATAGCCCTGCCATGGTAAAAAAGAATACAACCATTCACAATACTACACCTGGCTCTGAGTGAGAACAGGAAGTATTAGCCACAGATCAAACTTGAAATACATTATGATGACAACCTTACCTATAACTCATGTTGTTGTTTAAATCGGTATATACATGATCTCTGCAACTATACGACTAAAAACACCACAGGCTGAATTATTTGAGTGCCTATTGTTCTCTATTGTTCTCTCAATTAGAGCACTCTAAGAGTGCTCTAATTGGCTTCTAAAATTAGTGGGAGGGGCCCATTTTACAAAAAAATGCCACAAATCACAAATTTAATATCCATCTCTCAAATCGCCCATAGCAATTACTTATAGGGGTTTTGCAGATACTTAATTGTTTAACGTTTGATGCAAAAACACTTAATTGGTCAGATGAATCCTACTCCTAATTATTTACACATGATCATAGGGGGTGAGTTGACATTGTAAGTGGCAAGCTAAATCAGTGGGAGATGCCTATAAATGTCCAAAAGCGTCTGTTCCATCAAGCCAACCACACCTTCCCCAGAACTGCATCTTTCCTGTAGGCCTACTACTTGCCCAACATGCCCCTGACACCAGTCTGTTTACAGTCCAAAATACAGTACGAGTATATACCTCAATAATATGATCTATAAAATTGCCTTGCCCACTCTCACACTACATAATTTGGTGTTCATATATTCAAACGAGAAAGGACTAGTAATAACAATATTGCCATTTAAAATATCTATGTGTGGAACTGAGTCAAATTAAATGTAATGTAAAGGTATACCAGCGTGATTATTTGGGGATTTGGGGGGAGCCTGAAAATTTTGAGATCCCATGGTCTATTTTAGACAGTGGTACTGAGACTGAGAAACATGGGCCAAAGGTGTGCAACAAAACAGTCTATAATATGCTGTTGTTTTGAATCAGTAATTGTTCTACCTCCACAATGTGTCCCAGGTCCGTCACGTAGTGTTTCTCTGTCTCGATGAGCTCCTTCAGTACATATCTGCAGCACAGAGAAAAAGATCAGAACGGCTATAGGAACACTGTGAAGGAACACCTTCTATTGTAGGGGAGATTTCCCGGCTGCAGCCACATACATAGGCTATCAATTTAGGGGTCCTTGATACAAAAACAGTTGGAGTAAGCCACACAAGTAGGCATTACGTACACGCTCTTCTCCAAAGCCAGGCTCCTCTCCTCCTCCGTGTCTGCAGCGGCCGACCACTGGCTGCACGTGTCGTCCATCAGGACAGAGATGTTGTCCTCAGGCAGGACGGTGGTGGACTGAGTGTCCTGTGTGGGGGACAGACAGAAACCAGTGTCATACGCTATTCTGAAGAAAACCTGGAGACTGAACATTCAGTAATTGGATGTTTTTGCCAATGCAATAGCACAATGTGCACACTGGCTCGACCCACTGAGCATTTTCTCATTTAAAAACTCAGTAAAGCACGGTTTTGTGGAGACATATAGCTGTGAGGGATCTACAAGAATTGGGGGCTTGTAGATCACATATTTTGATAAATCTTTAAAAAAATAGATCTTTTTTTCTAGGATTCCTTTTCTTTTTTCAAAATATTAAAATCCTGTACAGGAAAACATGGTATATTTTGGACATAGTTTGAATGGTGATTAACCTTGATTAAATTAATTTTGAAGCTGTCATTTATGTGATTAACGATTTTAATCAATCGATAGGAAACACAGGGATAGTTGCATCCCTACTGGACACACCACCAGAAGATAGAGAGAGAGAGAGAAACAGATGCAGAGGCAGACAGAGGTATATTATACAACATGTGTTCACCTGCTGTGCTCACAGATGAACTGATAAAAGTAAGGTTTGCGTAGCGGCGCCACATCAAACCCTGCATGCACTGATTGCGTGACATTTTCCCCCAATCCGAACATTTACTTTACCACCGAGGGAGGGAGGTTTTTGCTCGCAGTCAGATGGTTGTCTGAGGCCGTGCGCCGTGTTGCTCACCACTACTTCAGCATTCCTCTGTACTTACTACTGCCTCCCGTCCTGAAAGCGGAGCGCCGTGCAGTATAAACATAGGTAGTTCTGATCTAAACGAGGCGTAAACATGACCTCCTTTTCACACTCTTTCCTGGAACTGATGTTGTTTCCTGTGCATGTGTGCGTGTGTATGTGTAGGGGTTGGGGGTGGGGGGCTGGTCCTGGCCTAAACATGGAGGCATTGTATAGACCGCAACAAAGTCAACCCTTTGAGTCAACCCTTTGAGTACCCTAGTATCACTTTCAAAGGCTGATTCGTAGTTGTTTTTTTCGGGGTCTTGTCTTGACAAGCGAGAAAAGACAAGTGATCAACATCTTGATCTCTCATGGAAAAGGTTCACACGTCAAAATGGTCAACTACATTTCACTGAGTTACAGCTGATTTAGACTTACTTTGCGCTGTTGCCTCCCAAAAAACAGACAATCTTATAAACTCAAGGTGCGGGCCAACACGTTTGAGTGTGTACCTGTAGATCACGGGTATACACCACACTAACCAATGGAAATACGTGGGCCCCATTCCTGCACTTGACGCCTGTTTGTCCAATCGACCTCACTCTGACAATGCAGACAATCTCTCCTTTATATGGTCAACAAACGCCTCACTATCTCCCTGTACATCTCCAAACACGCACGCACGCACGCACGCACGCACGCACACACACACACACACACACACACACACACACACACACACACACACACACACACACACACAGTCGCACACCCGCAGAAGGTACTCTCCTTCTATTTTTAGCGCTGCTCCCCCATGAGTGCTGTCTGTCCGTGTTGGGACATTTCTGTTTAGCCTATTCACTCTCTGCTGACTATGTAAACCTATGGGAGCAGCCATCTGTCCTCACCTCGATGTCTCACTCAGTGCCAGGGAGAGCCTCCCTCTCTGTCGCACGCGTGCACACATGCACGCGCACACACAGGCACACAACATAATCAAACACGCCAGCGCCATACGTAATCCCCTAAAGTCCTTCGGCAGACTGGTGTCTGATTGAGAAATAAATAAATAGCTGGAGAGAGAGAGAGAGAGAGAGAGAGAGAGAGAGAGAGAGAGAGAGAGAGAGAGAGAGAGAGAGAGAGAGAGAGAGAGAGAGAGAGGGAGAGAGGGAGAGAGGGAGAGAGAAAGAGAGAGGCAGACTTCATCACCTTTGTGCTGCTGTGCCCTGGTTTAACTTGTTCACCTGCTGTCTGAGAGGAGAGCTGTTGATACGTATTTTATTTTGGCAACGTTCTATGTCTCTCTCTCTCTCCCTCTGTGTGTGTGTGTGTGTGTGTGTGTGTGTGTGTGTGTGTGTGTGTGTGTGTGTGTGTGTGTGTGTGTGTGTGTGTGTGTGTGTGGGTGTGTGTGTGTGTGTGTGTGTGTGTGTGTGTGTGTGTGTGTGTGTGTGTGTGTGTGTCTGTGTGTGTGTGAGCGCTGATGGGATAAAAAATAGACCTTCACCATAAAACACCCATACTTTTCAGAGTGTGTGATAGGCCGTCAGGCCGCTTCAAGGCCACAGCCCTCTGAATATTATGCCTGACAAAATAGATAACAGGCAGAGCTCTCCAGCAACCGACCCGCGCGCTTGCTGTTCCTTCTGGGGCGCCCCGTCGACACCTGATGTGGAACGAATCACATTCGTGAAATAACAGGCCAGTATTATTCTGATTTCATATGTTCAAATGTTGTTCCTATCTGTGAGTCAAGTAATAAACAATGCCAGAATTTGCTAAATTGGACAACTGCCTACAGTCTCATTGAGTGCTGGTTTTACTGTATACTTCAGGTTCTGGTCTGGTATTGCTAATCTCTGGGTAAACCCCACCGGTCTTTAGGTTGACGAGCACCCCTGGCGCATTAACTGGTGACCCTGACCTGTGAGCAACCTGTCCGGTGGCCAGAGACCAGATCCAGAACAACATACGTCCTTGAAGGACTCCCCCGGTCGTTTCCCTACAGGACTTGGCGATACACTTTTGGGATCCCAAACAAGGTACGCATATGTTCTATGCTTAGTTCATTTTAGTGAAGTGTACAGTCTAAAGTCGTATGTATGGAAACGCTACTTGCCAAAACTTACATACAGGGGAAAACAGGAGTACCCAGTAAATTATAAGGCTATAGATGTATACAGGCCAGTGAGTGCTGAACGACTAAGTGGGAACAACACTTGAATATCAGGTATGAATGAATGCATGAAGACCACCTGGGGAGTGGCAGTCGACTATAAAGAATAGAAAAGAAAATGTGTTTAATATGAGATGTCGTGTCAAGGGACACTGGACAAAGAAGAAAAGAAAGAATAGAAAAGAAAATGTGTTTAATATGAGATGTCGTGTCAAGGGACACTGGACAAAGAAGAAAAGAGAGAATAGAAAAGAAAATGTGTTTAATATGAGATGTCGTGTCAAGGGACACTGGACAAAGAAGAAAAGAGAGAATAGAAAAGAAAATGTGTTTAATATGAGATGTCGTGTCAAGGGACACTGGACAAAGAAGAAAAGAGAGAATAGAAAAGAAAATGTGTTTAATATGAGATGTCGTGTCAAGGGACACTGGACAAAGAAGAAAAGAGAGAATAGAAAAGAAAATGTGTTTAACATGAGATGTCGTGTCAAGGGACACTGGACAAAGAAGAAAAGAGAGAATAGAAAAGAAAATGTGTTTAAACATGAGATGTCGTGTCAAGGGACACTGGACAAAGTCCGCAGAGTTTGCGGCCACGTGGAGAAAAGAGAAAATAGAAAAAAAAAAAGTGTATGAATGTATGTGTATGTATGTAGGCCTACGTGTGTATGTGTACGCATGGGTATGTATGTGGTATATATGTGGAAATGCCAATAACAAAAAATAGAGGAAAGCATTGCTATGCAACACAACTCTCACACTGTGAGAGCAGAGAGAGCGGGGACTTACTAGAGAGACAAAGGCTAATTTTAGACACTACGGCAGATACGAGGTTTCTGCTTGACCTGGAATCTGGCGTCTCGACCAGACTCCACACCACGAACTGAGCTACTACTATTCAGGCTCTCTGCCTTCTGCCCTTGTCACTACCCCCCCATCACAATAGGGCCGTAGTTTCGTCTGATTGAACTATCCCAGGGTCCCGGGTAAACACCTTCTATAGAAACTATTGAAAAAACAAAAAAACAAAACAAAAAAACAACAACATACAAGCCACACACAGGAGTCAGATGAGGTCATTAGGGAAAAAAAAAAAAAAGAGAGAAAAAAGGAGAGAATAGAGAGGAGACAAGGACAATTACAAAGGAAACACGTACTGTAGGTGTGTGTAGCCATGTATGTTAGCCATGTATGTGTATATGTATATATATATATATATCTTATCTCGTATATGTATGTATTTACTGCGTGTGTATGATGTACATATATATGTATGTGTATGTATATATATATAGAGATATGCTGCATGTAATGCCATCCCACCGGGAGACATATAACTGGTGTATCACCCCCCTGACCCGATACTGCTCTTTGTCCACAGTAACTACCATATAGCGTGTGGCGGGCCAACCTTGCCTCCTGTGGCCACGGGCCAACGGCAGGGAGATCTGAGAAAACACACCACTGAGCCTAGTCGCCCCTAATCAATCCCACTAGTGGGGTAAGTGAAAAAGGCTGAATGAGTGCATGATTTAGAAAATGCAGGAGTGAATGAACCAGGCGCACCCACTTATATTATAGGACTGTGGCATGTATGATCCCATAAATGACCTCTTGACAGTCCGTTCACCCGGCCTGCTCTCGGAGTCATATATGTAATTGTACAACCACAACTCACATAGTCTTGTTGTGGGGAGGGTGTTGTGAGACACTGATTTGGTTACCAAACTGCGTCATGCCTCTCTGCCACAAAGCGTGGAAGAAGTGAGACCGGCCTCTGAACGCAGCGCGGTGTTAAGTCCTGTGCATGCAGGCAAAAAAGTAACTGGGTGGACTGGGTGGATGGACATGGCAGTTTACAGTACATAGGGCAGTCCGTATTAAAACCAGCAGTACACCTACAGCCACTTGTGCGGAGAACCAACTACTGGAGAAAAAGAGAGAGAAAAAAAAAAAAAAAAAAAAAAAAAAAAAAAAAAAAAAAAAAAAAAGAAAGAAACTACCCCCATTCATTCACTTGGCTTGCATTCAAACACCAACAAGACTTAATTTGAGGAAATAATTTAGAGAAAAAAAAAAAAAAAAAAAAAATAAAAACACCTGAGCTTTATTGAGGCCTACTCCCCCGAAATTTACACATAGCAAGTTCCCAGTGAGATAGCATTAGAAAAAAAAAAAAAAAAGAGAGAGAGAAAGAGAGGGACAAGGACCGGCCCTGTACTGGAGTGAACCATTCTTCTAACCCAAACATGGCCGATACACTCGAACAGCAACTGGCCCTATATGAAAAAACCCTTCAATCAACACACGAGAAGAAACAGGCGTCCACTGTGATCGAGCAGACAAAAAAGTTGCTAGCAGAATGGCAAGAGAAAGGAGACTTGACCTTGACGCCTCACCCAATGGATAATAGCCGAGCACACAATGCCCCAGATACACAAAAACAACGTCATGTGGCTATAACCCGAGATCAGATAGAACGCCTGTACGCCCTCGAAGCAGCTCGCCTGCAATCAGCAGAGGCAGAAAAAAAGACACTCTTTTCGGCCGGAACACTAAAGGCCGCAAGGGAACGTAATCGACTTGTCTCTCAATTCTATCACAACTTTTTGTTAACTGCCCCTGATAACAAGAACAAGGCACAACCTGCCCCAGACAATCTCATCAATCCAATGCCAGCACCAGGCGCCAAAGCTGATATAATGCCGACACTCAGCGTCAACAATAAGACAACACCAATCTCTGAAAACAACACAAAGCCTCTCCCGGCCCCAGAGATTAAAACCAAGGCCCAACAGGATTGTGATCTGCCCTGGGCGGGCCAGCCGCGGCAATTATACCCTGAGTTAGCACCATTAGCCAGCCCAATGACAAACACTACAGAAACAACTGAGAAGCAACCGGGGCCGCCACCATATGCCAACCCTGTCTTGATGGCCCCGTTTGAAGCCACACTCACCAACCTACAGTGTGACGGCATTACTCTCACAAACCCTGTGAAAATACCGATCACAAATAATAGAGGGGTGGCCCTCCAGAGCGAACACGCGCACAGCGCGCAGGCCCAGGTCCTTATAGACATTCCAGAACTAGACAGACAAATACAGCACCAACAACAAGCCCTGCAGCGTACCTCAGCAGCCATACAAGAGACCACAAAAACGGTGCAGGAAATTTATCAAAATCAACGCAGGGTCGCGGCAGCCGGGAACCTTATTGGAGGACTAATCCTTCCCATGACGGCCAGCCAGCACGCAAACATGCTTAAGGAGCTTATACCCACATGCACACAAAGTGAGTCCAGGCCAACCAGACCGAGCCACACCACAAACACACCAGTGACAGCATCCACACAATTGCAACACCGCAACCCCCAGCATTTGTGTGACCAGCCACATCTGATCTCTTTTGAAGAAGATTCCCCAGACCAAGACATTCCTGGCCCCGCCCACCCCCCTACTCAAGACTGTGCAGTGATCTACGAGAAAATGCTACAAACAACCAATAACGACCTCCTGACAAGGAGGGAAGTTATAGTGCAAGCCGCAAAGACAAACAGCCTGAGAAAATTACCGAACCCCCGAGCCGACGAGGACAAACATCTAGAGGAAAATTGGAATGCCAATATACTGGCTGACAGACGCCTCATGCGCGAAGCAACTGACCTCGACCACCAATCCCAAGCGAACCCAGGTGATGAGCCAAGGATAAGAGAAGCCCTCTTGGCAATCCAGGCACGAAGAGAGAAGGTGAGAGGCGACCTGCTGCGTGCTCTGTTCAAAATGGAAAAGAATATGCGGGCCCAGCAGAAGGAACAACAGGAGAAGAGCCAGGAGGCTTACAGACAATACTCCCTGGACCTCGACCAAAACCGGAGGCAACAAGCCGCCCAAACAATAGCACTGCCGGTACAACAAGCCGCCCAAACAATAGCACTGCCGGTACAACAAGCCGCCCAAACAATAACACTGCCGATACAGAACATAGCATGCAGTATGACAGAGACAATACCCAGCACAACTGCAGCCCAAGGAGTCAAGACTCCCAACCATGAGCCGGCACCAAGCCACATGTATCCAGTGGCCTTTGACCACCAGGCTGGACAGGCAGTCTACAAGCCATGGTCCCTTCTTGACTTAGAAGCGTATGTGAACAAGCTACCCTCCCTGAATAGCGGAGCTGATGTGTGGATAGCAGAATTAAACCGCCTCACAGCGCACGAAGTCTTAGCCGTGAAGGACCTCCGGGCCATCCTAACACGAATCAAAGGCACAGCGTGGCTCAATACCTTTGAGAATGCAGCCGGCACACTTGCCATACACGATACTGAACGCCTAGCCGCAGTGTGCGCACGGTTCTGGCCACCCCTACGCCTAGAATTCCCCATGCAAACAGATGTAGCCCTGATGCGCAACTTCTCTATGAAAACAGACGAGCCTGTGCATGACTATATTACGCGGGGCCAGAAACATTACTTCCTCACAATGTCTTCACATCACGACCGGGACCACACCCACGTCCAAATCTACCGAGACATGGTACTCAATGGATTGCCCGAGAAGCTACATAACACCCTCAGAGATGTGGCAGGTCTTAATGTCAAGCCAGAAGCAGAATGGCAAGCGGTCATAGTACATCATTACAACAGATACATGAAGGAGAAAAAGACCCAAACCGAGAGCCACTCAGATATGCAGCGCAGACTACTGATCTTTCAACTTCAAGATTATGAACGCCTGAAGAAAAAAGAAAAGGAAACAACTGACAAAGCAGGGGCAAAACCCATGATGACAGTCCACACGACAGATCCGGCCCCCTCGGCTCAGGGAGATGCGACAGTAATGATTCCCCAAGACAACAGGGCCCCACCCTATGCAGAGCAACCACGGACAACCAACTACGGATTCAGAGGAGGCACGCGGGGGAGGCGTCCAAGAAGAGGATGGGGAGGATACATGGGCCGGCCATATAGATACCGCGCACCGGAGGGGATGCAATGTTGGGGATGCCAAGCCTACGGACATAAGGCCCAGTACTGCCCAAACGGACCAACAATGCAAACATATTACGGAGGGCAGAATCATGTTACCCAGCAACCATACGGCAATCAAATGCAGCAAACATATTACGGAGGGCAGAATCTTGGTACCCAGCAGTCACACGGCAATCAAATGCAGCAAACACAAGCCCCACCAAGAGGTCCCGTACCAAACCCTCAGCTTATCCCCGAGCAACAATACCACCAATACACAGTGCCACTATACACACAGGAGGTATATCCACCACAACCAAGACCATAGGGCTGCCCAGAGAATCCTGACAGGGGGGTGGGGCCGAAAATATTCCAACTCGGACAACCACCTACAGTCACATGTCTAGTGCAACAGATACCATTCAACATGTTAATTGACACGGGAGCATCCATGTCGAGCCTCAATCGCCTGCCCCCTAACACCACCATGTCACCACGCACTGTCAAGGCCACAGGATTCTCGGGAGAAATACAAACACAGCAAATTACTATGCCTCTGCCCGTGACTGTCAGAGACCAGACCCTGATCCACTCCTTTGTCTATGCACCCCAATGTCAAGCTAACCTCCTGGGCCGTGACCTGGCCTGTAGATTCGGAATGGCCATCATAGCCTGCCCCACCCACATTGAACTACACTATGCAGACTCCCCCACTTTGGCCAATCGTATACTTGACCACAACAAGATCCTACTCATGTCCCCCCAAATAATTTTGCCAGCTACGGACGGAGCCAGGAACAAACCCTTACAGTATGCACCGCTCCCCGAGATCAGCAAAATCTATTGGCTGGAACTACAAGGGCCCCCGACACCACGGGGAGTGCTCTCCACATTTGACGCCTGGAAAGCCTGGATACACCGTCTGGGTCCATATTACCCTCCGCAGGACCCTATACATTGCACACTGTATCATGACAGAGACGGGGACAGCCAATACCAGACCACATGGGAGGAAAACTGCATGGAAGACCAGAAAACGACAATTGTCACAGGCAACATCTATATTGGCCCCGAAGGCGTAGCCTGCAGTGTGGATCTTACAAAAGCCGCCCTCTGGTATGAGCCTACAACATACACCAAGCCGCACATTACACTAGCCGTGGCCGTCCAACACGAGGCCCGCAGTCTTGGCCCCATGGTAGAGAGACTACAGAACCAGACATATGATCCCACAGAAGCCCCACAATTGTTCCAAGGCACAGAGCAGGGAACGTGGTACATCAAAACCACCGCCACAGAGGAAGCCATGTACCAAAGTCGCGAGGTCAGCCGTGAATATGGAAGAGAATTCACTAATCACCCAGACACAGAGGAAATGTTCTCACAACTCCCGGAAAAACTCTGGTCAAAGGATGCATATGATGTGGGCCACATAGCGTTCACCGCCAAGCCACGCCTGCTGCCCCCAGAAGTATTGGCTGCTAGAAAACTGAACGTACCTGTATGGAGAAGACAGTACAAGCTCTCACCAGAAGCGGAAGAGGGAATAGCTGAGACAATACAAGGCCTTTTGCGGGCTGGTGTGATCAGATACTTGACGCCACAAGAACTGGCTGACCCCGCTTGCCGCTGGAACAGCCCACTGCTTCCTGTGGCCAAACCTCACAAAGCAGGAGAAACCCCCTCGTACCGCATGGTGCACGACCTTGTCTGTATTAATCAGGTCATGGAGGCAGAGGACTTTCCAGTACCCAACCCAGTAGTGGCTTTAAGTGCTCTAAACGCAAGCCACTCCCACTTTTCGGTGTTCGACCTGGCCCATGCGTTCTTCTGCTGCAACTTACACCCAGACATGCAATGCTGCTTTGCCTTCACCTTCCGGGGCCACCGCATGACCTACAATCGTTTGCCAATGGGTTTCCATTCCTCTCCGGGTTGGTTTAATAAAGCCCTCCACGACTGTCTGGCAACCCTGACCACGGACCCGGAGGTGGTCATAATACAGTACGCTGACGATATACTCCTAGCGTCAAACAGCGCCGCCCAATGCATGGCTCACTCGAAATCGCTACTGGAGAAACTGTGTCTCTCCGGGTTCAAGATCAAACAGACTAAGATGCAGATTTGCCGCACACACGTGACCTTCATGAGTAGGGTCTTATCGCAGAGCTCCATATGCCCCAATGCATCTCAGATGTCCACTATGGCCCAATGGGAGCGCCCCATCACAGGAAAATCAATGAAAAGCTTCTTGGGCCTAGCCAATTACAACCGTCATTTTATACCCAATTTCGCAGAGCTCACGGCCCCCCTCAATGCCCTGTATGACCGCACGGCCCCTAACACACCGATCGTGTGGACCCCACACCTCGACACCTGCTTCACTACTCTCAAACAGGCGCTGTCCTCCCAATGTCAGCTGGCGATAAAAGAACCAGGGACGCCGATCCACATGGATGTCTCCGAGACAAATGGTTACGTCAAGGCAGTCCTATATCAGAAAAAAAGAGAGGGAGGGCGCAATATACTGCACTATTTTTCATGCAGATTGGATCCCACTTCAATGGGCATGGAATCCTGCAACCGATGGCTAATGGCTACGGCCAAAGCAGTGGAGAAAACGCAACACATCGTCATGTGGCACAAACTCAAAATACACAGTGATCACGGAGTGAAAGAGTTCATGGACAGTGACCGGTTTCTCCACGGCGGGAGTAAGGAGAATAAATATGGCCCAATACTGAGAGCACACAACATTGAATTTGTTAATGAGGGAGTGAATTGCACGACAGGGCTGGAACCGGGCACACCACATGTATGTCAGCTAAGAGTGCTAGAAGAATCAAAGCTGCGCCCAGACCTACAGGACACACCCCTGCAGGAGGGCAGACATCTGTTTTGCGACGGACACAGCCACAGGAGTCCGATAGATGGCAGAGACCGAGTGACCTACGCCATAGTCGAAGCAAATCCGGAAACTAAGGTCACCAAACTACTCGAAGCCCAGGAACTGAAATTGCCTGCGTCGGCACAATTAGCTGAGATCAAGGCGCTGATAAGGAGCCTGCAGCTGGCACAGGGCCAGGCAGTGTCCATATATACTGACTCCGCTTACGGACACAACGCAATACAGGTGAATGGACCACAGTGGGTCAGAAGAAACTTCCAAACAACAACAAATAAAGCCATCCGACATGAAGAAGCCCTAAGGGAATTAGTAGCAGCAGTCCACCTGCCCAAAGCCCTCGCCGTCGTCAAAGTGCCGGCTCACTGCCCTCGGAACGACCAGAGTTATACAGCAATCGCAAACACAGCAGCGGATGAAGCAGCCAAGGAAAAGGCGGGCTACAAGCCCCCAGAGGAGGACACTACTATGAAATACCAGAGTTTCGCACACCAATACAACTGCGAGGCCAAGACGCCGGACGACGCACCACCTCTCAAATTTCTAGAGTACCGCACTATTGACCTGTGGGACCTGGTGGAAGAAATCCTCGGGAAAGAGCCGGACATTGACCCCAAAGAACTGGCCCTGGCGCACTGTGTGAGCTCTGACTTCTCCATGTCCGGAGGAATTGCAGCGCAGTTCAAACAGAAATACGGGGGCCAGGAAGAACTACGAGATCAGCACAAACAAGTCGGAGACGTCGCACAACTACTCCGCCCTGGTGCCCCCGCCCTTTTCTACATGATCACTAAAAGTCTAGTGCAAGACCTACCCATGTACAAGGATTTGAAAATCTGCCTGAAGAAACTACGCACCTTGTGTGAAGAACAACACATACAGAGACTGCTAATGCCGCGCATTGGATGTGACCTGGACCGGATGCTGTGGCCCAAGGTCAGAGAAATCATACAAGAAGCCTTCGCAGACTGCCCGGTACAAATCATTATTTGCACACTGCCGACCAACAAAATGACAAAGAGCAGCGACAAAGAGACACTAACTGGCGTGGACATCAAAGAATGGCAGAACAAAGCTCATCCGTGGGAAAAACAAGAATGGGTCAAGAACAACGCGAAGCTAGAACAGGATGGATGGTTCAGGGGACCAGATGGCTTGCCATGCTTACCGCACTCATTACAGGCCGAAGTCTTCAAGTTTTTTCATGGCAAAGGACATTGTGGGCACAAGAAGATGCTAGCCCAGATAAGGCGGTGGTGGTGGCATCCTCGGATGAGAGACATTACACACACCTATGTAGAGGAATGTCCCGTATGCAGCCGATATCAAGTCAGACCTACAATCAAATACCCCATAACAGGATATTTCCCATTACCACCACTGCCCTGGCAGAATGTATACGTCGACTACACAGACATGAATCATCGAGTGGGAGGCTTAAGATACCTGTTAATGGCGGTGGACCACTACACTGGATGGACAGAAGGGGTAGCATGCAAGAACGAAAACGGAGCGAATGTGGTAAAATGGTTCATAAAAGACCTCGTTCCAAGGTGGGGGATCCCCCGGATGATATCCACAGATCATGGAAGCCATTTCGAAAACAAGCACATGAAACAACTCCTTGAACACTTTGGAGTGCGTCATCACTTCAGTGCAGTTTATCATCCGCAAGCTCAATCCAAGGTCGAGGTGGCGAACCGTGTTATTAAACACAAAATAGGCAAAATTTGTGCAGATGACAAAATCTATGCAGAGGCAAGAGCTACAGCAACACAGGCCGCCCACACTCTTCAGGAAAAAATGAACAGTCTTTGCACAAAGGCCAAACTCAATTGGGTACAGGCATTGCCCATAGCCCTGCTGGAGATGAGAGCGCAGCAGAACGCACGGACAAACTTAAGTCCGTATGAACTCATGTTTGGACGAACCATGCCAGGAACCACTCGAGACCAGACACTGGCAGAAAGTACAGTCTGGGATTTAACTGATCACACAGAGTATCTGAAAATGTTGACCGAAACGCTCAGCCGACTCGCCTCACACGTGCGAAATGACCAGATACAACGGATCGACAAGGTCAGAGAGCGAGATGCCCCCCTCCTAAAGGATCCACTCAAAGTGGGTGAATGGGTGAGGGAGAAAGTCAGAAAGGCACATTACTTCGAACCAAGATGGTCACAGCCCTACAAAATCCTGGAAATAA
The DNA here is from genome assembly GCA_039105355.1 of Benthosema pterotum. Classification (NCBI taxonomy): domain Eukaryota; kingdom Metazoa; phylum Chordata; class Actinopteri; order Myctophiformes; family Myctophidae; genus Benthosema; species Benthosema pterotum. The sequence goes on along the minus strand of CM076968.1, from coordinate 19,726,277 downwards.
ATGGCCCTATCGTTCGACTCGACTGCACTCCAGGAAAACCTCGGCCGGTTCACCTAGCCGACTGCATAAAGGCTGCGGATCCGGAGGGGGCCAAAGGATTAAGGCACCTGCCCACTCTGGAGGAGACCGACGAAGTACAGACAGACATACACGCACAACCAGAGGAAGCCCTTCTCCAAGCCTGTGTGCTGCTATTGAATTCGGACTCGGACGACTCAGAGAACTCGGACGACTAGGCAACGTACTATATATGTGAACCTATTAAGAACTTAATGTTGTTTTTTCTCTCTTTTCAGTGGAAGGAAGATTGACACACCTGACGTCCCACAATGCTGATTCTATACACACTAGTGGTCCTTACCATCACAACAAATGGCCAGCCAATTACCAATATTCAATGTTACGAGACCCAAGAGTGTACTTTCATGGTACCGGACACTGGAGCATGGTACTCTTACTACAACGACCCCGGCAGGGCCTATCAGGCCTATGTGTGTACAGCCCCGTGCACTAGAGCGTGTCAGATAATTGCCCACACTGCCCACCCTCCCCACCGCTGGAAACTAACATTGTTTACCAGAAATTTAGGCATTACTATCACTGACACTAAACTGAGCGATGCCAGACAGATTATGGCAGCTATAGAAAAAACAGGGCTGGATTCATATTCACCCCGCCTCAACCTAGTGGTTATCCCCTGGGCATCAATATCCCATGTAGAACATGTGCTCGATACAGAAGAAGAAGAGAACACTGACCCACTCGAAGAATGGATTAGTAGGGATTTAGACAGTCTGATAGATACTGCTTTTGGACATACACACGCACACACTGCCATAGCTCGCTGTCAGGGGAACTTGGCATGCGCAACAGGTTTTTTACATGCCAGATCTCGGGGAGACGAGGCAGCATGGGTAGGCCTCCCCATGAATGCACAGGTCCGAACAACACCACTGACCACAGCAGACCTTAAAGGACTCTTGAATGACAGAATCTGCCCCATCCCAAAGGAAATGTTACAATTTTTAGACATGGCACACTCTGCACAGCACCTAAAGGAGAGCAATGACAACGTCGACCACATCAGCTATTGGAAATCTTCAATCAAATGCCTGCCAAAACGGGCAACGGACAGACATATGTTAACAGTCAAAGTCACCCAGAAAATTGGTCAGACCTGTCTGTGCCGAGACTTAGAGAGAAAACCCCATGTAGGCAAATCTGTGTGCACAGAATACATTCACATGTCCAGTGACACCACTCCAGATTGCTCACTCTCCATAGGCTATAAAGTATATAATTACTCCTGCCCTTTTCTGGCCCATGTCACGAATCAAACTGCACCGGGCGTGGCGTGGATTTGTGGTGCCACGGCCTATCATCATTTGCCGCACAACTGGGCGGGATGCTGTTACCCCGCCCTACTCACTGCTGGACTCAAGTATATCCCGGCGTATATAGCTCCCCAAAATATAACCGGAGTCCTGCCCGAAACCCTCACATTCACAGTCCCAGAGCAAAAGACAGGAGGACCCACCGGTATTCTGTGGAAGTTTGGCATATATAAAATAGCAGAATGGGACCTGGACTATGGTCCCACCATTGACTACTACGGCAGTTTTCAAAATCGCACCCGCCTCAATAAGAACACAGGGGCCTTGAAGATATGGCCAGTCATGGCTGCGGATGTGGGACATTACTCTGTGATAGTGACCAACCCTACAACAACCCAAACATATTCCTTCACCCTCACACCCAACCTCGTCACTAATGTTCGTCATTTCACGCATCACCTGTCCAAACGGGCACTAAATGCTCCTGAGACAACAGATACCAGTCAAACACTTGTGGAAAAATTCAAAGACAAATACCCCGGCTATCGTTTCACTGAGCCATGGACTGATATCGGGACTACTATAGGCTATTCAATTATCCCCCCATTAGGAATGCCTGATGTCTTTCGCAAAATCAACATGGTTGCAGCGGAGCTGTTGGAATTAAAAGCTGCACTAGCTGACGGTGATCAAGCAATCTCACACCTGAACGAAGAGGTGCAACATGAACGGGATGCCATATATATGCTTAAACACGCCATAGACTTAATCACTGCAAAGGAAGGAGGGATGTGCAAGATGCTAAATGGACACTGTACTTTTTTTATCCCTGATGAGGCAGATAATGTTACTGCACTCCTAGACCACTCGAAGGCCATACTCGACTCCCTCACACCCCCCCCTCCAGCAGACAAATGGTCGTGGCTCTCTGACTGGGGCGCGTCATGGATGGCCTTTGCAGCCAGCATTATCTTGCCAGTGATAATACCAGTAGCTCTCCTCCTGTGTTGTGGGCCGCCAATCCTGCGCTGTTGTATGAATAGAGTTCTACAGGCAGTGACGCCAAGCCAAGCAAGCACGGAAATGTTTGTACTGAACGCAGAGGACACAAACACTGCCTTTCCCCCACAAACAGGACTATATGAGGTGTTAACCAGACAGTAAGGGCATTAATATCAAGGAGGGAGAGAGAGAGAGAGAAGAAGAAAGAAAAAAAAAGAGAAAAAAAATACATGCAACAAAACAGAATAAATAGAGGGAGGATATACACTCATTTCAATAGGCCGAATTGTCTCAGAATAGATATCTCGAAAGTCAGGCCACTGCAGGGAGCACCATATCTATGTTTACATTCCAACAAACAAAAAAAAGAGACAAGAAACACATCACTATAACAAAAGCATTCTCGTCCCCAATAGATGGCTCACTGCAGCGAAGAGAAGAGAACGTCCTTGATTCCTGACTGGAGGAAGAGGGGACGAAATACACGCACCCCAGATCTATTTACAATAATTCAAATGGCTAATAAGGCGACACTAACATCTAATTATTGGGCCAGAGCCTTAGAACTAGGGTTGGACACCACACCAGAGGGAAAATGCTATGTTTTCCTTAAGTGGCTCTCCATACAGCCATCACATTTTTGGCACGAGCAGTTTGACATGGAAGCAGACCAAACCATATACCTGTTCAACCTTTTTCACATACATGTGAATGAGGGCCATGAGGCAGAGATATCCATATGTGAACGCCCTGACGTCACATGTCTGTTCGAATGGCTGAGAGATGAGGCAAGGTTGAGTTTCCCAGACCCCACCCTCTTATCAGGAACAGTTAACCCAAGGACCGCGGGTTACCAATGGCAACCACCAAATTATCTGCACTATTTGCAAGACAGAACAGAGACACACACATACTATGTTGGACACAAAACCATATACATGGACGCACATCAGGTCCCGGAAGGCAGTCTAAGACATAGATGGGGCCCGCTCCTTATAGAAAGGGTATGTGTGCGAGAACAGGAACTTGTTCAAGTAGTAACAATGACCCCTCACCCAGTAGATTGCAAGGAGTGCAGACAGACATTACACATACAACTTCCGGAGAACTGGAAGGCAGGACAGAAAGTGGCTACGCTCCATCCCGTAGTACGCACACGGTGCACGGAATATACCCGGATTAGCATCCTGGGGGGCCCAAGGCTTCTTAAGGGGAAAACATACTTGCGCCACAATCCGTATAACAACACCAGCCATAACAACAATGTTCAAGGCGCCGCTGCTCCTCAGGGCTTCCTCCAGGACTACTACGCTGACAGCTGGGCCAGTAATCACCCTCACAGGCCCCGCTAGTAGATCTGTAGTGTAGGGAGACACAAGGGGGGTAAAATTCAGGGCTATGATTTTTGTCTGGGGGGTGGGGGGTTAGAGAGCCAGGACACAAGTTTCCGGATACACAATGATAGTATATTACCAGCCCGGTAGGGTAGTACATCCACCTAGAAGAAAAAGACACCCCCCCCCCACCAACACTACATTTGCCCCAAGAAGAAAAGCCACCCCCCACCAACACTACATTTGCCCCAAGAAGAAAAGCCACCCCCCCCCCCCCCCCCCCGCCAACACTGCATTTGCCCCAAGAAGAAAAGCCCCACACACAAGAACACACACACACCCCCACATACACCCAAAGAAGATAAGGAAGCAACAGCAAGGTCGTAGAAAATAGACTGGGGTGGGACCACACACGCCACCACCATAACATCAAATAAGGCTAAGGGGATTAAATGTGATTAGGAAAAAAAACAGAAAAGTGAGTAAGTAATCATTATTTATATTAAATAATGATGACTAGGGGGGGATGCAATTTGACTAGATATATTGTTTTATACACAATTTTGAATATGTTTTTGGGGAGGTTTAGCAAGTTAATTTGGGGATTAAGACAAAATTTAGGCCTTCCAATTATGGTGGCGGGTTGGATCTGAACTCAGGCTACTGACTATTGACTATCCAGTAATCAACGCCGCCCCCTCACGCCCCAAAGGACAAGGAACATGAGCGCACCACAACGTACCGCTTTAGGGATACGCCTATACGGTGTTGAGATATTTCCATTCGGCCTTGATTATATATTAGTCCGATGTCCATAAAGACTAGGACAACCACCCCACGGGGGACACTTTCGCCCAAATTGAGGACAGGGATATATGGGACCCTTGAAATTTCCCATATTCAATTACGAATGTCTGACAGTACCAGAGGCGGGGCATGGCCGAATGGTATGGATAGGGCCTGGCATCCCACATCCATAGTCTCAGGTTTTCCCCACTAAAAGAACAAGAAAGTAAAAACAAAAAAGTGGTTTTCCCTGTCTCACATGCTCCGCTGAGGTCAACTGGCAGGCAGGAGTAAAAAAAAATGAATGATGATGTTCTATGTACACATAACTGTATAGCAGAATATACACAATCGTACCGGACGGTATGATTCTTATGGGTCAAATAACCCACAGAGCCACCTCCTCCAGGGGATGAGCCAATGTACAGACTTAAATGTTACTGCTGACGCTAATCATTATATCAATGAACTGATTGGAATGATCTAGGAGTGCCTATGTAACCTAGATATATAGCACAGTGAGATGAGTGGTGCGAATAGACTACACTCACAATGACTGTGGAGAAAAAAAAAAAAGAGAGACATGTAATGACAATCATGATGTAATCAACGTTTAATTCAACTATTTTAATATACTGATTCCATTGTTGTTATTTTCCGGTAAATCCACGTTTAATTCAACTATTTTAATATACTGATTCCATTGTTGTTATTTTCCGGTAAATCCACGTTTAATTTAACTGTTTTAATGTACCGATTCCATTGTCGTTATTTTCTCATAATCAACTTTGGTTAACTGTGCCATAGCGGCCTACTGATTCTACTATTGTTATCAATTATAATCAATGGTTAGCTTAACTGAGAGAGTACTGATAGTATCGTTGTTGTTCCCCAGTGTAGTTCTTTATTAGATCCTTATCATTAGTTCTTTATTTTCATTATTTTTATTTTCTTTTTTTATTGACTAAAACACATACAAACCATTGTGAACTCCAGGTTTGGAAATGAGTCATTACTAATCAATTGATGGATTAAAAGTGAAAGGATGAAATTGTAGCTCCATTTCAGTATAGGGAGGCTTTCTACACCTGCAATCCGTGTGTAAGTAAGTCTGGATGATTTGTACAATCATTAGTTAGAATGATGTCAAATAGCATGAATCTCAGTGATTGACAAAAAAAAAGTGTATTGCAAGGCTGTTCCCACCTGGAGTGCCTGCTACTTGGTCCACTGGCATGGTCAACATTGTCATGGACCAGTGGCAGACAGTCCAGTGTCTTCCCCCAACCCCACGCTAATTAGCTAGGCCTGAATCAACCAGCTTAACACCTCAAGGGGCGCCCTAACCTGGTACGACGGTCGCGGTCGGATTTTTAACCTGCTGATAGTGTAGTGGTCATTGCATGTGAATTTATGACCAAGGAGGGGTGATGGGATAAAAAATAGACCTTCACCATAAAACACCCATACTTTTCAGAGTGTGTGATAGGCCGTCAGGCCGCTTCAAGGCCACAGCCCTCTGAATATTATGCCTGACAAAATAGATAACAGGCAGAGCTCTCCAGCAACCGACCCGCGCGCTTGCTGTTCCTTCTGGGGCGCCCCGTCGACACCTGATGTGGAACGAATCACATTCGTGAAATAACAGGCCAGTATTATTCTGATTTCATATGTTCAAATGTTGTTCCTATCTGTGAGTCAAGTAATAAACAATGCCAGAATTTGCTAAATTGGACAACTGCCTACAGTCTCATTGAGTGCTGGTTTTACTGTATACTTCAGGTTCTGGTCTGGTATTGCTAATCTCTGGGTAAACCCCACCGGTCTTTAGGTTGACGAGCACCCCTGGCGCATTAGCGCGCGTGTGCGTGTGCATGCGCACTGGCAAGGAAGAGCAGAAGTGTGCCTTCTGGCCAAGTGGTCCAAGTGCAACGCACATGTACGTCCCTCTTTGCTGTCTATCTTCACTAGATGATATCGATACAAAAAAAGACAAATTAAAAAAAAGAAAGGGAAAAAAAGGAGGGCAGAAGTGGGACAGAGTGGTAAAGGGAAACAGACACAACATTAGCCAGAGAAACAGAGGGGTGGGGCGGGCAGGGGGTGCTCCCCTTGCCCCATGCAGTCACAGCAGTGCTTCCAGCTTGGCTGTCGGGTCTTCCTGGCTCCCTGATCATTTCCAGATGTGCCCCCCCCCCACACACACACACACCCCTGCCCCGCCGCCCCCCACGTTAGACTCTGTTGCCTCTGTTTTGTTTTCCTACCCAGAAGTCATAGTCAAATCTGTGATGTTTTGTTTTTTTTCGATTAAAAGCCAAGAGTTGTCGACAATTTCTTGAAAGAGAAAAACTGTGCTAGTAAGCGGAAAGGGGGAGCGAGAAAGAAACAGACAGAGAGAGAGAGAGAAAGAGGGAGGGTAGGAGGACTGGTGTTAACAACTCTTGTTATGTTCTAACTCAATATTTTTACAAACATTTTAACCTTATTTTCCTGTTTCTGTCAAGAAACAGTAAATTCATGTTCGGCGTTGCTCTGTGTTTCTCCACACAAGAGGCCTCTCCAAACCATTCTGCCGTTTCTGGTAAACACTAACTACACTGCAAGCTACAATCTGCGTCCGAATAGCTGTCTGCCGCATTCTAGTAGCTCCAGTTTGTTTGTCTTGCTTACATATCTTTCCAAGATTTTTTTCCATTGCCTGATAAACAATAAACATTCGATCAGAAAGCTCTCTCTCTCTCTGCCACAGTAAGTTGCCTGATCAGATTACCAGCAGTGTGAAGAGAAAGGGGAACTGGAAGTGAAGGAGAATGGAGATCATATCGTTTTTGTCGGGTGGGAACCTCATATGTCCGAAATAACTTGTTACTTCTCAAGATTCGAATCCAAAACAGGCAAAAGTCGCAGGTGTGCCCCCCTTTTGAACTGGCAAATCTGCTGCTTCTGATAGTATAGGTGAACGCATATGTCATGGGTGTAGGCTACAAGCTGTCGGCTATTTTTGAACATGTTTGGAAAGTCTGTGTGAGAGCTACTGATTTATTTGAAAGCATTGGTAATGTCTTCTTCGTGTTGCAATGCATTCGTTTGTGCAAAAACATAAAAAAGTTTGTTGAATGCGGACATAGGAGGTTTCCTGAGAGGACTCATGGTCTCTGGAGGTAGGGTAGAGGGCAATAACACAAACAACGGCCCTGAGACACCTGACCTACATAGCTTAATGCTCTCTCTCTCTCTGCCTGTACTCTCTCTCTCTTACTCTTTCTCTTAACTATGCTAGCAGTAAAAACGCTGACCTCACCCCTATCTCATTTTGTTGTCTACTGAATCAGTGCCATTAGGGGAACATTACGTCATGTCGCCCAGACTTAAAGCGCAAACTACCTCAGTGTTCTTGCATCCAGTCCCGGACGGAGGGCACTCCATTCACTGTAAACAGTGGAAATCCGGAGCGTCCGTGTATCCCAGAAAGGGACTATTTTTGAGTTGTTTTCACACGTTCAAAGTGAAACCTCTGCCCGATTTCACTGTAAAAGCACAGCGAAAATAGCCAATCTATGAGCTCACCTGTAGATTCACAACGGATTGCAAAGCTTGTAGATCTATTACTGCAAATCTTTGAAATTATTCCTAATGTTGTGCCAAACAATAATGACATGCCCAAATACTGTAAGTAATGAAGGAATGACTCAATAGTGGTCCCAAACAATAATCTGTGTGGTGATGGTTATGGTGTGGAACTTTAATGTTATAATATGGGAAATTACCAATACCAACACCAAACATAGTTGCTGTACAAAGACAGACCAAAACCATAACAGGACACACAGCACCAAAACCGATAACTACCGCTATATAATATAATGCCTTGATTCTTCCTCAGTACCTATACTCCTATAATCCCAGAAGTTGTTGCTGTGCTGGTACAATTTTAGGGCCCAGTTCGTGCCGGCTCAAGTTATATATCCCCGTTGTCCCATCCAGCCACTCCCATATAGTCTTTATATCCAACTCCATACCACAGCCTTGAGTGAGTTCCCACAGCCATGAGTATCTACCATGAGAGAACGCATTGTGTCCTGCGTCAGTTTTCAGGAACTAGGCGTCATCATCTTTCATCGGCAGGTTGCCAGCCAGCACCATTACCTTACGTATCTCCAGGCATGTCCTTTTGTAACAACAATGAATGTGAACTATCCATCAAACCGCATTGATCTGCTCCGGTGCGTGCCTGCACGAGGACACGCGTGCACGCGATTGCTTCGCATGCAGCGGTTAATTGTCCCGAGTGCGGCCGTCCACTGATTGCGCATCCGAGAAAGAAAGCATGCTTTCATTTTATGTTCCCTGTGTGCTTGTTTTGTTTGATAGGACACATCTCTATGGGCAGTGCAGTGGCAGGGTTGAGTCATTGCTGAGAGGACCATGGTGACACAGAGCGCTGATGTCACCTCCCCGCCAGGCCGGATCCTCACTGAGGACATCATCACCATCATCATCATCATCACCACCACCAGCACCAGTCCTCTGAACACCGTCTGCTGGATCAGCTGAAATGGACCAGCAGCTGAGCGTCTCCTCAGAACGTGAAGCATGATGGTCTATCGATTTCCTATAAAAAGAGGCAGGCTGACTGGATGCCCTGAGCTGGCGTCTCGCTGTCTTTTCAGCCTGGCCCGTTGTAAGCTTGTATCGCCGCTATTTTTTTTAGTACCAATGTTGTAAACCAGCATAATGACAGATGCTTTCACGGGTTGTAATGAAATATAGTGTCTGCAAAAATATGCCATAAGAGAAATTTGCCAGTTGCTTAGGCATTGTGAAGACATTTGTCAGTGCCTTAGCAACATTTCGGTTCAGCACTTCTCCAAATATTCCAGATTTTCACACTCTCCAAACACCCCGCTAGCAGACGAACGATCAATGCTCGTGATTTATATTGTTTTTAATTCCAAGCAATCTGTCAGCATCTACCGATAATAACCTGCTGAACTACATTTTAACACGGAGCTCAAGAAAAGAACGAAACCCGAGAACATTAATTTTCAAGGTGTGTCTGCATGATCGTTCATCGTCATCATATCTAGGTCAAGTGCTACGGGCGGTGGAGGTGGAGTCTGAAGAGGTCAACGGTGGAAAATTGGTGGAAAGTCTGCTTTCATGCTTCTTTGCAACACCATTCTAAATGTTTTTGCAAATTTGCTACAACTTCCTACTCCACTCTCTTCCACTCTCTTCCTCTCTCTCTTTCTGTCTGTCTCTCTCTCTGTCTCTCTCTATCCCCTCACAGACTCTTGCTGGGAGGGTCACCCAGTCACCCATCCACCATCTGAATGACGACAAGGCGACGACCTCTATGCCAAAGATTCCTGCCTGTGTCAGCAACCCTGCTGCTGGAAGCTATACGTCTAGCTGTTCGCCCCCCACTCCAGTAAGCAACACTCCCAACCACATGAAGGCTAATAGCATCCCTGCTCTGGGGAGAGAACATTGTGCGTTGTGAGCTTGTAAATCGACTGTTTGGGGCAAAGAGACTCAATATGGAGGCAAAAAATGGAGTGGACCGTTTCAAACCCACCGTAACCGTTCTCAACGGGGTGGTTTTCTGAGTCAGGGACCCTCATTAACTGTCATGACAAATGAGTCTTACTGCAGGAAGCATACAGCCCCCTGGGAGAGTATGCCACACAGTACATCTGTTGTTTTTTGTTGATGACATTGCTGTGCTGTACAGATACAGTAGTGTGACTGTGAACAGACGTGTGTGTGTGTGTGTGTGTGTGTGTGTGTGTGTGTGCGTGCGTGCGTGCGTGCGTGCGTGCGTGCGTGTGTGTGTGTGCGTGTACACTGCCTGCATGCCAAGGAGGTGAACTGACCTGTGTGTGTGCCAGGGAGGTGCATCCCATCAACGAATCAGTGAGGATGTAGCTTGGGCTATGTAGCGTGGCAGGGGACAGGTCCTCTGGGCTGGCCAGGCCATCCTTCCACTCCTGCACACACACACACACACACACACACACACACACACACACACACACACACACACACACACACACACACACACACACACACACACACACACACACACACACACACACACAAACAATATTACGTTTGTATTGCATAAACAGGAGATTTTACTGTGCAGTGTGAAAACACGATACGTACTGATACGTCATGTACAAACACATCAGTATATTACCCATACATACAGAAATACATGCACAACACATACGTATGCACACATGTGCATGCACACACACACGTAAACGTGCACATACACACACACACACACACACACACACACACACACACACACACACACACACACACACACACACACACACACACGCACACACACAGACACAGACACACACGCGCACACAGACACACGCAGTAGCTAGAGAACACAGTGTGCATGGAGACAGTCACAGTGTGACATATACAGCAGTGTGGTCCTTCCTTGGGGCTGAGCCAGTGCTGCTGCTCTTATATAAGTGCCTGGCTGGTGACATCACCTGATGTCAGTGCTCTGCTCCACTCATCCCTTACTCTGCATGTTAAACCAGTAGTTGTAGGAGGAAGTAACATTTACCTGTGCTTCACTACATCCCAGATCCAAATATTGTACTTTTACTCCACTACATTTAATTTACAGCTTTAGTTAGTTTATTTATTTTGGTTGTTGTTTTTTGGCAGGTTTTAGCACATATCCAGAAGTGAGTTCTCCTTTCATTTCCCTCATAGACTTTTCAAAAACCCAACTCGGGCCGTGACAAATCCATATTTTGGACGATCAAATAAGACCTATCTATGATTTTGTTCAGAGTGCCATTGTTGTGCCATAATTTCTGACTTAACCAAGCATCTCATTTGGAATAGCCATGAGATCAGACTTATTAGCATGGGGTGGTAATGGAACTAAAATCTGCCTCATCTGATGGACACTTTAGCGCCTTTAATTTGAAAATGTTCACAACATAAAAAGACAAAGCATACAGTACGCCGGAATTAAACAACTATGCCATATTTTGTACTTTATTTGAAAACAGATCTAAAGTACAAGCTCACACACTGTGATTATTTATTATGTTTTATTATGTTTTATTATGTTAAAAATGTGAGAACTTCTTCCACCATACAGTAGCCAAACTACTAAAGCGCCCTGCAGTGTAAACACATATTGCATTTGGGACGTCTCTTAGTTTATATTTACAGTACAATGTTGCTGTCAGGCAGAAACCACGTATCTACATAATAAAAAAAAATGTGTTTTTGCATAAATTAACTCCCTACTTGATCATACCACAGACCTGTAGATCTCTTTCTTTTGCTATTTTTTTCATTTGAATCCTGACAAAATAACAGTTTTGGACATATGAGGTTTCCACCAGACAGAGACGCTATCATAAGACTAATCCCACTGTGTATTTACTTCAGAACCAGTTCAACACAACAATGACCTTTGGATAATGGGACCGTGTGGGAAAAAACACACCATCAACGCTCCGCCCGGTTGACTGGCGAGGAGGTTCCGTGTCAAAGGCTGCCGTTCAAGGAAGATTATCTTACCTACTAATGCATGTGACCTCGGAGGAAAAGACTATCATAACAATAATAACGATGATAAGAACTATTGCATTGGAATAGGATTCATTATCTCCGCAAGCGCAGGGGAGGTTTAACGACAGATGAAAAACAACTTCAATAATACAGTATGACTGTGTGCATGCGTGTGTCGCCTGATTCAACAGAGTAAAAGAGCAGGCAAACACACAGCAGAGAGACATCTTATTATTACGAGGTGTTGGTACTGGCAGCCACATTCAAAGAAGACAAGGCTGCCGCGCTCCAATTAGATTATTTTAATTACCAAGGCTTCGACAAGCTGTCTGCAGCGTCAGCAACACCGACGAAGACAGCTTGTCGAAGCCTGGGTCATTAAATAAAAGAATGAGAATAAAAGAATAAAAGTTATTTTACTATGGATCTAACCACGTCATGAACCCTACAATGTCCCTATTCTATCTGCAGGCTACTTAACATTCAGTGAAAACAGCAGATTACGATAATAATCGACAACAATCTGAATCTGCAGTTCATCCAGCAAACTGAAGCTTTTTTCACACCAAAGTGTCGATGTACCGATGGTATGGTGTTTTAACTGCTCATATCAGAGTAGTGCAACGACGTGCGCCGACCTGCGACAGAGGTCTGTTTCCATAGCAGCACGTAACTTCAAAGAGAGGCTCAGTCCATCATGCAGCAGCAGCATGGAGCCTTTGGCCCTTTTAATTTATCACATTTGGCTGGTTAATTTGGAATTTGTTTAATATGTTCATAAGATAATAGGAATAGTATTAAAATGATGATTATCCATGACGAGGACCAATATCGATCCGACCGACATGTTCACTTCATTTCCTTGGAGCGAGAGTGTGTGGCACTGCCGTAGCCATTCCAACTAGCCTGGCCTAACCTGAAATGATTTTGGCTTGGGGGGGCGATCTGAATTTGGACAGCAGATGAACTGATCTGATTTGATCTCACCAACGTGTCGTCATCCTTGGCTCCTCCCCCGCCCATCCACTACTGTGCTACATCACATCATTTGGACCCACGCCCATCCCAAAAGATTGACTCCCGCTTCTAGGCCACCGTGGCTAACAAATTAGTCCATACATTCCAACTGACTGCATATAGTGTAGAAGCATGTAGTTATGACGATCTGTGGCGGTGATTCGTCACATGACTTGACTCATCCTATAGTAGCTGAGCAGTCCCAGTCGCTTACCAGTTCTCTGTGTGTGACGGCGGGCAGGATGGTGAGGGGCTCGTCGGGCCCAAACGGGCTGCCCAGGTCCTGGCTGTGGCTCCTCGGCGGTGGGACGGGCGCTGGAAGGGCCTTCTCTCCCTCCAGCTTGCGGACCTGCCGCTCACCCTTGGTGCCGGTGCCGCCGCCGGCACTCAGCTTGCGGACCGGGTTGGTCAGCCACTTCTTCAGGGTGCTGACGGAGCGCCGGGAGCCCGGGGAGCTGGGGGCGGAGCTCCCCGACGCCCCCGTATGGGGGGGCAGCGACGCCACGGAGGTGGAGATGCTGCCCTCGCTGCCTGCCGCCGAGTACGAGTCTGAGGAGAGACATGGAGAGACAGAGAGAAAGAGAGGAACGTTGTTAAAGGGGAATTACCGTACATCCATTTTCAACATTTCACTATGTCATTGATATAACTTTGAGATGTTGTGTTGACGTAATAAAGCCCCCCGCATTCTGTGTTTCCTCACTCTCAGGAAAATTTTGAATGTGGTGTTATTCCACTTTAAGACCTGAGGCCGATTCAACTTTGTTAGTTCTCAAACTGTTTCGTGTCAGCCCACCATGACGAAAACGTAAGCTATTCACACATCACCGTTCAATTTTGTGGAGCTACTGTAAAGGGCCCCTAGGTGCCCAGGGCTCTGTCCCTAAATGTCCCCTCTAAAAACACTACTTTGGAGGCAATACAGAATGCAATAAATGCAGGATATGCATATTAATGAAAACAAAAAAGTCAATAGTTTGTCTTTGTTTCTGAAACTTTTCAGGATAAAAAAATTATCCTGTCTGCATGTTCCTCCAGAGGTGGAACTGGACCAAAGCAGTGCTTTTCGGGGTGGTCTGTGTGCGTGTTAAGGAGGGTTGGGGGGGTTATTGCAGGAAAAGAGACACGTCAACACATCCAGGGGGATGAGAAACGAAGGGAAATCAAAATAAAGAAAACGAGAGAGGAATAAAAATAGGCTTCTTTTCCTCAAACACAGCTGTGCAGCTGTTAAGCAGCACCCATAAAAGACAGCATTGTTCCCGTTTTCCCAGAGTTCAAATTAGTCCACCCAGACAAGCCCCCAACCCCCCCACCCCACCCCCTCCATTACCCCAATATTTTATATACGAGAATAATATATATTATACAGTAGATTATGAAATCACGTGGTGGGAACTCCGCGCCACACGGAGGCAGTGCATATACGACCGAAGGTCAGGCTGCAGGGCCCACCGACTGTTTGATATGGCGTGACCGCCGGACCCCCCACCCCTTCAACCCCCGTCTCCACCAGAACACCCCCATCGACCGATCTGGAAAGAGCCTCCTGCGGTGATGTCATGAGGAACATGGGAAGAAAGGGGGCGGGGGGGGGGGGGCGGTGAAACAGGAAGTCAAAACGTAATCCCGTTTAGAGAGGAGGGGAACATCTTTGCTTGGGTTCTGTTTGTTTTCTCTGTCTCATCCTCCTCTTCCCGTCCTGTCCTGTCCCTCCACCCCCCCTAGCCTCTCGCCTTTCCTTCTTCTGACTTCCTCAAGACTCTTTCCTCTTTGAGATGTGTGAGCGAGCGAGAGAGAGAGCGTCTGTCCGTCCGGAGGGGTCTTTAATGTATTGTGTGTGGACACAGTTCAGGTCTGTTTCCCATCCATCTTTGCTCTGCCCCGGGCCTGACCTCTGACCCCTGCTGTTGGTCACTCTCCTACGGGCAGAGGAACGCTCTCTCTCTCTCTCTCTCTCCTGCTGAGCTGTCCTTGCTGTCGGCGGCTCACCAAGCGTTGTGGAGTCTGGTGCCATTGCGTCTATTTTCAGCAAGAGCCTTTCTACCGCCACCCCCACCCCCACCCCCACCCCCTCCTTCCCTGGCACAGGGGTTTTCAACCTTTTTGATCCCAAGGCCCACTATTTATTGAGCATTTGAGCCACAGACCACCATTTGAGGACATTTTAGCCCCACAGACCCCAAAAACTAAAGATTTATTTTGCTTTTGTCCACAATTCTAGGATGTATTTGGTAAACAAAACAGTCAAAAAATCAAAATGACCATTAACTTTCTACATTCTCTCGTTGCCTATACTCGGGCTAATTCAGATGACGAATATTTTTACTCTTGAGAGTTAAAATGTTCATGATATACAGTATAATACCCGGCCTGATCCCACATCTATAGAGAATTGCAATTCCGTTCCATTATCATCATTTAGACTTTTCAGGAATAGTACGTCTGCAGTTTCAGCTTGGAGGAGGGTATGGTACTGTGATTACAGTACAATCCTTTATAACGTATTATAAAGGATTCTATGTGGATTATGAGGTATGTAATGCAATCTGCTTATACTGTAACTTGTATAAATACAGTATACAGAGTTAAAGGAGAATTCCACCCCAGAAGGCTTTCTTACCCTTATTCATAGTTGATTTATAAAAGTGGTCCAGTTGGGGGGGAGAAATCAGTTAAAAATTCACCTATTTCCATAATATATATATACCAACATATATATATAAAAATTATATATATATATATATATATATATATATATATATATATATATATATATATATATATATATATATATATATATATATATATATATATATATATATATATATATATATATATATATATATATATATATATATATATATATACACGGTTCAGCTGTCTCAAAGGGTGGGGGCGTGGCACACAGTTTATGTCTGAACCACTGCTGAACCAAAAGTGAAAGTGTGAGCATCAACACAACACACTACTGACATGGTGGAGATCAATATATAGCAAAACTATTGTATTTTGGAGTGAGGCTTATAGGCTTAGACTGAGGCTATGGGATGTTCAAATTCACCTATTTAGGTGAACAACATGTCATAGCCTCATTCTAAGCTTACTGTATGTTCCCTTATAAACAGCCATGAAGGAGTTCTTTTACAAAATAACAACTGGAACACTTTTTTGGAAATAAATCAACCTCAAATAAGGTAAGAAAGCATTTTGGGGTAGAATTCTCCACTAAGCAAATACTGTATGTGTGTATGTGGGTCCAACTGGTTATAAATGAACACTGAGGGTGTTACAGTGTCTGGGTCAACATGGGAGGGCCGCTGCTATTTCCATGCAACAGCCTTCCCAACAATTCTCTGTTCCATTAGCAAACTGGTTGGTGCATATGTATGGGATGATTTACAGTGGTTTTCAACCTTTTTGATAACAGGGCCCACTATTTATTCAGAATTTGAGCCACAGACCACCATTTGATGACATTTTAGCTCCACAGAACCCAAAACTAAAGATTTATTTTGCTTTTGTCCACGATTCCAGGCTGGATTTGGGACACAAAACAGTCAATCAAAATGACCATTAATCTATTACATTCACTATTTGTGTAGACTTGGGCTAATTCAGGAATGATGGATATTTTAACTCTTGTTGTGTAAACATGAAATGTAAAAATGAAACAAAAAATGAAGCATAAAAATGAAACTAAATGGACCCTTGCGGGTCCATTTGGATTCATTTTCAGGCTCTCAAAGAGTTACTGTACATCTGGTTTAAAACCACTGATTTACAACATTATGACAAATTAAAATGAAAAAATATTTATTATCACATACATACATACACGTGTCTGTGAACACTCGGCTGACCAATGCTTGATATTTACGCATCGGTTAGCTGAGCAGCCTGGGATAGTTTGTCACACGACAGAGCTTATGTTGTATTATTTAAGCCTACATGTATGTAATCCACGTATGTAGGTATGCTCTGACTGTCGTGACAGAACAATGCATGGCAGATGCATGCTGCCACGCATAGTGAACGCGTAGATGGGTTATTTTCTGCCCCTCCATACGGCTCGCACGGCAACACATGACTACGTTGGTGCTCGGAAAGCTGCAGTGATATAAAGCATTTTGCGAGCACTGTGCCAACATCCAGACGGCAGTATAAGGCACAGCCAGCATAAAACCCACAACACCCCCACCCCCCCAACCCCTCCACCCCTGCCACAAAGTGATTGGACTTTTTTCATACTTCTTTCAGTTTTAATTAATGTCTCTTTGGGGCACAGTGAATGAGAGCCAGTGTTCCACAATAACGTCCAGAACGGAAAAACACATAAGCCTCTCCATCGCTCGTCTCTCCATCGTGTACAACAGTGGTTTTCAACCTTTTTCATACCAGGGCCGACTATTTATTCAGAATTTGAGCCACGGACCACCATTCCAGTAAAGTCCAGCCAAAGCCATTTAGTAGAAGAGTTGTGATGTTGAGGGGACACAAGTCAGCCTGG
>CM076968.1:19411228-19703728 GCA_039105355.1 Benthosema pterotum | reverse complement strand
ACTCTGTCAGGTGCAAACCTCGTAAGTTCAAAATAGCCTATCTACAAGATCAAAAACCCATTGTTTTGTGCAGATGTGCTATACTTTTGATGCTTTTGTGTGACACTGTAGTATACTGTATGATTAAAAAGGTCATGAATGAATTTACGTTGTGAAGATGTGAAGATACAATACGTATTCTTTAGCTTTGTGCTTTTTCATTCCTATGTGGGAAGTAACATACAGTATGTATTGTCTACATTGCTGAAGTAAAAGTGGAACAATACAATCAAAACAACATGTATGTACTGCACAATTGCACTCTGTTGTTCACACTGCAGATGTCTGGATGGACGTCACGCTCTGTAATATAAATGTGAGCCCGTCTGAAAAAGAAGAAGAAGTTTGGTCCACGTTATTGATCAGCTGATAAGTGAGCCAGCGCTGCTGAGCCAACACAAATCAGGCTAAAAGCGTTTGGCTGTAATGGAGCAAACTTGTTCACACAACAGCCCCATCCCCCAGCCTTCTGTCCAGAGCCATATCGCAATGCTCAGTCAGGCCTCACCAGATCAAAGGCACTTTAGGCTCCGCTGGAGCACACACACACACACACACACACACACACACACACACACACACACACACACACACACACACACACACACACACATGCGCGCGCGCGCACGCACGCACGCACACACGTGCACACACGCACACACGCACACACACACGCGCACACACAAACACACACGCACCTACGCACACATCGCATCACACTCACTCAAGACACATTGACAATGACACATGCATACAGGCCAGTTGGCTGTATCGGTCAGTATTGGCAGGCTTTCACTATGCAGTGGGTTCTCAAACCTTCTCATTCCAAGGACCTCCAAAAAAGACATATGGACTCGCCCCCATCTATATAAAAAAAACACTGACATTTTTGTGATGGTTCCAAAAATAGTAGGTGCTACATAGTCTGAGCGTGTATATTATTTGCTACAGTATTTTAGAATACCCAAAGTTTACAGGTCCCACAGGTCCCGCTTTGAGAACCAATCGCTACACTGCATGTGTTCCCAAAGGTTTCATGTCAAGGACCCCACAATTTATATTGTAATGCTACTGTCTATTTAACTCTGAGAGTGTACAGGTCGAACCAAATGGAGCAGTTAGGGTCCATTACAGGTTCCAATTGAACAGTCTGTGTCTGAGTTACAGACCCAGAAGGGTCCTCACTATCTCTAATTTAGGGTACCCCCCTGGAACTCCCTCAAGTACCCCTGTGGGGGTCCCCAGACCCAGGGGCGGATGTAACCTTTCCCAATTGGGGGGGCAAGAGAAAATGGTAGGGGGGGGGCGGCTTCATCGCCTGTGTCGCTTCACGCCACAGGCGATGAAGCCGCACCCATACCATTTTCAGTTATAGGACTTTTATTAATCAAGTAAAACATCAATAATAACATCAGTTGTTGTTGACGTTGCAACAGACACGCAGCATGCATAAAGCTAAAGGTCTGACTCAGAGAGTTTTCTGTTTTCAATGATGAAATGCTGTTAGTTTAGTGGTGACACAGCTGTAGTTGGTTAGTAGCAGTAGTAGTGTTTCATTTTAAATAATTATGTGCACTTTAATTTGAAATATCTTGGGTTGTTTTGCATGCCATCGTGTTTGGTGGGGCAGACTGGACATTTAGGGGGGCACTGCCCCCCCGTGCCCATGCCTAGATCCACCCCTGCCTCGACCTCACTTTGGGAACCAATGCTATACTGTGCTGACTCGGGACGTCCAGTGGCCTGCAGGAGGCCACAGTCACAGCCACCAGGCTGTACAACGGAAGCACACAACATGGACTGGGGGAGTAAGAGGAAGCCCCCATTTCCCTTTGCTTAGTTTTAACGCTCGTGTGAATCCTACTGTAAATCAATTTAGCCAATAAAGCAATACCGTTTTCTAGTCAGAAAGAAACTTCTTCTATTGTGATAATGCCCTACTTCAGGGGTTTCCAACAGGTGGTCCGGGGACCACCAGTGGTCCTTGAGAAGTTTCATATGTACACTCTCAAGAGTTAATGTTGGTCATTTTGCATGTTTGCCTGCTTTGCTTGCGAAAATCCAGCCTGGTACTGTGGACAAAAACAAAATAAATCTTTAGTTTATTGGTGGTCCGTGGGTCAAATTCTGAATAAATAGTGGGCCCTGATATGAAAAAAGTTGAAAACCACTGCCTTACTTGATCATCACATGAAAGCATCGAAACCCATAGATCTATCCGTGCCGTTTAAAAAGTAATCACAACTATTCAACTATACAAACTATAGGATGTCAGCGGGTCAACAAATACACCTCGTCCACATTTTAGGTCTAATTTAGGTCTGCCTGCACATCCATCTGTTCCGGCTTTCTGTCCGTCCGTCCGTCCCACATCCTCATCCTGTGTACAGGTCCCGCTTTGAATATTACATTTCACCCACTCAGAGAAAATGGACCTTTCCTTCCCGTCAGCCACCCGTTATGGGCTGATAGTCAGGCGGGGCCGCCTGCCTGCCTGCCTGCCTGCCTGCCTGCCTGCCTGCCTGCCTGCCGCACTCAGGCTGCAACGCCCCCAGGAGACCAGCGGAGGCACTCTCTGGCTCTCCTGTGGTCGACTGAACTTCCTAGAATAATCCATAATTCCACTGTGTCATAACAATCCCCATAGAGTGCCTAACTATGTTAGCCCACTGTCCAGGCAAACCCTTCCCGCTCGTGTGAATTCACATTATCGGAGCTTTCTGCACATGATAATGTGAATTCACAACATGAGCCCCCCCTGGAACGCCTTGGAAAGCCCCCTCTCCCCCTCCCTCTCTCTCCATGCGAGCAGGTTCTGTGTGTCAGGCATTCTCAGCCTAAACAGTGTGAGAATACTGTTATGGAAAATGCTACAGATGGACTTTAATTTGTGGATTTATGGTACTTCACACCTACACTATCTGACCAATAGAGGAGTCATTCTGATCTGCGTTTTATCACTCTGGGATGCATTCCCATAGAACAAGTCTGTCTATTATTATGTGTAATACCTGAGTGAACAGCGCCTGAAACAGTGAGCTGTTCACACGCTGGTGAAATAAAATCCCTTACGTGACGAGGCATCTTATCATCGTCAGTGGAAGTCCATGTGTGAAAAGGACCCCGGAACTCTTGAGTTGTAGACCTCTAAGGGTCAATCTAGAACACTCTTAAGGAACGCAAAGAGTCCCTGAAGCGCGCCACGAGAGATGCCGGTGCTCTCTCTCGACACACTTATCTTTAAGCACCGGCAGTTGAGTGCCAATTTAACAGCTGCATTTTGACACTGGAGTAAAATTAACATTCAGGATTTTGCCATGGGAGTTGTTTTATTCCTCTCCTTCTCATCCTTCAGCCGCACTCTCATCTCTCCTCTCTCTAGCAACTCACATTCAGGTTAACACAATTAGGGTTTCGTACCGAGAGTTAGGTGATGATGAAGAGAAGGAGAAAGAGAGAAAGAGGGTGTCAGGGATGAAGTAGTAAGTCAGAGGAGAGCTAAGGAGCCAAAGGTTGGATGTTTATGGGTCTGTATAGCTCAGAGAGTGTACAAATGGGGGCAACAAATGGTCCCTTATGGGTTCGTAAAAACCCAGAGTCTACATTCCGATTGACATTTCTCTCTCTCTCTCTCTCTCTCTCTCTCTCTCTCTCTGGAGACAGACAGAGTGTGGAGGAGGGTCTATCGCAGTTTGTTATACTAAAGCAACCATAGCCGTATATCCCTTGAGACGCTCCATGAGAAGCTAGCTAGCATGCTATATGCACTTATTGCACTAGCCATACTTTCAGACTTCTGCGCACGTGTGTATGTATGTGTGTGTCTGTGCCAGCATGTGTGTGTGTGCATTTAAAAGGCAGTCCACAGTTCTCCCGGTCTATTCTCTCCTCTTCTACTCCTTTGACACACCACAGCGGTTCAGTTTCACTGGGCTTCGCTTATCCCCCCAATGCGCACATGTACACACACACACACACACACACACACACACACACACACACACACACACACACACACACACACACACACACACCGACAAGCATGTTCTAAAAACATGCATGTACATGTGAGCTACATTAAATAAATGTACAGTTTACAAGCACAGTACTGTAGTAGTACTTTTGTGCATGCATGTGCGTGTGTGTGTGTGTGTGTGTGTGTGTG
The DNA here is from genome assembly GCA_039105355.1 of Benthosema pterotum. Classification (NCBI taxonomy): domain Eukaryota; kingdom Metazoa; phylum Chordata; class Actinopteri; order Myctophiformes; family Myctophidae; genus Benthosema; species Benthosema pterotum. Next base: position 19,699,524 of record CM076968.1, on the reverse strand, counting down.
TGTGTGTGTGTGTGTGTGTGTGTGTGTGTGTGTGTGTGTGTGTGTGTGTGTGCATGGTACAGAGCACTGAATCGGGGGGACTCTTCTGTCTCTCTAACCAGTGTCAGTGTTGCAACACATCTCTTATCGGCGGAACTCATCAGAGGGACTTTAAGACATGGAGCGAGACAGACCTCACATTGACTGTATGACGCAGACATGGATCCACAGTGACAATGGCACAGTGTGGAACAGTTGAGTCAGCCACTTATGTCCTAATGAAGGCTTATGAAAAAGCCCTCAGTGGCAGAGAGCCCCATGCCAACTGGATGCCCGTTTTGACTGTGGAAATCAGGTCAACGATCCAGTGCTGCATCCAAGTGGGGTTTAGGTCGAGTGTTTAAACCACTTAACGCACTTGAACCCCAGCCTTGCATATCCAGGGAAGGGTGGGGGCATAACTCGACACATTGTGAGCTCGTGGATGGTATTATATTATGTCAAACAGAAAAAGAGCTGAACATCTACGTAGCCAAAGCTCAGGTTTACATTGTGGAGGGTTTCATTCAACATTAATAGAAAAGACAGTGTATTAAATAAACAAAAAACATTACTTTAAACAACACACTAATGATTGGGAGTGCTGTCAAGCAAAGGCATAAGGAACCCCCATATCTCCAAAGCTTGATCCAACCCTACAGCCCCTCCCTCACTCAGATCAGCTAACACAGGGAAGCAGCCATTCCTTCCTGAAAACATCCGGGACAACACTCCATGCGCCCCAGACTCTTCCCCTTCTGGCTCCTAATCAATTCACTCCCAATCTTCTGCTGCAATCTGAAAACGCAGCTCTTCGGGCTCCAGCTTAGCCCATAGCACTCGCAGTAGTACCTGCCGTAGCCTTGAACTCCGACAGGCGCATGCAAAAGCTTGACTTATGCATCGTAGAAAACATTTTTTATGTATGTTGTAGACTCTAGTTAGCAGCCTATGTAAACTCATAGCATTTCATGTAAACATACTATAGAGTGAATATTTATGCATAGTGTAATTAACCTACATAGAACTTCTACTGTTACGTCTTAGCTTACTATTACATATTGTACCGGTAAGTATATGATATGATCAATTACTATGCCTTCCAGTTCATGTTTATAGTAAGATTTACCTAGTTTTTACTGTTGACTCTAGATTAGGAGTGCCTGCTAAATGCCTAAATTGGCTATGAGGCTACAGTATGTATGAAATCTATGAAGAAGTTCAATGTGTAACACAAGTGTACATGATAGTCATGATTCATCTCTCTCTCTCTCTTAGCTAAAGGGTCCTTGGTCGAAGTGAACTGAAGTGATATACATTCCAAATATGATAAAAATCATTCTGCGGCGCCCCTGGAATTGCATCACTGCACGACTTTCAGAAGCCCTGCTGTATTTCATTTTAATTTCTTGCTAAATCTCCCACTCACAGCCCTGGACTAGAAGCAACGGAGGCTGCCAGTGGGAAGGAGACAGCTAAATTAAGATGGGAATAAGATCACAATCACAGAGCTGCCTCCAACCAGCCAGTGCTGTGATGTCAGCTTTTCATATGATAAAAAAACACTTCATGGTTATATCAGCGGTTCAAGGCTTGGCAGCCACCCAATTTTCAAGTCCAAGTGATCAGATGAGATGAATAGCACTTTATAATGCACTTTGAATGCATTGACACTTTCTCTTATACCAATGTTGTCTGTTCTCTCTGTATTTAAATGGTTGTCATTTAAAAGGTTCTGCCTTGTTTTTAATGTGTGGATTGTTTTTCCATGTGTTGTGGAGAACGGTATTTTGCTCCTTTTATGACATAATGGCATCAAAACCTGCCAAAATAGAATAGAGCACTAAAACATTTCAGTTGACTATAATGTGAATAATACTAAATGAAAATATATTCAAGAGTCTTGGACTAAAATAATGACACCTGTGTGAAGTAAGTGCCGCCCTGGGGTGTGCCCCAGGTGCCGGCCTGGTTTCACCGAGCCACGCATCAGAAACAGGCAGACAGACCAAGGGGCAGACACACAAAGCTCTCTAATGAAGTGGCTGATCATTTAAAAAAGCCTGACACTGCTGCACCGTGCCAGGCTGGCAGAGTCCACCGTCGCCGAGTGGCAGACAGTCAGCTGAGCATGTCTGGAAAGCTTTGATAAAAGGTGATTAGTCCAAAGAAACAGCACACCAACAACAAACAGTCCATGTTTGTTCCGGTCTAATTTATCTGCCTTGGCCCGTCTCTCGAGCCTTCATGCATCTTCATTCCTGTCGAGTATAATGCTTGGATTCTGAGAAGGTTACAAACTGGCATCCCACGCGCCTGCGGCCCGCTCATGTCTAGCGCCACGATGTCTGTGTTGTAGGTCTTTCTCTGTGAATATCGCGCACTGTATGGCGATGTGTACTAGCTCCTGACTGTGATTTGTCAGGTTGTGTAGTCACTGGTCACTGTAATCGGGCAAGGACAGGTCCCGTGCTCACTGCAGTTCTTAGAAAGCCCTGCTTTGACTGCCCAGTAGTTGCCACAGAGCTTGGTTGAGGTCAAGACAGTGATGACAGTTTGTCCTTTAAGCCTGTGTTGCTATAGTTGTACAGTATATACTATATACTGTATATTGTAGTTTAAGTCTAAAATGACACATCTGCTTTCCCGGTTTTAAGTGTGGGTCCATGCAGACATACACGTGTCCTGTCACTGTATAAGCGCCTGTCTGGGTCAGTAGTTGTAGAGAAGCTTTTCCCAGTCATAACAGTCAGTTGTTCTCAGGGTCAGAGGCGTGTTCCCATTCTCGGCTATTAAACCACTTAAACCCTATATACCCTTGGTGTACTCAGGGGTCTATATTTGGTGGACACTCTTGGCACACAAAATGTCTTGTGGCAGAAAATAGCAGATCTAAAAGCTCACCACAAGCTGTTGTGAGCTTGCAGGTGGGACTATTTGCACTCCTTTCCAAACGACAAACTATTCAAGGCTTAAAAGAGTTCTTCACCCACAAGGTCTTATTCATTCAATTACTGATGTTTTTGTTGCATTCCTGCAACAACAATTTCATGACTACTCTTTCAGTATCCGCCAGCCATCGGATTATTGGTTTAGGAATGCACCAAAAACAAAAACAAACAAAAATCCATTATTGAAGGCTTTAAGTGGTGATTAATAGAAAATAAGCCGTTTTCAGCTCCCCCGTCACGCACCTACCCAAACCAAACATAATGCATAATAATCTTTTGTTGTTATCATAAATAGGATATTCTTCTGCTGTTTAAAAACCCACAACAAAACAGCTCATAGAACAGAAACACATATCGCAGAGACAATACAAATCATGAGGTCCCCACTGTCTTCTATTGGCGGGGCACTTTCTCTAATGCTGCAATGGCTGAGGAGACAAAACTCCTACACTAAAGACATTTTAGCACCTTCTAATAAGGTTTTGGGTCTTTCAGAAATAGTGTGTGCGCTCGCGCGTGTGCGCGCGTGCAAGTCTGTTTACTTTGCTTTCTGCTCCGTTATGGAAAGATTGTCCTCCAGGCCTCCATCACACAGTCTTTGGGGACTATAAGGCTAAAGAGGGGATAGAGGACTGGGGCCAAAAACCTGGCTCTGTGTTTCCCCTCCATCGCTAGCTGTGCTCGCTCGGCCTGCGTTCCACTTACTCAATCTTTCATGTGATTCACTTAAGACACATCACACCGAACTGAAGGAAGGGGTGAATGCTAAAGTCTATCATAGAGCTAAACAGTCCTTTGGAATCACATACTATACAGCTTGTAGCTACAGTTTATAGATTTAGATAAAGGTTTTGAATATAGCACATATTCTAATTGACATCTGATCAATTGGACTCTCCGAAATTGGACTAGAACATCTGGCTTTACTTGTTTTCCGCCCTCATTAAAGAGAGGAAGGCATCTCTCTTTGAGTCATCTTTATCTCTTAAAGTTCTAAAACTTCAGGGTGTGGCTGGGCGTGCTTGCAGCTTCATGCTTTTTGCGATACGCCAGACTTATAGCTGATCTGAGTGCACAACATGGTGCAGGTGCAACATGTTGTGAGCTTGCAGATCTGACGAGCCGGGCTGGCATGGTATAGTACTATATATACTGTATATAGGAATGTGAAAGGATTGGGCCACTCTACTCTACTCTAACCCCCCTCTACCCGCCTCCTTCCCACAGGGAGAATTCCTTCTAAACAAGGTATGGAATGCACCTCAGTGTTTCATAATTTGTTCCCTCATTTTTCTCCTGTGCGGGTTTACAAACAGAGGCTCAAGGAGAGGAGAGGAGAAGGGAGAAGAGGATTGGTAGCAAAAAACAGATAAAGCTTGAGTGAACTGGACAGAAGTGTGGGATTAAAGAAAAAGGGAAAAAGATCATTAACCACATGAACCATAGTAGTGCCTCTACACTTCTCGGGCAAACGTTTGTCGGAAAATATGTAGACGAAGGGACGCTTTTCGGCAAAAAGATTTGGCATAGAAGGAAAAAAGAGAGGCACAGAAGCCTGTGGGAACCTTGGCTAACATAGTATAGGACAGGGTTTAAAGGTAGGGGAAGTGATTTCACTTTTGTCAGATATCACCCAAAAAAAAAATCTGTTAAAATGCTCTATTATAAGGTGTGGAAACCACATATGGAGTTTCCCCCTCCCCCACGTTAGCAGAGGAGCTAATAAAAGTTCCCCAGGTCACCACAATTCTCCTCCAATCAGGAGAGAGCAGCAGGTTCACATAGTGTAACTACTTTTGGGGGCCCCTAGTGCACCAGGCTGGTACTACACCATGAATTTCAAATCACTTCCCCTACCTTTAAGTGAACAGACGGTGTGGCTGACAGTCTGGGGGAGAGAGAGAGAGAGGTGGGGGATGACAGGAAAAGGCAGGGAGGGAGAGAGGGAGGTAGACCTCACAGTTACCTTAATACTGCTTGGTGTTCACATTCCATCACAAACACTTTCTTCATCTCAGCTGCATGACCAAGAGTATCTGACTGTATCTGTGCCCCTCTGTCTGTCTGCCCCTCTCAATTCAATTCAATTCAATTCAATTCAATTCAATTCAATTCAATTCAATTCAATTCAATTCAATTCAATTCAATTCAATTCAATTCAATTCAATTCAATTCAATTCAATTCAATTCAATTCAAGAAGCTTTATTGGCACAAGAAAACAACCGTTTACATTGCCAAGAATCTTGGCAATGTAAACGTATGCTTTCTTACTCAAAGTCTTAACTTACTTGATTGCTTGTTCCACTTTTGTCTTGGCCCAAGACAAAAGTGGAACAAGCAATCAAGTAAAAAGTCTCTGATGTTTTGGTACAGTGGACAGACAGTTAGGAAATGTCAGTGGGTACATGGTCCTCTATCTCTCTCAAACTTTATCTATCTCTTCCTGTTTCTACCTCTCTCACTCTGTCTCTCTTGTGTCTGTCTGTCACGGCGTAGTGTGTAAACTTGACCTAGCTATGGTTAAAAAAGGGCCAGTAAAAGCCACTGCGGTCATACGAGAGTCTGTCTCTCTTTCTCTTTATAATTCTCCCTTTCTCTCGCACACTCACTCTCCCTCTCTCGCTTTGTTCCTTACTTTGTTTCTTTATCTCTTATACAATAACAGTTTGAGACTAAACAATACGAAGGACATTGGTTGCAAAGAGGAAGGGCGAGTGAGGCCGAGACAGAGGCCAAAAAAAAGAGAGGGGGATACGGGGTAAGGGGGGCCTGGGTTGGTAGAGTTTAAAAATATCTTCCTCTTTTCCACACAGGGGCCGGGATGCGGGCCGTTGTCCAGGCAGTAGCCTGGGTAAACCCCGGGGCTAGGAGGCCTGCATGCAGCCCATGCAGCAAACAGACCTTCACTTTTTTTCCAACTATTTTTGTTGTGTCCAAAATGAGCGCGTATGCCTTATAAGCCGATGACAAAGGAAGGCCTCTTCCACTTCTTCTACTATCACCACCGGGTCACATTATTATGAAAGGGAGACTAGACGGAGCTCTTTTCCTCTGTCTGGAGCGTTTCCCACGCAGGCTCAAGCCAAGGAGTTGCAGGAGGACTGACTGCAGGCCAATCTGAGCCCTGATCCATCGCTCCCATGTCTGTTTATGGCAACCCAGCAAATGAGCCGTGTTGTGCTGCCTGCACGCTGCCTGCTGGATAATAATAATGTTGTGTCTGTGTGCGTGTGCACTTTACAACAGGCAGAATGTTGCTGACCGTGGGATAAAGCGGAGCTGTCCTGCAATGATAAAGTGACAAATAAAACCCTTCTTGATCTTGATTCTTTCGCAAATGTCACCATGCTGATGACTCACACACACACACACAGAGGCAGAACTCTAGCACCAACCCTAAAACGTTTTAAGCCCATAAAGACAAACCTTTTGACAGGAAATTGGTGCTCTAAACTATGTCTATTAGTCAATTTGCACTACACTTGTGGCAGTACGTTTGGCCCTCGCAAGTACGAAAAAACAAATATAAACACACACACGCACGCACGTACACACGCACAAACACATACACACGCAACCGTGTGCGGTGCGCACACACATGCAGACACACACACATGCCCTGCCAAATGTCTGGGCCTCCTACAGTAGGTGCCACGTTGTTAAAAAAAGATGAGCATCCTCATGAGACACAGAGACAGAAAGGAGACTAGTGGTAAACACACACCACCACGCAAGCAGCAAGCCTCTGTCTGTCTGTCTGTATGTCTGTCTGTCTGTCTGGCCATGTGCTGATCTGATCTATTCTGCACCACCACACTGCAAAGCTCCATTCAGCTGCATTCCATCACAACAAGCAGCCCTCCATCCATCCATCCATCCATCCAGCCAGCCAGCCAGCCAGGAAGCCAGCTAGGCAGCCCAGATCAGCCCAGGGCTCTGGCTCTCTGCTGGGCTGCTGGCTCTGTGCAGCCTTCATTTCCTCTGCCCTGTGCCATACAGTACATACTGAATTATACACAGTGGTCATGGAGAAGCCACAAAGTACATTCACTAAAGTAGCTGTCCTATGCAAGTAACTTTCTTTACTGGACAATTTTCAATGTTGAAATACTTTTTCTTCATCTCGGATCCAAATATTGTACTTTTACTCCAACACATTTATTGAACTAATTGTCACTAGTAGTTAGTGTTGACTTTGTGAGTTAGATTATTATGACAAAACAGATTAACAACCACTTCGTTTTTGATTATTTGAAAATAAACAATGTACAAACTCACAACTCCATACGGGTGAGCTCCAAAAGTGGCATTTGGCACTGTGTAAACCACTTTTAAAAAGTGTGCCACTTTAGCAGTGTGCCATGCCAAATACCACATTTGGAGCTCGCCCTCATTCCACAATTAGCATCGCAAAGTGGCCAGTTGTTAGCTCACTCTTTACTAAATGTTTTTTTTGCTTTTGAAAGCTTGAAACGGGATGTTCTGCATTTGCGTACATTCTAATTTTGAACTTTCACTCCAGTATGTTTTGAATTGAATTGCGTTGATATGATATTTTACTTTTTTTCCACCACTGTCTGCTGCTCTGCTGGCTCCATGCAGCCTTCATTTCCTCTGTACTGCCGTACACACACACACACACACACACACACACACACACACACACACACACACACACACACACACACACACACACACACACACACACACACACACACACACACACACACACACACACACACACACACACAGCAAAATACCTCCATTCTTTATCCCATGAAGACCCGAGGGACCCATTCTACACAATGCATTCTAATCCAGTGAGTTGTCTCACTTTCAGAACAATGTTCAAAAATTGCAGACATATAAGCTTGCAGCGTAGCACAACGTGACCTGCTGTGGGCTTGTGCATTTGCTATCTTTGAAATATAGCCAACACAAAAAAAGAGATGTAAGCCTCCACATCAATGCATCCGCGGTTATACTGAATGAGATGAATGAACACTCCGGATCTCGCTGTGCAGCTCACATTCTCACACTTTCAGGTCAAAGAAAGGACCCCCAGTCTGGGCCACTACTGACCTCCGTTTTGGTACTGTTTGTGTGTCTCGGAGACCCCAGCAGGCTGAAAAGAGATGACCGGCGCAGTACACACAACTCTAAGAATGGGAGTGCAGGGAACAGGCTTCTGATTCAGTCCACTTCACACTCTAGACTGATACATTAACAGCGTGGGACAGGAGGGAATCCAAGTGGAAAAGACTTCTCCTCTGCTCCCATTCTTTGTGTGTGTGTGTGTGTGTGTGTGTGTGTGTGTGTGTGTGTGTGTGTGTGTGTGTGTGTGTGTGTGTGTGTGTGTGTGTGTGTGTGTGTGTGTGTGTGTGTGTGTGCGCGCGCGCACGCCTGTGCTCATGTGTGTGTCTGATGATTGATGGACGGATGCTACAGTGCTACAGTCCCCCCACACGCTGACGTCAACAACCTCAACCTTATTTTCTTCATGGTCTGCTTTGGGGTAAACAATATTGATTTCAGTTGAGCAGCGGGGGGGAACAAAATCACTCATGGCTGCTTTCAGCATGATGCACTTCTGTCTCAGAGCCTAGTGGGCTAAGATCTGACCACTGGAAGGGAAACCGAGATCATTTGCGTGTCTGTACGAGTGGGTCTGCGTGCGAGTTCAAGTGTGTGTGTGTGTGTGTGTGTGTGTGCGCGCACGCGTGTGTGCGTGTGTGTGGTTAACAGCATCAGCTGAAATGGCTGTGTGGAAAAATTGGGTTCCATTCAAGAGCCTATTTCCTCCCGCTGAACCGAGCCGAGCCACTAACTGGCCTCCTTCAAAGCTGAAACGGAGACCCAAAGAGAGGTCACCGAAATGCCAACGTGGGCCCCAAATTATTGGGAACAAAGTGCCACTATGCTGTTGCATAATGCCTTCCTGAGTCCACACAATGTAAACTTGCACAGCGGGGTATATTTGGCTCTGAGAGCTATTCCATTAAAACAGGGGTTTTCAACCCACCATTTATTCAGCATTTGAGCCACGGACCACCATTTGATGACATTTACACCCTACAAACCCAAAACTAAAGATTTACTTCGGGTTAGCCCGAGACCCGGTAAAACCCGAGCACCGACCCGGCCCGTGGCCGGTTCCGGTTCCGTTTACAAGAAATGACATCCGGGCACAAACGGGCCGGTTCCGCGATGTCGCGGGTTCGTTCAGGCCGGTTCCTGCATGTCCCCTGCATGTCCCGGGTACAATCAGGCCGGTTCCGGGGCGTCTCGGACCTCGGGTTACACCCCAAACCCGGGGATTGGCCGCCACAGCTGTCAATCACCCTCGTCATCCCCCCTTGTTCTCCTCCGGCCAGTGAGAGGCGAGCATTGAGTCACGTGACTTTAGCATAGCAGGAAGTTACTGCATACGTCATCATCACAACAACAACCCCCCCCCCCCCCCCCCCCCCCCCCACACACACACACACACACACACACACACACACACGGCAACAACTTAACTATCGTGATAATAATAATTATTAAGATAAGCAATAAAGACTATGGTCTGCTGCTGGTGCGACAGAGACAGAACAAAAAAGAAACCACTCTTCCACAACGGAGATATGAATTGTGTGATGTACCATCACGAGACGGCAGTTATAATAGTTGACTATGGATTATTATTTTTATTCACACACAATGGTGGAATAATGGCTAAGAAGAAAAGTACAGCTACTACTGGGATTCAACATCTAAAGACGACGTGGATTTATTTTCTATGCTGTGAGTCGAGTCCGTGTTCAACATGCATGGTGTTCAACCATGTACAACTAACAGTAAGCTTCCGTCTTATTCATAATATACTAGTAGAACTCATTAAAGCGTTCGGACATTCGGGTACTCGGACATTTACGGTTCGGACCCATGATTTCAATAATAGCACCGGGCTCGTCTCGGAGCCGGGTTAAATCATCCCGGGCATTCAACGGTTCGGAGCCGTCATGTTAATTATAGCACCGGGCTCGTCTCGGAGCCGGGTTAAATCATCCCGGGCATTCAACGGTTCGGAGCCGTCATGTTAATTATAGCAGCGGGTCCAAAGCGGAGCGGCTCCGATTACGTCCGGGTCTGAACCGGGCCGGTTCCTTGAAAATGGACCCGTGAAGGACTTTACACCCTACAAACCCAAAACTAAAGATTTATTTTGCTTTTGTCCACAATACCAGGCTGGATTTGGAAAACAAAACAGTCAAACCTACAGATCAGAATGACCATTAATCTTCTACATTCTTTAGTTGTGTAGATGTTAACTCGTGTAAAATGAAACCGAATGGACCCACAAGGGTCCATTTGGTTTTATTTTTCACGCTCTCGTTTTCATCTGGTTAACCAACTTAGCCATGCCGTCTCTACAAATGCCTTCAAAATCAGTACTTCTTAATCTTTCAGCATTTTTCAAAAAATTGCAGATGTGTAGCTCACAGTGTGAGAGTTTGTATATTGAAAAGGAGGAAAATAATCAAATGGCACAACTGCTTTCCTGGTTTTAACGGGTCAAACCTTCAGATTGTAATATGGTCTATTAGCATAAACCTACTTAGACGTTATTTGATTATATGCTACTAGCGAAATAACAAATAAATTCCTGTGGCCCTTTTTTTGGAAGATGTTCAAAGTGGAATGAGAGATGAGTGCTATGGGAGAGGTGACATTGGAGTCCATCACTGCCGTGACCTTGTTCCTTCTCCGGTGGCGAGTGTCCAGATGTTGCTCTGTATCTGGACACACACCAGCCATTGAGAGAGAGCAGGACATGTTGCCATGTCTGCTTATTATGAGCTATGGGCTGTAAAGTCGCTTTTGGTAGTTTTTTGGGCTTGTTCCTAAAGAGTATTTGGGTTGGTTATAATATTGTTTCAGTGGTTCTTAAATATTTTCATGTCAAGGACATTTGTTGCATTTTGTTTGACAACAAAAAATAATTGACAAGAAGGAGTTGCTGTCAGGCAGAAACCTTATATGTCCATATTCAAACTTTTCATTTCATTTCATTTTATTTTATTTTTTATGTTTTTATCGTGATTGTCCTACTACGGCAGTGGTTTTCCACCTTTTTCATACCAGGGCCCACTATTTATTCAGAATTTGAGCCACGGACCATCTGATGACATTTTAGCCCCACAGACCCCAAAACTAAAGATTTCTTTTGCTTTTGTCCACAATTCCAGGCTGGATTTCGGAGAAAACAAAACAGTCAAACATATAGCTCAAAATGACCATTAATCTTCTACATCCTCTAGTTGTGTAGACTTTGGGCTAATTCACATGATGAATATTATAACTCTTGAAAGCGTAAACACTTTTACGTTGAGAGCGTAAACATTTTTACGCTCTCAAAGAGTTACATCTTGTTAACCAACTTTCCATCATTTAGCCTGGGGACCACCTGTTGAAAACTCCTGTACTACGGCGTCAAACACAAGCATCAAAAAATAAAAGATCTCCAAAGCTCTACAAAATTAAAGCGGCCCGTTTTGGAATTTGAATCCTGCAGAGTAACAGTTTTGGACACATGATGTTATATCTACTCCGACAGAGACTATGTCATTTTTTTGAGGGGCGGAACGAGGCCAGACTGAGGGAGCGACGGCAGCCGCAGCCTGGCTGCCGTGAAATGGTTTGTCTGTCATAGTATGTATGATGATATAATCACAGCTCTGGTCCATAAAACAAACACACACACACACACACACACACACACACACACACACACACACACACACACACACACACACACACACACACACACACACACACACACACACACACACACACACAATCGAAACCTTTGAATCATTGAGATACAACATCAATATTACCATAGAGAGCAAGCCCTGAATGACCATAACTGGTGCTTTAAGGGTCCATTTGGTTGCATTTTTGTACACTATCAGTAGTACAGGGGTCCGTGCAAATAAAATGTTTGAGAACCAGTATGACAGTGGACTCTTGATTTGCCAACAGTTTCATAAATCAGTGTCACACTAGTCATATCCTGGAGAAAGCCATGGAGACTTGACATTCAGAAAGCACATATAATGGTGTGTTAAAAAAAGAATATCTAAAAATTTCCCACAGACAGGGCCAAGTCATTGCCATGACACATTTTGTCTGTGTATCGATGACCCCTCGATTCACTGTTCAGTGAGGGGGTCACTGAAACCGTACGCTCTGCAGCTCAAAGCACGACAATGGGCACGGTGCAATGACCTGCACATGAAAGCCTGCTATGTGGAGAAGGTGTGGTAGAGTGATCTTCTGTCAGCTCTGCAGTTTCACATTCTCCCTCACTCTATCTCTCTGCCCCCTCTTCTACCCCCCCCCCCCCCCGCCATTCCCATAGCAACTACAGCCAGGAGTGGAAAGCGTGATTGAGACAACCGAACAGCAGATTAGCTTAGACACTACAGTACAAACGTGAGCACATAAGCATGTGCATGTGCACACAGGTAAAAGACTGGGGTTTAATCTAAGGACTAGGACTGTTTCCATTGTGGCATTCACCAGCAATAACCACAGAATTGAGATTCTGGGATTCGGCTGGTTAAATGTGAAGTATTATACTGCAGATAGATATTTTCAGAAACACTGTGCAGTTGTCCTTTTTCAGGCTGTATATGACCTAGGGACCCCTATGAACTATTAATATAGAGGCCAGCACCGCCACCCTGAGAAGCACTTGGCTGAAGCGTTTTGTACTGTAACTAAAGTTTCGCTAAAAATATTTTAATTTCAAGGAAATACTTTAATGAAATACAAGAGTACCTTAACATTGTGCAGTATTTATAGAAATATGTACAGTACTTTACAAGACCGAATGCAACGTAATGTTTTACCCTCAACCGTTCTATGTCTGAAAGGCCACCGGCGCACGTGATTGCTCAGGTCACACGCACACACACACACACACACACACACACACACACACACACGCACACACACACACACACACACACACAGACACACACACACACACAGACAGACACGTGGCCCTGTGGTTAAAGAGGTGAGTTACAACTGTGTCAGGACAAGCAAACGAGCTTCTCCCCTTCCACCTGTGGCCGTCACTCACCCACCCGACCACCTGTCACCCCACACAGCACTTCACTTCCCACCATGCATCCCTGTGGTTCGCTGCTTCACTGTTAATCCACAAGCTGCAACCCTTCCCCCCACCAGGGTCTAAAGAAGCCATAAAAAAAGACCATAAAAGTGACAGCTGACCCGGTGTTTATAATGTTTTTTATATTCCAAGAATTCTTTCATGCTTTTGTCACCACTGCTTTCAGCTCAAGGGAGGGTTCTCTTAACCAACATAAATCTTGTAGTGCATTCTGGGGGGCAAAGATTGTGCTAAAACAACAAAATCTAAACGCTCATGACGATCGCATTATGAAGCGTTGCATCGTTGTTTTACTGCATAATGTGTAGAGGGACAAAAGTGGGGTCTTTTTTAGTGGTTAATAGCCGTCCTCAAGGCCATTTGCTAATGCATCTAAAGCCGCCCACATCACAGAGAGAATTGGATGTGTTTTTTTCTTCTTTTTTTCCATTATAATCATGCTCTCTGCATTAATCTGTCTTGTCTTCACATCTCCTTCAATAACGTTCCGACTGCTCTTCCCATCAATCATGCCCTCTGGGCGGCTGCGTTTCCAGCCTCATGTTTATGCAATGCATTTAGTACACAAACAATTTATTCTCTCCTCCTGTGCCTCCCGACACTTCACTTTACTTCTCCTTCCTTCGGCAAGTGCGTAACAACCCACACGAGCATGCGCACACACACAGGCACGCACGCACGCACGCACGCACGCACGCACGCACACACACACACACACACACACACACACACACACACACACACACACACACACACACACACACACACACACACACAAACTATTACCTCTGACCGCCTAGCCTAGACCCTGCATGTGCTACAAATTTCCTTTCGGACACCCAGGACATTCTCCTTCGCCTCTCTTCTCATGCTATAGGTGAACCTTGTGTGCCCAGAAAGGCCTAATATTTCCGTGGCAGTTGTGGTCAACACTATTCCTTGCATGTAGACGCACTCACACATACAAATACACACACGCACGCCCGCCCGCACGCACGCATATGTGTGTGCACAATACGTATAGATGTCATCACTGGTGGAAAAAGTATTGTTGCACATTATTTATTCAAATAAAACTGCAATATAGAAATACTCAACAAGTAGAAGTCCGGAATTCCAAGTAAAAGTACAATTGTATTGGCTTTAAAATGCACTTAAAAGTACCAAAAGTAAAATGGTACTCATTGTGCATTGTTTTCAAGTACTGTACATTGCAAGTTGAAAATAGCAAATCTAGAAGCACACAACGTGGTGCATTGAGACCCATTGTGAGCTTGTAGACATGCTTTAAGTATTTGTTTTGTAAGAATAATGACAATCTACAAAGTAATTTAATAGTAACACATTTTTCAAATAATTGTAGTGGAGTCATGATCGTACAATATTTGCCTCTGAGATGTAATGGAGTGGAAGAATAAATATCTGAAAAAGACTTAGAAGGATCAAGTAAAAGGACTTAAATTGTATTTAAGTGATAAGACCCGTGCACTTATTAGTTACGTTCCACCACTGCATGTTATCATGTCCAAGAAGTGCCGGGTTTATTCCCACGTCGTCATTACACAGCGATAAATCAACATGATAAAAAGGACTTATCGCCGGGCCACACGATCACTGTCCATCCATCTGATCTGAATACGCAATGCAGTCCATGTTTTCTGGGAGGATGTGGAGGAGAGGAGAGGAGAGAGGAGAGAGGAGAGGAGAGGAGAGGAGAGGAGAGGAGAGAGAGAGGAGAGGAGAGGAGAGGAGAGGAGAGGAGAGGAGAGGAGAGGAGAGGATGGGAGAGGAGAGGAGAGGAGAGGAGAGGAGAGGAGAGGAGAGGAGAGGAGAGGAGAGGAGAGGAGAGGAGAGGAGAGGAGAGGAGAGGAGAGGAGAGGAGAGGAGAGGAGAGGAGAGGAGAGGAGAGGAGAGGCTGACGTCTCTGTATGCCCCTGGGCCCTCAGTCAGCCCTGCAGGACGACACATGGTGAATACATCATTCAGCACAATGCTCTGCCGTCATGTATGAGGACGGCTTCAGTCATTCATGCACACTGAGTGGCGCCTGTTCATTTTGTGATGTCTGTAGCGTGATGTGTGTGCTTGTCTGTGTGTGTGCACGCACTGCACGTGTGCACACAATACACACACTGCACGGGTGCACACATACACACACTCGCACACACCGTGTCATCAGCACAGTTACATTTTCTGCAAGGATCAAGATCCTGTTTTATTTGTCACTTTATCGCACACTGGACAGCCCTGTTTTATCCCACGGTCTGCAACATTCTGCCTCTTGTAAACGACCCCGCACGCACGCACACATGCACGCGTGCACACACGCACACATAGTCGGATGTGGTTACGTGCAGGGCCGTGGGGTCAAACTGAAATTGGCACACGCTAGTGCGTGAGACGATGGCATGCTGCACTGTGTGTGTGTGTGTGTGTGTGTGTGTGTGTGTGTCATCATTCAGAGGACAATAAGGACGACTCACTGCGTTTCGAATAAATCACACAGACAGGCAGCGAGCATCCAACCACACCACACTTCCCTCTGGTATCAATGTGGGGTTTGGACCGGAGAGAACAGAGAGTGAATGATAGCTATTATGAGCAGAATCACCCCCCCACCCCCACACCCCCTGCCTGCACTAAGCCACTGCAGAGATCTGCTGATCTTTGACTTGTGGATCCTCTTCAGGTCAATTTAACCTGACGAACGATCCATCACCGGTGAGGAAAAAAAAACATTGTCTACATTTTTGCAGCACTAAAGGAAAGGGTGAATTTGACTCGGTGTGTGCCGGTCCTATCGGTGTCAAACTACCCCTTACAGAGCTCTTTATCTACCTACCTAGTGCCTCTTGGAGACTCATTTTACGCAGTATGGTTTCTGCCTATGTCGTACAGAAACCTCTTATCTCCATATTTCAACTTTTTATGTTTTTGTTTTTGTAAAATGAACGTCTTACTTGATTGCAGTACCGTGTCACACTGTAAGGATAAACAAACGGCCATTGCTGAATTTGAATCCTGAAAAACTATTAGTTTGGGGCTTTGGATGTTTCCTGCCTTGGCAGTCGATAGACATGGTACTTAGGTTCATATTAAAAATGTATGTATGCATGTCTTGTGACTTGTGGATTCACACTCTAACAGAATAAGAATAAGGTGAAGGTGAGGAGCACATTCTGAATGCAAATCTGTTTAATTAATAACATTTTTGTTTATCTGCACAGGATGATGCCGTTATGAGGGATCGGTCTGTTCATGCCATTTAGGACAGGAGCCCTTTTTGTATTTTAAATTAACTATTGAAAAAAAAGCATATCTACAAGCTCATAAGCTTATTTTTAAATCATGAAAATGTGGCGCTAGTCATTGAATACAGTAGTGAATGTTTGAACTCAAATCAAATCGTTGCTTCTGGGAAGTCCTTGGAACAACATATTTTCAGATGGGGGTCGGTGGCCAATTACATATCATTTTTGCAGTCCTTGACATGAAATATTGAGCACTGATATGGAAACATAGTATTTCAGAAAACAGTCCGGATTTAGAAGACATTTTTTACATGTCGGTGTCAGGCCAAAATGAGTGGTTGTGGTGAGCAGTGCTTGAATGGTTCCTTCAAATCCTGTTCGCCTGATCATTAGAACAAGGGATTATTCCAGGGGGTCCCCAACATAGAAAACAGTTAATGCGGCATCACATTATCTATGTATAGCTCTGAGCATGTTACTTTGAGCCATGCAGCATGCTTGTATCTCTGCTATTTTATATGGAAATTCTTGGCCCATACCAATGTTAAAAATGTATTTCTCCCTTTTGTGCCAGGGAAAATATACATCTTCAACACAAGACATAAATGTTCAGAATCCAGAGCTTGGTAGACTACATACCAGCACAGTCATGCCAAATGTATACTTATCAACAACAGACAAACATTGGCTACTGCCATCAGCTAATGTCAGTTTTATAACAGCAAATATTGGCCAAACCGATATGTAGACCAATACATCAGTGCATTACTGATCTTGAGTGTTGTAAATGTTATATTTTTATATATGTTTTACATAAATTCTTCACTTCTCAGGCTCACTTCCTGGCACAGAACCAATTCACATCGATGTCTGCCGTCAAGCTCAAAATAATTTGTTTTTTTTTTTTGCATTAAAGTTTTGCAAACCACTCTTGAATATAGAAGTTTTAGGACTTTAAATGGTCCTCCTCTCTGCCTCCATGCATATTGCATGCAGCTAGTAAACTCCTGCTTGAACAGACAGACAAGGCCCAGATAACACATCCATCACATCACATGTCTGCGAGCGCACACACACTTCATTACATTAAGGCTGACGGAGACAGCCAGCCTGTGTAGGGCATACTGTATATAATGACGTTAAAGGGGAGGAAATGCTATATATTTCTGAACAGATAAGGAGTCCCACGTGAGCAGCTGTGACATCGGGCCCATTGTGTGTGTGTGTGTGTGTGTGTGTGTGTGTGTGTGTGTGTGTGTGTGTGTGTGTGTGTGTGTGTGTCCGTCCGCGCGCACACGCGTGCACGTGTGTGTGTTTCGGTCGTGCATGATTGGTCGCCGTGACCCTCGCTTGTTGCCCGGGCCTGTGACGCTCTCAGTGTAAATGAGCAACAAGGAACAAACACAGCACAGCGGCCGTCGTCTCATTTAGCCTTTCGTTCAAACATAATTAGTCTACAAGCCCCACGGTCAACTTAACCCATTATGGGACCTGCATTAGTCGCCGTTCTACAAAAAAACAGTAGTAGTTCTAAAACAGTAGTTTTCAAGCTATTTCATGCTAATCCTGGCCGCAGATTGGGCAGCAGCCTATGCCTGGACCACTACACGACACCTTCCTAGGCCACTTGCATGCATTTCTAACCTTTACAGTACTCAAGATGGTGGTGCCATTTTTATATACTTTTTGGTCTTTGTGTGTGTGTGTGTGTGTGTGTGTGTGTGTGTGTGTGTGTGTGTGTGTGTGTGTGTGTGTGTGTGTGTGTGTGTGTGTGTGTGTGTGTGTGTGTGTGTGTGTGTGTGTGTGTGTGTTCAGTTCAAAAGCATAGCTAGTACCACTGACATGGTATGGGACTCCTAAGCTAATGGAAACAGGCCTTTTGTCTTCCTGGAAAGTAGCATACACGCTGCAAACAGAAGCCATTGTTCTGGCTTTCTGTCGCAGGCCAACTCTCGGTATACCCACATCCCCACCAGTGTTTCTGGTGCAAACACCACAACAGAAGCAGCGGGAGGGAGGGAGGTTCACTCCAACTCCCCGTCATAAGACTTAACATTATAATCCTCACACTGGGAGGCCAATCTGTACTAGATCTACTGGAAAATGAACAGTGGTGGTGGTGGAAAAAACTACTCACATGGCTTACTTAATTAAAAGTAGCAAGACTGCAATATAGAAATACTCTGTTACAAGTAAAAGTGTGAAAAATGCACTTGAGTAAAAGTACAAAAGCACTTGCATCAGAATGTACTCAAAGTACCAAAAGTAAAAGTACTCATTATTCAGAATATCCCGTTCCATAATAATAATCATTTGAAAATAGCATTATGTACAAGTTCACAGTGCACCAGCATTATGAGCTTGTAGATCACCTATTTTCGAATGGTTAACATATATATATTTTGTAATAATATACAGGAATCTGCAAATTAATTAACAAGTAACTAGTTTTCAAAAAGTGTGTGCTGTGTAAAAGTACAATATTTGCCACTGAGATGTAGTGGAGTAAAAGTATGGTCCAGTATTGTTTGCATGGTGTACTTTCATTACATGTTTCCAGTCAGCACTGTCAGGAAAACGAATGACGAAATGCATCAACGGAACACATTGGTCATGAGTTAAAATCTCTCAGATGAGAGAACACATGCGAGATAAGGAAAGAGACATGTCCTGAAAGCAAGAGAAGTAAGAGGTGGACGACGTGGACACTGGTCTGTGCTAAGGGCACTTTGACCGACTTCTTCCTCTCAGGATTTTTTGAAATGGGCGGAATTCCCCTTTAATTATTTGTGCAGTCCAATGTGTTGTGTTGTTGTCATGATTTGTCAGGACCGCAGTTGGCTTTGTCTGACGTGCTCATCTTTCTATGAATCCATTTTGAAAAGTCTATGATGAAAATGAATGGGGAACTCGCTTCCGGAACAGGCGAGGGAGCGGGCTGTGGTGATCTATACTGGGCGTAGAAAAGGCAAACTTAGCGGAAGTCCGTAGGAGTATAAGCTTCGCAGTCTGCACTCGGATATTTTTTTTTACATGTACGCAACCCTTTGCCATGCGTTCACAGAGGGGGAAAAAAACTCTAAATACGGAACTCCCCGCGGGACGGACAAATTGTCAGTGGCGCCACCTTGCCGCTTCCATTCCACTCACGATGCGGTTCTGTACCTCCCCCCCCTCCCGCACACACACCTCAGATTGAAATCAACACTCAGGAAGTTTCAGTGTAGGACACAACGCCATGTGTAGGAAGCCCTGTATGGCCTGAGAGAGGACTGAGACAATAACCCCCCATACGGTATGGTATGGAGTCCCTCAGGGCTCTATGCTAGTGCTGTTTGCTGTTGTTGTGGGGAAAGCTTTGGCTGAAAATAGCCGTGTGACAAACACACAACGGGCGGGGGAGTGTGTGGGTACCGTAGCACAGAGCGGGCATGTAGCATGCACTCTAAAAGACTGTAAGCTGAGCTGCCAAGGAGGACTAAATGAGTTGAGCAGGCCACCAACACTTCAGTAGAGAATTATGTGAATCATATAGGATTAAATAGTACTGTATAGTACTGATTATATCGCCGCTGTCGGGGTGAAAACTAAAACCGTTTGCTCTTACACATCTTCTACTTTCAATGCTTTTGTGTGACACTGTAGCGTGACAGTGGGGCGGAAATTCACGAGAATTAAGGAAACCCACAAACTGTTACGAATACGGACAGGGTTTCTGCCCGACAGCAGTGATATTATGCGTCATTCAGATTTCTACTGATAGTTCAGACGGCAGGTGCAAAGATGGAAGCCGGGCAAAAAAGGTACCCTGCATAAAGGATGAAGTTTTTTTTTAAACGCAGCCTAACAGCTTCACATTAATATTATTAATGTTGCAGTCTGAAGAACGAAGGCTGTTTTTTTATAGCGCCAGGCTTTTATCCAAGAGCCTGTAGACTCCTACAGCTCGGCTCGTAAAAACGGGATCAAGAGGCTTCCTGCTTCTAAGAAGTCTAAAACACAAAACATCTGATGATCATATTTTTTTGTTACACATTTTAGAAACCTCACGCTGGATCCAAAGCAAGCCCTTTCAGTACACTTAAATGTAGTTTACTGCAACCAGGGGGTGACTACTGGGCTTTGGGCATCATGGCTCTCGTGTTTCCCCCCCTTGTTATCTTTCATGGCGGAGACCCATAATTCTAAAAAAAAAATCCCCCTACATTCTCTAAAGTGCGTTAATACCTAGAATCGTCTGTGTTTGCAATGATAACATGATAACAGTGAAGGCGTGGGGTGCTGCTGCTGGCTATGGAAACCGAGACTCTCTCCATTACATAAGCGATTAAACTCGGAGGCATCTGAAGTATGTATCCAAAGAATGTTGGCCAACAATATGAAAGTCCAGCACCTCACCAAAGCCCCCCCTCCACGTCCACCACCACCACCACCACCACCCGACCGGACCCCTCCTCACAAAGCCCGACGAGGCCACAGTGGTCCAGGCTTGACTGTTGCTGCAGATCCCCCTTTGATACTGGCTTGTACGATGGAATGCAAACAGGCATGGAAACCTTATGTGTAAAACCTGTACGCAGCCATTATATTACCCCCCTGTTGTTTTAGCTTTCAGCTCCTCCGGCCAATATGATGGAGGGTATGGTACAGTGTGTGCATTGGAGGGAAAGAGAGGTGAGGAGAAAAGGGGAAGACAGAAAAGTCTTGAACAAAAGTACTCCAATACAGTATCAATACTGCAATATAGAAATACTGCGTCACAAGTCCGCAATTCAACAATGTACTAAGTAAAACTATTACCAACAAAATGTACGTCAAGTACTAAAAGTAGAAGGTAGTGAATGTACATTACGCATAATGTCCCATTCCAAATTCTCGCAGGTCTGATGTTTTCAAACCACTAAAAAGAAGAAAAGAGCATGAGCACTTCTATACATCTACACTTCTAAAAATCTATGCATTAGCGGCTTGATTACGAGGTGGAGGTACTTTTTATTTCAAGGGGGCTTCAGAATACGAGACTTTAAGGGGCTTTTTCTGCACTGTAGTACTGCTACTTTTACTGAAAACTGTCCTCTGATACGGATCACCAGAAATGTCTTCCAACTTGAATCCTGAAAAGTGACATTTTTGAACAGGCATTATGAGGTGTATGTCTAAAAATGCTACTTCTCAGGATCTGCTGACGCTATCATGTGACACTGTAGTGTTAAAAAAGAAACAAAAACACAGAACATTAAAATATAGGAGATGCGGTTACTCGCAGCGAAATGTGTGATGCCAGCAGTGCTTCTTACTAGTGTGCACGTACATAGAGCCACCCGCTGCGTTTACTCAACCACACCGTTCTAATGGACCAGCACTCTTCCTGTTGCACTTCATTATTAGCAAACAACAGAGGAGGGAGACAGAGGGAGGTAGGGGGAGAGAGGGGGAGAGAGAGAGAGAGAGAGATAGAGGGAGGGGGAGAGAGAGGGCGCAGGGGGATTACTGCTGTTTTGTTCGGCTGGCCTGTGTTTGGGACAGAGCAGGAATGTTTGATCCATCCACGTGCTGCATATACATTACATCCATACATCATAGCTGTCGGTGCAGAAAGAAGAAACCTCATACTTCAACTTTCGTCCTCCTCACTCATGTTTCACCCATGCATCATCACTTTACCTCCTCTATACTACTTTGTTGTCGGTGGCACGCTATAAAGTAGTCAAGATTTCGGAGGTTTCTATACCCAAAGTATACAGTGGCTACTGTAAATGATCGCACATTTAACTCATCCTGACAGATACTGTACTATGGACTTTCTTTAACGTCCAAAACATACTCTCTCACTCTCTCTCTCTGTCTCCCTCATCCATCTCCTGTCTCTTTACCTTTCTGTTTCTTTCATTCTGTCCATCTCCTTCTTCTCTCCATAATATTTTCTGAGAGAATATGTGATGGTTGTCCCAAAATTTCTTTCCAGCTCCAATATACAGTATATAGCTACAGAGATCTGCAGGAAGAGTATGCTGTGTGTGTGTGTGTGTGTGTGTGTGTGTGTGTGTGTGTGTGTGTGTGTGTGTGTGTGTGTGTGTGTGTGTGTGTGTGTGTGTGTCACACACAAACATCTGTTGCTTCAGCTGGAGGCGAGTACAGAGAGCACAGAGGAGAGGAGCGCGGCTCGGCACACTTAAACCATTAACACACGACGCAGGCAGGCAGGCAGGCAGGAACACATAACAGGCAGAGACAGATCAGACTGCATGGGGGGGTGGCTGGACTGGACTGGACACACATCTGAGCACAATGTGGAGAGGGGAATAATATGTCCTCCTCGCTGGATGTCAGGAGAGAGACCTCCTATATACGTGTTTTACCTATTTGTGTTTTTTGTGTGAATTAAATCCCTATACTTGATCGTACTACAGTGTCACACAAAGAGCATCAAAAGTAACCATTCTGCAAAGCTCGAAGCAAAGCTGATGGATCTGTTTTTTAAATTGTACCGGAAACAGTATTTTAGACATATGGGGTTTCCACCTGACAGAGGCGCATATGGAACAGACAGGCAGAGCTATAGGAACCAAAGGGAGGAGAGTAGTTTCAGATACAGTATAACAGTTGTCAGAGCACCCACACATGCACGCACACTCTCACACACACACACGGACGGACAGACACACACACACACACACACACACACACGGACGGACGGACGGACGGACGCACACACACACACACACACGGACGGACGCACACACATATCATCTGCATATACCTGCACAAAGTGAGACTAGTGAGACTGAAGTGTGTGTGTGTGTGTGTGTGTGTGTGTGTGTGTGTGTGTGTGTGTGTGTGTGTGTGTGTGTGTGTGTGTGTGTGTGTGTGTGTGTGTGTGTGTGTGTGTGTGTGTGTGTGTTTGTGCACACGTGCATGCGCTGGACACTGACCTCTGACTCGAGCATAGCAGCAGCCACACTTGACCAGGACCTTACGAAACAAGTGCTGGCAGCCACAGCCCCTGTGAGGAAGATGATGATGGTGGTGGTGGTGCCCCCCCTTCATGTTGTATACCCCCGTGGATGGTTGGACCACAAGCAGGGGTGGGCATGGCCCAACACACACACACTCTCTCTGCCTCTCTCACATGCACAACACACACAACAGTTTGACAAGGAGGGGGTTGCGGGGGGTAGGGTGAAGAGGGGGCTATAGTTGGGGGGGTGTGCAGATCCTTTAGAGAGATTATAATCCCATAGAGATGTCAGATGAAGCTCCACAGCCCGGCGAGACAGACTCAGAAAGATAGAGAGAGAGTTGTAAGAGTTTAAAAAGTCCACGCTCTGGATCCAACTTCACAAGCAACGGGAGCAGTCCGGCTCTAGAGGAAGGTTTTCATTTGGTACAAAAAATACATATGATCAATTACAAAGCCAAAGGAACGCTCCAGCACACTCAGCATGAGATGAATCTTCTCCTCTCTCCTCTCATTCCATATCGCCGTTCAGTCCTCTGTTTTTTTTGCCACCCCCCCTCCCGTTTTCCTTTCCTCAGTTGCTGAGCTACTCGCCTCTGTGAACTGCCCGGTCAAATGACAGGCTGGGAGAGAGCCTCAGAGAGAGAGAGAGAGAGAGAGAGAGAGAGAGAGAGAGAGAGAGAGAGAGAGAGAGAGCATGAGGGGGAGAGTGAGGGGAGGAGTCAGCAGCAGCAGCTCTGGTTGCTGCTATACGGCTATTCCAGCATAAGGTTCCCACTCCCCTTATTTTTCCCCTTCTTCCTGTCTCTTCCGTTTCTGCTGCTGTTCCTCTCGGCTATTCTCTCTCCCCTCTTCCTCCTCCTCGAATCTCGCTGTTCGTCACCCCCCTCCCTTCGCTGTTCCTCACCCCCCTCCCTTCTCTCATCTGCTTTTCTCCACGCTTGACTCTCACTTTTGCCATGGATTCATTCTTATGAAGGGACTGCTATGCTGCCTTGCAGTTGGTAGTATCTTTACTTAAGTATACTGTGCTTATAGTACGACTGATGTATTTCTGATTTCCAATACTTTTTTCTGCTATTTTCACAAGATCTTTAAAAACTTGAAAAATTAGACATTTGGCACAAGGTACTGTTTTAGTTTTTTTTTTTTTTTTTTTTTTGTAAATTCAGTAAATTTTGAAATCAGGCTTTATACTTACTAACATCATACATTGCAGTATTTATACTTTTACAGTTTTTGAATACCTTGGTCCACCGCGTTGGCTTCTGAACCTGGCAACCTGAACAGGTCTGGGGACCCATTAGCAATAATAACACCTATCCAGACCGGTGACACACACCATAATTATGTTATCTCTGACAGTGTGGAAATGAAACCAAATAAACGTCCATTTGCTACAATTTCATACAATATCTCGGAGTTACAAACTGATAACCCAGATAGCAAAATGCATTGATTCAACGTTGAATTTTGGTTGAATCAATGCAAAATGCATTGATTCAACGTTGAATTTTGGTTGAATCAATGCATTTTGCTAACTGATAAATGAACGGCCACAAGGATTTTACTGTGCTATTTTGCCAACAGCATTATTTGATCTGTTTTGCTATGTTATAATGCCCTATAATCATATTGTAAAGGTCCTTATAATGCATTCTAAAACAGACCTAACAATAACAATATTTAACAATAATTTCTAGCGGATTAGAAAATTAATTAATTCATTAATTAATTAAGAGAGCTGACGTAAAATAGACACCATATATGTCTTGTCAATGGGAATTTAAATGTAGGACAAACACAAACCAAAAGCTGGATATCTAAGGTGCTAGCACCCCTCAAAAATAAATAAACACATAAATGCCTTACAACAACTCTATGAAATCTTACCTACAGCACTGGACTCGGTTTGGACCTAAATCATGTTATTGATTATTATTATTAACAGAGGTTGGGCATTTTTAGGAAGGAGAGTGTTTTTTGTTTTTGTTTGAGGCAATTCAACTTTCTGTGGGCTTTCCTTCCACATTGACTCAACTGTTTGGTTTATGATACTGTAGATACTGCTGTAAGCCCACAAGGAGAGACACAGCACTCCTTTTTCCGTGCCACTGCGGGGGGCTCAAATTTCACAATGCTGGCATTCCACTGGTGTGTATGGGATTGTGTGTGCATGCTTATGTATACGTGTGCACGCGTGTGTGTGTGTGTGCGCGCGTGCACGCGCGCGCGCAATACCAGTCATTTAGCCTGACAGTTTAACATAAATATTAGGGGAGTCAAAGCAAAGGCTCAGTTAAATCGGTTATAAATCTAACGGGAACACTCAAGGAACCAATATATCTGACTGGGAGTCATTTATCACTGCTGCTTCTAAACTGTTTCCCTTATGAAATATGGTGCGATAACGCAGCACTTGCGGTGCCTTAAAAAAATAATAACTGTGCACGTGGATGGTGTGTTTGCAGACGTGTACTCGTGCACGCATGTGTGTGGGTGTGTGTGTATGATTGAGTGAGTGTGTGGATAAACAAGGCTGTATCTGGCAGTAGCACGACTATGCGTCACATCTGAATGATGGGGTGGCAAATGTTAATAGGCCACTGGTACAACAGACACTCTCTACTGTCTATGCACACATGCACACATTCCTATATTCATGTAGCCTAACACAACAGAGATTCCCAACCACTGGTATGTGGACCTGTGCTGGTACATAAAGGACATGTCCCACAGCTAAGAAAGGAATCGGAAGTTTTCCCGACCGTGAATCTATAACTGCACATCACTAGGATTGAACATCTTCCATATCCGGTTCGTCCAGTCCGGATCCCTACCATACTGTGAGTCAAACAGAGCTGTAGTGTAGAATACAATTAACTGCACCATATTTAGACATTTTATATGTGGGAATGGATGAAACTCATCCAACCACAAATGATGACTCCTTAAGCCACATCCCACATATGAAATCATACAGTGTGAGAGAAATCAGACAAACTGTAATTATTACTGTCAACATATACATGTGCAGTGCTGGTATATTGAGTATGTGAATTCCACTCTCAGAATTTCAAATGAAATATATTTTTACAGAGGACTCCACTACATTTTATGGATTATAGATAAGTTAAGAAAGAATATTGATCGCCTGCCCTAAAATATGTATATGTATTTGTACAACGCTGTATACACTTCTTAAATGACTTAGTTGACTCAGTGAACTGGTCCTAAAACATTGGCACACACCAATCCCATGCCAGAGATATAGCTAGATCATAGAGAGAGAGACAGAGAGTTGAATGAATGCTGCCAGCTGGCTGAGTGTGACTCAGGGAGGTAAGAAGTGTGTGACTCATGGCACCATACAGGGCCTGTCCGTCCCATACAGTGCCTCACCCTCAACACCTCCCGACAGTGAACTCACTGGGTGTCATGGGATCCTCATGGGATCCTCGCCGACCGCAGACACTGTGGGGAAACCAGAGAGCCTCCTGCAGAATACCTGCCGGCGGGCACATGTACACCCGTGCACACATGTCAGTCAGTAGGCACGCACGCACGCACACACACACACACAGGGATTATTTGACATGTTGGCTTGCGATGGACATTTTGGTCAAAATTCCTTCTTTGCCACAGACATACAATCGAGTGGATAATAAGGTTACCAGACTCACATAAAGAGCTAGACCCGAAATGAGCATAACAGGTCTGTAACTCTGAGCGTGTTTAATGGGGGGTGCTTGGAAATATGACATTTCAGAGCCGCTCGTACTCATGATGTGCCAAACACAGCGTTGCCATAAATCAGTGACATACATATTTTTGGAGAAAAGCTGGAGACTGACATTCAGAAACTGGCTCTTGAAATAACAGCATTATAACGGCGCATAGAAAAAAGAAAACCTAAAAAATCATCACAGACGAGGTCAAATCTTTGTGTTCCTTCTCGAGCGTGCACACATGTATGCATGTCGTGCGCACACAAATACACACACACACGCACGCACACACAGAGGGACATTATTGCATCAAAGTTTTAGGATGGCAATTTTGTAAGTGCTTTAAGTGTCAAAGCGTCGTTGTGGTCACGTGAAAAAGTGTTGAACGGTCGGCAGTATAAGTGGCAACAAGCGTTCAACACCAACGTGTTGAGCAGTTGTCACTATAATGGCTGTCCGTCTGTCGACTCTAGACGGTGTGGACAGTGACAGGGTGGAGGCACCCATCTGTCAGGATGTTCCTGCTGCTCGCTGAGCAAACACAGGAACATGGCTATGGTTGTGCAAACTGTACCATATGCACGCACGCACATGCACAGTGCACACACACAAGTTTGTATATAGCGTCACTCAGTCTTTACGGTTGTAACATCGTGAGCTTAAAGCCAGAAAAATAGCAGATCTAGAAGCTTGTGCGCAGGCCCAACTGGGACAGATCAGTGCATGACAATCTCATTCAGAATATTCTGGGGAATATCCTGATGTACCCCCCCCCCCCCCAAACACACACACACACACACACACACACACACACACACACACACACACACACACACACACACACACACACACACACACACACACACACACACACACACACACACACACTACTTTATTCTGCAAAGCTATTGCCACACAAGATTTAGTAAACCACAAAGAATAACAAATAAAAATTCTGTACAGAGATGGAGAGAAAATTACCTCTCCCGTTCTCTGTTTCTCTCTCTCTCTCTCTCTCTCTTTCTCTCTCTCTCTCTCCGCCTCCATCTCTTTTATTTCCCTTCCTGCCTGGGTTATAATGGATGGATAAGTGAGTGTGATTGAAGGGCAAGCCTCCAGGGGGAGAATTGAACAGCTCTGTCTGTCATCATGCTGATCAGGCAGCTGCAGTGTCACGTTGGCCTGTGCACAAGACAGGAGCGGCTTTGGATGGCAGAATGGAGGTGGGAAATGAATGAAACCAGATGAAATTGCTATACAGAACAATTCTCAACATTGATTAGACATACTGTACATACAGTGCTCAAAGTGCTCAAAGCAATGGACATATCCATTGTTGTGCTTTGAGCACAGGAGGTTTGTAAAGCAGTGATGTAGAGAGATGTGATGCTGATTTCATAGAGGGTTTGATGCGTTACTGCCTGGTTCTGCATCCTTTGGAGTGCATTAATGCTCCTCCAGGCACTGAGCTGTCAATTTGAATATATCCCTGCACTTTGCAGCTGCTCGGTTCGTTGTATTGTACTGTACTTTCACACAGCGCTGGAAGAGGTACTTGTGTTTTGCTTAAGTAAATCAGCATCAGCAGACATTCTGTAGTGTAGTTTCACTGTATGTACAGATATATTACTGTTAGTGTTAAAGTTAGCTTACGAGTAAAAGTACAAAAATATTGGCATGAAAAGTGTATTTAAGTACCAAAAGTAACAGTATTCCTTATTCAGTACACTGTATGTACCACCAAGGCACGCTATGAGCTTGTAGGCCTGCTAATTTTGAAAAGTCATGAAAACGGTGCGCAAATCTTTGAATATATTCTTTTGGCGCAAACATTTTTAACTCAAATGTTTGCTTCTGCGGATCCCCCAGAAGCAAACCGAACATATTTCCAGATAGGAGTCCGCAGGCTAATGGAGATAATTCTGGGGATCCTTGGCATGAAATATGTTTAGCATCACTGACAGTCTGACACAGAAACATAGACTTTTCCAGAAAAAAATAAATAGAATCTAGTGTCAGAAACTAGAATCCAGTATCAGAAACTAGAATCTAGTGTTAGAAACTAGAATCTAGTGTCACAAACTAGAATCTAGTATCAGGAAGTGTCAGAAACTATACTAGAATCTAGTGTCAGAAACATCTTCATTCGCAGTTTGGCCAGTAGGTGGCATTTGTACCTGTTGCTCATAAGAAGCTTTCCCAGTTGATCCACAGAGAATGTGACTGCTGGGCCTGCTCCTTCCAGTCCTGTCAACACCAGCACCGATCCACACAGACGTTTCCAAACACACAGAGGCTGCATTGTTTTTTTTTCCAGTGTCATATTTCACCAATATGCTGTCAGCACTAATGGCATTACGATTGTTTCGGAATATGAAATGTTGCGCTCAGGAACGCGGCGAGTTTGTTATCGCAACGGCTTGTGGAACAATGATAGGACGTGACACGAAGTCTGTGATAATAACACGCACGTACTGTATACCCGGACTACACACACACACACACACACACACACACACACACACAGCTGTAAATCTGTTTAACAACTTGAGCCCCATATTCCGGGGGTAACATTAGATGATAATATCTGATCTACACGCACAGCTCAACATACGGCATGTAGTATATTTTCAAGTGGTCCCCGGGCCACTTGAGGGGGTTCCAGGTCAGGGGGTTCCAGTTGGTAAGCGAATAGATCCATATAGATCTTTAGCACTTACAGTAAATGTGTAAAATGATGGTCAATTTGGTTTCATTTTACACTACACACAATAATAGAGAGGTAGAATAATTGTTATTTTGCTCAACATTTGCCTGTTATCTCTCCTAATACGGCTTGTCACAGTATGGTATTTCTTGAATGTAACAAAATATTCTTTATTTGGGGACTTATTTTGGGGAAAATCACAGTTCTAGATGATAAATGAAGGAATAGTAGCGTTCCTAATGTGACGGAAGACGGAAGATCATGCACGTCCAGAGAAGGATCCCTGGCCAATAAGAGAAATATGCCCTAAAACATTGCACCTGACCTCTATCTTTCACTCTCAATAGAGACTGCTCCTGTCGCAAGTTGATGTTGTCATACAGTATGTACATGTGCGGTCTAGACCTATGGAATATACTGTACGGAATGGACATGAAAGAACATAGTACTAAGGGAATTGTGATTATTAGCATGTGCATTCCATGGGGCTGGACCCCACATGTACACATGACATCATCAACTTGCGACAGGAGTAGTCCCTATTGATGAACGATTCTCTATTTATGAAAGAAATTAAATATTTAAGGTGTTTTTAGTTTTAATTTTTAGTTATAGAGGGCAAGTTTTAAGGCACATTTGTCTTATTAGCCAGGGATCCCTCAGACTCTGCAGCCCAAACGCTTCCCATCGTTCTCTCAATGAGAGAGAGAAACCTCTGGACAAATGAGCATTGACTTTGGCTCAGCACTCAAGACATCTACAGAGAGAGGCATGCATGTTAATGGGAGTATGGGGGGGCTTAACCTGACTCCGCCAGATAGAAGAAACGCTTGCTTCACATTTTGTTTCACAATGTACTTCCATCTGGGAGCTCTGTCGCTGAAGAGACATGCTTTCTTTCTTTTTTTCCAAGCAACTTGGCACGTGATTGACCGTCACGTCTACATGATGTATGGTAGCTGCACAAAGCTGCATAAGCAATCCACACCGATGCTAAAAATTTTAGCGAACGCCTGGAGGCATTAGTTTCAACACTTTCTGAAAACTCCTATCGTGTCGGGTGTAGCTCGCTTGGTTTCAGGAATAGGTGACAATTTTGAGGCACTATAGAGCTCTGCAAAGACGTTAGAGCGCCTGTTCCAGAAGAGATTTGCGTGTTCATTTTCCACATAGAATTTTCAAAAAGCTTTTATATAAAGACAAAACCAACTCTGGTCGTGACAAATCATGACAACCAACACAATATTTTGAGCCAAACAAATCTTTAGAAAGATGACATTTTTTTTACATTTGCCCATGTAACCAAAATGGATCCTTTCATTTCAACATCCTCTTAGTTACAGATGGATCAAACAACATGCTCATATTCTAACAGTATCATTTGATCCATGTCTGGTCTATTTGTACTGACTACACCGGTTGATTAGTCATAAGGCACATACACCATGGATGTGGATGGAAGCCGGCGTATAAAACAAATCTCTTTCTCTCGTTTAGCAGGCCAGAAGAGCCTGAGATGTGTGAGAAACATGGATGTCATTTATCGACATCCTTTCATTGGGGACAGTCAATCTCATTTTGCAGTTGGAAAAAACGGCGGTGGCGGATATGATTCATAAACCCGCTTATGATCCTTTAATTAAGCAGGGAAGATAAATGGCACACGTCAGTGACTGCACGGACGTGCCGGTCTGGCCTTCTCCCCTCATTCAACAGCTTATATGGAATCACACGCATGTCGTCCATGCACGGCACGCGCACACACACACACACACACACACACACACACACACACACACACACACACACACACACACACACACACAGTGATGTGCTCTGCATAGCAATGGGATAATGGTGTTGATCACATGCGTGTCGCGTCATTTATCTTTTTTTCCGCGGCAGGATAGAACAGTTCACACGGCGTGGGTGCAGTATACTAAACACTATGCTGAATTTTTATGACATCTGTGCGATATATATACACTGTAGGAGGGTTCACGGTAATAACGTCTACAGAAAGGCTCGCTCAGTGGTGCGTGCATGCAGATATGTTATTGCTACTTATTCACAGCGTGTTCTCCAACAAAACCAGTGTTGCCAACTTGACGCATTTGTCTCTATATCTCAAGCTCTCAAGAGTTAAGCTATTAATTTATTCTGAATTACCTCATTTTCAAGAATCTAAACATTTAGAAAATGTAAAAGAATTGTTATTTTGACCAACGTTTTACCAGTTATTTCTCCTAAATTAGTCCAAGACACTAAACTTAACATCAAATGGTGGTCCTTCATGGCTATAATGCAGCATGAATAGTGGAATCTGGTATGAAAATGGTTGAAAACCACTGCGCATTCTAGTGCATTTTGGAAGTGCCACTAGTATATTTTGGCAGTTGGCGACACTGAACAAAACCCTCCCACTATAATGTAAGCCTCTCCTCGGCCAGCTGAACCGCTGCCAACACACACCAGCGCTTATGTTTCAGTCTCCTCTCCTCCTTCCTTCTACGTTTCTGGGCCTATCACTTCTTGCTTTCGCTCCAACTTAAGAGATAACTTCTAGATCCCGTCCCCGCCATGATATCTCTCCATCCGTCTCTTGCGCCCTCACTCGCACACGCACACAAACGCACACACCATTTTTTCCGGTGTCTATGTCTCACACAGATTGCATGTCCTGTCTATCACTTCACTTTTTCCTTCTCTTGTTTGTTTCTTTTTTAGCTGAGTGCCAATTATTTAAGGCAAAGCTGGCTTTCTGGTGCTGCAGGCTGGTGATAGTCACTGTGAGTGGGAGGTGTTTTCTGGCAGTCGTTCCATCATGGTATATAAGACTGCAGTGGATCTGTCCTCAATTGTCCTTATACTCTGTCCTCACCTGTCCCCCACCACCCCTTATATCCTCAACTGTCCTAGCCCTCCCCATAACCCCTATGGTCCACTCACAGCTAAGCATAACATGTGATAGACAAACGTCTCCACCAATAGTTTTCCTATATGATAAAACATTGTTTTAAAAAAAATAAATGTCACACATATTTTTCCACTACATAGAATATGCCTTATTGGCGGATTTGGAAGAGAATTCAAAGGTCTGGTTACAAAACTGAACGAGTATTTAATGTCCATTATACCGTATTTACACTGGAATATATGAGCCTGGCTAGAAAGTGGTTAGACACTATAGGGAGAGGGCAGTGCTTATGGCAAGGTCCTATTCACTGGTGGATAAAGTACTCAAATGTTTAACTTTAGGATAAGTAAACATATCAATAATGCAAATGCAGAAAAAATGCCGTATTCATGGCAAAATGTACTTAAAACTACAAAAGTATCCAATATCAAATGCAGGCCTATACTACTTGAATGTGAATGGCTTGTCATGTGCATACCGGTATAAGAGAGAGAGAGAGAGTGTGTGTGTGTGTGTGTGTGTGTGTGTGTGTGTGTGTGTGTGTGTGTGTGTGTGTGTGTGTGTGTGTGTGTGTGTGTGTGTGTGTGTGTATACGTGCATAACATGCCTTCATGCCTGTGTGTCTGTGCGTGTACTGTATATGTTCATGTGCTGGTACCACTGTGTGCCTCCCACCGCTGTACCTTGCTGTGCATTGCAGCTGCCAGGCAGACAGAACTCTGCAGCACAGCGTGGGAAGGCTCAGCAGACCACGATTCTACTCCATAGAGTAACAATCCATGAAAACATAGGCACACACACAGACAAAATCCCGATGTAGTGATATAATGTGTGTAGCACAAAAAAATCCACCACTTGGTGTTCCAAACTGTCCACGTTCAAGTGTAACTGCCAGTGTAATCAGTCAGCATGCAACAAATGTAAAACCGCCAATCTATCTAAACGCTGAATGCAACATCCAAACGAAACCAAGCAAAAAATGACTTGCTATTTACTTCTAGTTAAGTGGATCTCTTCTCCACTCCCTAACATTTTACTCATTTTACTTTTATTTACTTACTCATAGTTTTAGTCATCATAGAGCTTCCATATTATCTCTTTTTCATCATTTTTTTCCCGTTCCTTCCACAGTGAATTTCTTTTGTCCACCAACGTTTTTCATCATAGTTTTAGTCGCCTCCATCTCTGTGTAACATATGACCAGTTTTTATACACACCAGTGCTGATTAATGAAGCCTAAGCTGTAGCTAAACATGCCACCGCAAGAAGAGAAGAACATGTTAGCTAAACAAACACTGCCCTGAACCTTTTAGAAACCACACACACACGCACACACGCACACGCACACACACACACACACACACACACACACACACACACACACACACACACACACACACACACACACACACACACACACACACACACGCCCTCCATGAAGAGACACTCCTTATTGCTTTCTCTGGACACCAGCAGGATTACATTGTCTGCCAACAAGTGTCGAAAATATTGATTCATCCAATTATCTCCTGTTGGCCAGAGGTCTGCTCATGAATCAGAATGAGCTGACTAACGCTGGTAACAGTTTAAGGTTCACAGAGTTCACACGTTATGTTATTAGTAGACGGCCATACTGTTTGCTTGACCACGCATGCTAACAAAATATTATTTAAATAGCTTTGTCGTTTTGTTCTGGGCTTGATGTTTACCTGGTATCCTAGTGACTTTGCAGCGCTTATTTTCTCTCCAGGGTTCATGCCATTTGCTCTGATCTTGCACTTTTTAAGCAGGCATGGCGTTTGCCTACATTTACAGTTATAATTGTACTGTCAGCGTGCGTGTGCGTTAGTGGTCAATATCGCTTGCAATCTCACAATGGATACTGTATGTATCACATTAGAGGCCAGGATATGATATGCAGTATATCAATATATATCGATTCATCCATCAGTCGCCAGAGCTTTTACCTTTGGACTGCAAGTTCATGGGTTCGAACCCGGGCACCGCCAACTCAGTGTATGAGTGTCAGGCTTGGTGCAGCAAGTTGTGTGGGAAGTACTGGGAGCTGGTGGTAGGTGTGGCGCTCCACCTCAGCAATCCATCTCTCAGGGGTCTTGTGCACTGTAGTGGTGACAGACTCCCACACGATACCGACAATAAGCCACTCCCGACCTACTTCTTCTTCTCTGAGGCTCACATAGATCTTTAAATTATAATAAAATGTTAAAACATCCTAACAGGGGCTCTGAAAAGGGAGTGCATTGCATCTAAGAAGGTTAAACAGAGGTATGGTTGTCAACACTGTTCTGTGTTCACCAGATAATTCATGCTGTTTATTGGCGTATTGCTACAGCAGCCTCTCGATCGTTCCACCATTCGTCTGGGTGTTCGATTGATATATTGCGATAATTGCACAACTAGTGTGTGTGTATGTGCCTAGGTGTGAGTATGTATATGTGTAGGTGTATTGTGTACACACTGAGCCTTGGTCATGGACATGTATGTATTCTTGACATGCATGCTATGTACAGTATATGCATGCCTAGGTGTGTTAGCTTGCAAGCTTGCATGTATACAGTATACAGTACTTGTGGTTTGATTTCCCGTCTTGTAAAAGCAGACAGCTGGAGACAGCAGACAGCTTAAGTCAGTCAATGACCTGCCGCGTGCACTGCACTGCACTGCACTGCACAGCACACACACACACACACACACACACACACACACACACACACACACACACACACACACACACACACACACACACACACACACACACACACACACACACACACACACACACACACACACACACACACACACACCATCTATCCAGCTGCGGTGATGGTGTCCTCGCTAGCCCTCTGGAGCTCAATTTGTTGATCTCTGCCCATGTAAGGTCTCACCCCCACCCCCACCCAGTCAGTCACTGGATTCTTCTGGGATCAGCCCTTCTCCTTGGATGCTACTGTACACCTCCTCCCAAGACTCTCGCAGATATGGACAACCAGATATGGACATTGGACAGCATGTTCTGCATAGCCGACCATTTGACCCCTTCTTAAGTGCTGATGAATATGGTCAAAGATCTTATTTAGTTTTGCAGGCCAACCAGGCAAGCGAGTGCCTAACTCGATATGTAAGACTCCCAAAACAGTATTGTCATTTTTTTCTCCCCCAAAGGCTAGTTCTATTCTTTGCAGGAGACAGCACGGAAACGAGAGACGTTTTGCTTTTTATTTTTAGACCTACTGGCCTCCCTCAGTCTCCAAGCTCAAGTCGGGTCTTTTATTTATTTCTACTGGTCATCTGCATTGCAATTTACAGTTTAATTGTTTAGCATGTGTTCCTAAATCAGAGCGTGAACAACATAAGCAATAAGCATAGACCCTTGTCAACAAACAAAGTAGACTTAGACTCAGTGCAAGGTGGTGCCACCAAGAAACTAGGACACCAGATAAACATTATGCAAGCCATATGCAAAACCCATAAAAAGCGAATTCTCAAAACGAAAAGATTTTAAAAATTGTGAAAGCCTAGACTTCTTTGGCTATTCAAAAATAGGAGATATACAAGCTCATAGACCGTCAGTTTGTGTTGCACTATTTAAGCTTGTTTTTGTGTTAGTTATACATTTTATATAGATTTTTTTTCCCCAACTCAAAATTTATCCCCATGATTTTGCAACCCATTTTCTCACCCAGTGTCAGTTATCTAATGTAAACCTTTCTCTGCTAATCCTTTCTCCTCCACAGGCGTCCCGGCTGGCCAGGGGGAGGCAGTCTAGAGACCAGGAATACTGCATGTTTTTGTGAGGGTACCTACTCTAGGAGACATGGGGAGAAGACGCAAACTCCACACAACCCTGCCTCGGCTCGGGAGGAGACACGTCAGTGACCTCAGCAGCACCCACAGCATCTCTAGCGGGAATCGAAACCAGGACTTTCTACCTTTGAGGCGGCAGCACTAACTCTGTGCCACGATGCCCCCTTACAACATATCTAACTCCTATAGAGCTGTGCAGTGACGTCACCGCCCCTGTTCCGGAAGTCTTTTCCCAATTCATTTTTCTCATAGACTTTTCGAAAATAATTTATATCAAGACGATTACGCCGCGGACAAAGCCAACTCGAGTCGTGACGAATCATGATGACACACACAAACTTTTGGGACAATAAAATAATTTCTAAGATGAAAAACGAAACAAAAAGTCTTGTATCATGCCGTTTTCTACTTCTTCCCAATTATATATTATATGACGATATTGTGTTTGTTGTCATGATTTGTCACGACCTGAGTTGGCTTTGGCCGCGGCGTAATCGTCTTGATATAAATTATTTTCGAAAAGTCTATGAGAAAAATGAATGGGGAAAAGACTTCCGGAACAGGGGCGGTGACGTCACTGCGCAGCTCTATTTAACTAGAAAAAGAATACGAATTTTGAGTCAACACTGACAAGCAGTCCATCTCAGCAAAATAGGATGGCACCATCATCTGCACTTCAAAAGTGTGAGTTAATTAAAAGCATGCAAATCAGAGAATTAAATCAAAGACTGATCGAGAAAATCTCTTGCACAGCCTTTCTGGGAATATTAAAATATATGCAGGCTTTAGTTTAACAAATTAAATTCCTTTTCTAGGTCTCCATCCCTGTTAGCAAAGAAATATCAGTTCATTGACACACTTCGGCTCAGAATGACCATAGACCATTTATTGCAAAGCTTTTGCATGTTAGTATGGCGGTGTGGCTCTGGTCGTGTCATATCAAATCTATGTAACGAGACATAGGTCTAATATCACGTTTGATATCTCAGATTTCTGTGTCTCGGCATTGAGACACAACTCTGATATCAACAACCCCTCCGAGCAGAGCCTAGCATAAACACATTACAACAACATAGTTCATCATTCCAAATACACACCGAACATATCACAGACCATAGAACACATAATGATATCCAGAACTAGACACCACAATATGCTATAATCCACAAATCACGATCATCACATAATCAGCCACTCAGAACTAGTGCCACAGGGAGGAGGCCAGGGAGGTGGAGGAAATTTGAATGCTTACAACTGAACAGGGACATGGAGTTAGCTAGCAGGAAGACTGACAGAGTAGTAGACTGCTTATATAGAACAGAGGATTGAATGTGGGCGTAAGTGGCTTACTGACAGCCAATGAGACTGAGGGGAGTTGACATAGAGAGAGACTGCTGATTTAAAGAAAAAGAATGAATTACTGACTGAGAATAAGGAGTATAATAAAATAACCTTTTTTCCCTCCGTGTCTCCATGAACTATCGCTTGAGTTGGGTTTTTTGCAGTAAAATACTGCCATTCACACTAATTGCCTAACCTTCGTGGACAACATTTTCTATGTTGTCTGCACACATGCACAGTCCATGTGTGAGTGCATCATGCACATGTGTGAGTATGAGTAGATATGCTGTATATGTATGGTATGTGCACGCCTGCATGTGTGTAAACTGTGCACTAATAAAGTATACTACTCTGGTTACCACCATGTTGAGTGCCATTTCCTGTTCAAGCATTTTACCCTGACAAAGACAACATCATAAAGTAGAGGAGAGCGTTTGGGAAAACACACACACGCGCATGCGCGCGCTCAGTAATCCATTACTGACCCCAGTGTTATGAAACAGTAAGGCCGCGGACAGATCGTACATGTTCTGGAGCGGTAGAGGCCATGCATTGCATGGGAGAGTAATATACCATAACTAAAACATCCAGCCTGTTTCTGTGCCTGGAAGACAGGGGGGCGTGGAGGCCAGGTTAGGAATTCTCCTCTCCTGGAAGCTGCTTTTGAGGAATGGATTGGAGCAAAAAGAGAGAGGTTGAGAGAGAGAGAAAGAGACAATACACAATCTCGTGTCGATCTGATTCATTTACACAATATTGTGTAAATGAACAAGATTGACATTCCATAGATTATGAACTACTAATGGAGACAGAAGTCCTTTCATATATTAGGTGACGGAGGCGTGGCTTTCACAAACCCAGAGGTACAATTTCATAGAGTCTGTTTCGGGTTGGATGAGTCATGCTGAACTCGACAGCACGGTGACCTGGCCGACTAGTGCCTCCCTCAGCATTGCTTCACGATGCTCGAGTTCGGTAGAGACTGCACCGCTCTGTCACTGTCACTGGGGGTATTTCAGTATAATATGAAGCAGGCATTAAGGTTCTATTAGTAGTTTATCTACAGAATGTCAATTCTGTTTATTTATACTATTACGTGAGACCGGACCAGACATAGTAACGGATGCTTAAACACCCAGTTGGTTCTGGGCCTCTGTTCACAAACACAAGCAGAGCCACCAGCCTGAAACTCCACCAGACTAGACCAAATTATAAGAAAACTGAAAGAAAATAGAAAAAATTAAAAAAGAGAAGAAGACTGTTCCGACATATTGGAAAGAATCGACCAAAAAACAGAGCAAATTGGAATGTTATTTGGCCCTAAAACAGAGAACAAGAACACTGTGCACCCACTGCAGTGCACACACAACGAGGTGGAAACCCAGCTGCACTTTCTAACTACCTGCCAACTTTATATTAGACACATACAGTATATTCCACAGGATTCCAACACTGAAACAATGACACAAACAAAAGCCACCATCATATCTGCAAGGACATCCAAAAGAATATGACAACCGTAAAGTTGTGCTTATTCCTTTAATATGAATACATCTATGTTGGCCATATACTGTATATAAACAGCCTGAATGGGTGACAAATGTTGACGACTGTGTCTCTGCTTAACGTGTTGCACTGCACACATTGCTAGGATGTTTTAGACATTTTATTTTAATTTGAAGATGTCTGTGGGCAATGAAAGTATTTTACTGCATTAGTGCAACATGGAAAGGATTTAGAATAAACACCTAATCAATATAATATAATCGATATATCGTAATATCAACATAGAATACATCGTGGCCTCTGTATGATATACCTGTATATCGTGAGACTGCAAGCAATATCCATCACTACCTTACTTACTCCGTACTGCTCCATAATAAAATACCATTCCTGCGTACTTAGTTAATGTCCCAGAGGACAGCTATAGACAGTTCAGAAACCCAGTACACCAGAGACAACTGTGACATCATCGATGGAAGTGTAATCTTACTTATATTTCTTCATTTTAGTTAGCCTTTGAAGTGAGAGAGAGACAGAGGGGGGAGAGAAAGAGAGTCAAATGTCAAATATTTGGTTGAGTCCAAATAAATCTTGACACTATGCAGTAAAATCCTCAAATTGCCGGTAATGACAGGACAAATGTAATGTAATGTCTAACCTCTAAAGGTTGCACGCATCTCATCGAACTCATAACGTATAGCAGATGGTTCATTAAGGATGCACACAGTATGTGTGGACCAGAATGATGAAAGGAAGCGGGAGATTGGTCCTCTCCTCTCTCTCTCTCTCTCTCTCTCTCTCTCCTCCATATCGACGCAGCGAGACACAGGAAGAGCTCCCTGACCTCTGGCACAGTGGGAGTCACATGCCCACTGACCCTTGTGCCTGGATATGGAGCTCTAGCACTGACACAAAACAAACGGCATGAAGGAGCAAAACAACATCTAGCAGAGCCAACGAGAAATCAAGATTTGCCTTTGTCTTTAATCTATTCTTACAGTGGTTTTCAACGTTTTTCATACCAGGGCCTACTATTTATTCAGCATTTGAGCCAAGGACCACCACTTGAGGACATTTTAGCCCCACAGACCCCAAAAGTAAAGATTTCTTTTGCTTTTGTCCACAATACCAGGCTGGATTTGGGAAACAAAACAGTCAAACATACAGATCAAAATGACCATTTATCTTCTACATACTCTAGTTGTGTAGACTTGGGCTAATTCATATAATGACTATTTTAACTCTTGAGAGTGTAAAAATGAAACCAAATGGACCCACAAGGGTCCATTTGGTTTCATTTTTACGCGCTTAAAGAGTTACATCTGGTTAACCAGCTTTCCATTTAGCTGGGGACCACCTGGAATCCTCTCAGGGACCACTGGTGGTTCCCGGACCACTGGTTGAAAACCCCTGTATATTATTATGTTTCAGAAGTGAACACGTTGCGACCAAACACTTTGTGCTCTGTTCGGTCAAGTCATAGATACATAGTTTTCGGAAATGCCCTTTGCACCTCTTCTTTGTGGCCATGATGATGCATAACTGATTTTACCTCAAACCCACTTTCGTGGCTAGCCTTTCCGTGATGCCATGGCCTGATTACAACCACAGCAGGGCTTTCCAACCTTAAAACAATATACACGGACAGTGCAGACATATGATATTCACACAGAAACAACAAGACAGCCTGCCCAACGAGGAAAACACACGGTCAGTGGGCAAACATAAATCGTTGTTGACTTTGTTGAAAATGTACGATTTGCGTATGTGTATCGCACTGCGACACACCCGCTTGACGTTAGACGTGAGTTTGTTTTGACCCAAAAAACATGCAGGTGAATGGGGATAATCACTTTTAAGGTTGGGAGGATATCCCCTCACTTTTGAGAAAAAATAATTGTGCAGTGGTGTGCACAGAAAAAACTTTTTTTTAAAGGCACCAATTTTCTGGTGCCCGCGGGCTCATACTTACCACCCTGTACAGTACAGTACAGTACAGTAGGTAAGCTGTAAGTTAGGCTGTTTTAGGGACCCCAGTGAACTGCGTATCTCGGGTTAAATTCCTCTCCTTCCACCAAAGTGGATAAACAAGAGCGTACAAAAGCAAACGTCTGTACGAAGCAACCTGGTCATGGGACTGGAACAAACGGCCTCGATCCCTCCAGTCGTCCACGCGGTCATCGATGATGCATTTCTGCACCTCTTTTTTTTTTTCTTCCGCCACTGCAAGCCACTGGGTCCGTGAGCTAAGATAATATTTGGATGCATTAGCTTCGCCAGCACAATCTGTCTAAGTAGAACCATTACAGATAAGCATCGTTGACAGTTTCCTCTGCCCGGACCCCCCTCCTCCGTCCCCATGTACGCCATGTTCTGTTCTGCACAACAGCTAGTATCCTGACCACATGGTACTACAAACCACTGCCCCCCCCCCACCATACACACACAAACGTACACACACACAAACCCAATCCTTGCTACAAAGCCCCTTTTGTTCCATTGCAGTCAAGGAAAATGGCAATGCACGCAAACCTTTCAGCTAAACCAGGACGGCGGCAACCATCAGTGTTTTCTTTTAAGGGGTAGAAGGGGAAGCGAGACAGCTGAATGTGTTTTCACCCCCATCTGGAACCTGTTGTGTGTGTGTGTGTATACACATAGACTCGTATACTCTCTCTTTCCATCACCCTCCCCGTGTCTCTCTCTCGCCATCCAACTTCAGGTGTTCAGGTTTCACAGACACACAGTACTTTACATACGCCCAACTTGCCAGTAAAAAGTGATCAACTAAGGAAGAATGCATGGGTTACGGGTTTGAAACAACAAACCGCCAAGAGTAGGGTTTGGGATCCTTTAGGGTCAACAGTTTCCCTTTAAGGATTCTTCTGGGGGGGTTCCAACTGGACTCCTGTAACTCTGAGGGTGTACGAATGCAACCAAATTGACCCATAACTCTCAGAGTTATGGTTGTCCTTGAAATTAAAACGCTTGAGAAGAACCACTGGTATTGTAATTATATAGCAGATGTGAAGTCAACGTACCATCCCTGAACAGTGTCATATTAAAAAAACACACATTTCCTGAAACGGTTTCCAAGTGTGATGGAACCAATTCCAGTTGCTCCATGTTGGAGCCGGTCCAGAGTCAGGTGACTTTCATTTGGTGACTTTCCCTGCAGCCACAGCGCTCTATTGACCACTATGTGATGTGGTTGGTCTCAGTCGAATCCTCATGAACACAAGAACTGCTATGGCTGACATGCACCACCACCACCAGGCACCCACACTAAAATGAAGGGCTCACATAAACACACACTAATCTTGAGATTTCACGAAGGATTATGATTTCTGCAGACTCCACCACCACCACCAAACCCAACGCTTTTTGCCTGACGACAACAACAGACAAAATAAAAAATAAAAATTCCAAACCGGCAGTATTTCCAGAAACTGAAATGACAGTGGGTTTGTTGCCGTTGGCACCAACATAGCACAGAAACCTGAGACCGTTTCTACAACGAGTCAAGAGAAGGCTCAGTCGTGACTCATGAGGAGGTTTGTCTTTCGGTCAGAAGGAGCAAAATGGTTTTCCCTGACCTCGGACTGGTTCGACGAGATGTTTGGTCTGGCATTCCGGTGGGTTTTGTGTGGACACAGAACTGGTCTGGCCGCGGACAAAAATACCACCCTGTCAGGTCTTACCTGCTCGTCCTCTCCTCCTCTCGGGGTTGTCTGAGGCACCCTGTTGTTCCCACTCCAGCCCGCCGTCTGGCTCCCAGCTGCCCGTGGCAGGTACCTTGTTCTCCTCACACGTTGGTGGATCTCCCTCACCGCCTTCTGTGAGCTGCACATGCACACAAACATACGCACAGAGAGAGAGAGGGAGAATGAGAGAGACGTTCATTTAATGTCTGAGCCTTGTTCTCCAGGGATAAGTACGTACCAGGCCCACGGTATGACGGGGGTGGCGTACATATTGTGTTACTGTATAAAATTGAGATTTGCCCGGTCGCCATTTTCAACGGCCCCCACAATTCATTTAATCCTGTCAGCCGAGCTTGGTTATGTACATGCAGGATTCAAGCACTCGGCTGAAAAATGTTGTACTGTATGTGTGATCTGTTAGGCCTGCGCACTAGTGCTGTTTCCTAAAAAAAACACACACAGCCACAGTATGATGTTTTCAGTGATATTGTTCCTGCTCTTCAAGTACCAGTCAACTGGAAATATTTGAACTTATTGTATGGTCCTAGCGCTAAATAGTCTAATGTAAAAGGGAATTAAATTGGATATAATTTGTTACAAAATAATGAGCTGAGCTAACAACCCAGCCACGTTTTGGGGAATCTGCAGACTTTTTTAATGCGTCGGCCCAAAATGAGAGGACTGTGTGGCTTGGAGTCTGATATAAGCCATCGGCTTCCATGATGTAAACAGCCGTCAGCTCGCAGAAGAGACCTACAGCACTTGTGTTTTCAGACGTGTCTGCCTGGACAGCGAGAGGGGAAAAAAAGGCAAGAGAGAGAGAGAGCGGGAATGGGCTATAAAATTTCAGAGTATTAGTGAGGCGTTGTATAGGCCTCGCTTCGTGAGTGCAGTTTGTTTATGCCGGGATGTCTTAATCACTGCTCCTCCGTTTCCTGTACCGCTGCCGCTTCCAGGGAAACATCCAAGACTCCTCCCGAGGGTAGAAGAGACCCCGTCCGTTATTTAAATGTCCCACTAAATCTCTCCTGGAATCTAACCTCACTTTTCAGGTTGACGGGAGAGTTATTCCGATAACGTGAGATGAAGGGCCCTGTTTTTAGACCCGCACCCTGGACATCTGAGGTCAGGATATGGGCTTGCATGCCGCAGCGTCAGCAATTACTATGTGTCCGATGTGTGCCGTAGATTATGGACTACGTGGTCGGTTAGCCCTGTTATGACTTCTGGACGCAGTTAAGAGAGCTGCTGCAATCAGGTTTAGGTCAGCGGTTATCCCGGGAGAGCCAGGAGGTACTCTACTAATTCTGTTTAATGGCATTAAAATCTGTTAACAACTTTAAAAATGACCTATACATT
Source organism: Benthosema pterotum (assembly GCA_039105355.1). Classification (NCBI taxonomy): domain Eukaryota; kingdom Metazoa; phylum Chordata; class Actinopteri; order Myctophiformes; family Myctophidae; genus Benthosema; species Benthosema pterotum. Next base: position 19,655,072 of record CM076968.1, on the reverse strand, counting down.
AGCTATTTGCAAATATTACAAAAAAAATCTTGCACAACATATTTTAAGATGAGAGTTCAAGGACAAATGCATGCATCAAAAAGTACCTCTTTCCTCACACAAACACTCCCGTGCACACATGCACACGCACACACAAACACACATACTGTATATCAAACGTTGCTTGCAGTAAAGCCATCCGCCTCGCAGCAGCATCTTCTTCCAATGCATTTCAGATTTTTCCTCAACAATTGAATCGGAGTATGTATGTCCACGGAGGCCCCCAAACTCACTCACTGCCACCCACCTCCCTGTCAGCTTGAATGGCAACGCACGGCAAGCCTTCTCATACAACCGGCTGCTGAGTGTATACATACAAACAAACACGCCTACTACTGCAACATGGCAGCAGAGCCAGGACAAACACACACACAGGAGTGTGCACTCACCCACTGTTGATTGGGCACAGCCAGGGAGGTCAGCATGTCAGCCATGGCTCCCAACATCTGGTTCATCTGGTCCCCCTTGTTCTTCTGCAGAGCCTTCATTCTCCCACACACAAAGCTCCCCGCTGTAGATTCCTCCAAGATCTCACACTTTCACTCAATCTCTCTCTCTCTCTCTGTCTCACTGTTTCTCTCCTCTTGGAAACTCCACCGCTGTTATGATGTGTGTGACTCAAGTCTCCTCCTCTCTCTCTCCCTCTCTCTCTCTCTCTCTCTCTCTCTCCCTCTCCCAGAGACTCCCTCTTTCCCTCTCTGTCTTGCGCTGTCCTTCTGTTTTCACCTCTCACTGTGCCAGAGTTTGGGAGTTGAGTCGCTGTAGCCCCTCTGTCTTGTTGTGCACTGACCCGCAGGAACGCTCATGCACATGAATAATGTTCCTGGAAGGGGAGAACATGTTTTTGTCTGGAGAAGGGGGGGGGGGGGGGGGGGGGATTCAGGAGTGTATGTGTGTGTGATATGGGGGGGGGGGGGGGGTACGTGCCTTGGCAGGATCCCTCTCCTCCCCGTCTTCCTCTCCACTGTCTCGACTCCCTCCCCTCCTTAAGGACAGACAGACAGACAGGTGGTCCTGGCACACGTAATGTCTTCACAAATCTTGCGTGGTCTGACAAATATACATGTCGTCTTCCAACTGACGCTTCTCAGAATATCCCCATGTGTGTTAGGTTGAAGAAGAACAAGGTTGAGCCACGGCGAGCGTCACTCAACTCCTCCATGGTGTCAGCTCCACGCTGTGATCCTGCCCTGCAGCCTTGCTCTCCTTCCCCTCCGAGGCTCTTTGAAGGCTGTAAAACCTCTTTGCGTTGGACTTGAAGGGAGGTTGCTGAACAATCTCACCCTCTTCAAAATTCCGCCTTTTCTTCCTCTTCATTGGCTAGAGAGGAACACCCCCCCCCCCCCCAGCCCGTCCACCCGAAACTCTTCTCCTTTCCGTCCACCATCCATCCTCATATACTCCCGTTGACTTTATCGACTACCATTAGGACATCTTCATCCCCCTGTTTCCCCCTCCTCTGTCGTCTCTGTTCGTCTTGGAATCTGTTCTCTAATGTTCCTGACACCCCCTTGCTCTCTCTGGCTCCTTATCATGCCCCGGTCGGTCTCTGGCAGTGACACATGGTTTGGGTGAACTCATAAGGGGAGCAGGGCCGACCCAAATAAGGTATCAACACACACAACCCACAGAGCACAACTGCCTCCATTTAAAAGATACGGTTACATGTTGACGTGTAACCGTAGCTCATAAAGTGTACAAAGCGAAACCCAGTGTACCAATAAGGATAGCACCGAGGCTTTTATTGAGTACTGAAGTTCTTCATGTATTGTAATCAAACCACGATTGTACTAGAATGTAAAAATGTGAAGGTTCTTGACACTTGTGTCTAGTGTGCATGGAAAGATGACTGCGTGTGTGTGCGTGCATGTGTGTGCAGGCTTATTCAGGCCTAGCATCGCAATGAATCCAGCTGGCAGATATTTGAGCAGACACCAATACAAAATTCAAGTAACCTTCAAACGTTAGCCCATGATCATGACGGAAAGGGCTGCAACAAAACACCAACAGCAATACAATCTAATTCAGTCGTTCTCTAACCGTTTCGTGACAAGCGCCCCAAAATTTATATTTTTTTTGACTGTATACCCGTTCTGAAAATGTTTTTTGGGTAAACAATAGCAGATAAACAAGCACGGCATGGAATTGCCTTTATATCTGCTATTTTATCAGATGAATGCTTACTACTACTACTACTAATAATAATAATAATATGGGGAAAGGGGAAAAATGATTATGAATCAAAGATTTTGCCTGGGAACCCTTGAAAGTTGGGACCCCTCAAGGACCCCTTAGGAGTCTCCCTGGAACCCACTTTGAAAACCGTATGGCTTAAAACCATCAATAAGCTCAGAATAGCACTGTTCTTTGCCTCTGTATTCTATAACCACAAACTAACCAATGACTGGGAACTCACCACATGGGTCAGTCAAAGGGCATTCCCGCATAATTGATCACATGTTCATTTTCTGGCCGTGAGCTGTCCATCAACACCCCCCTGCTCAATCCATTTTTTGTGCCAATTGCAAGTGTGTGTGCTCGTGCACGTGTGTGTGCTCGCACATGTGTGTGCATGTGTGTGTGCGCACGAGTGTGTGTGTGTGTGTGTGTGCGCGTGCATATGGAATAGTGACAGTCGATTAATCTCCTTTGACAAATGATCCCCTCTGGAGAGCATATTAGAGCATCATTGCTCATTCCTTATTCACCTGCCGTGGAGTCACTCCATCACCTCCCCACCACCCCTCCACACACACGCGCACGCGCACGCGCACACACACACACACACACACACACACACACACACACACACACACACACACACACACACACACACACACACACACACACACACACACACACACACACACACACACACACACACACACACACACACACACACACACACACACACACACACTTATTCACTCCAGTCCTCCTCCCTGCTGAGGCTTTGCCTGATCAGATTTGGGTGGGTGTGCTTCTACCGGCAGCAATGTGCCTCTCATTCCTGGTGTTTAATGGAGGCCGGAGATGTACAGACTGTTTCAGCATAAGAAACTAAAGAGTTCTGCTCCAGTGCCACAGAGCACAGTATAACGCTGCAGCAGAGGCCAGGGCCAAGCGCTATTAAGAGCGATCCTGGAAAAGGCTCTGCCAGGGAGAGCTAATATTAGCTCAGCCCTTGACTTCTTTAGATTCAGTTTGCACTTTGTATGCTTGTAGCTCTGCTGTTTTTCAATGCACAACACCCACAACCACGTCACTAAGTGGGCTATAAATCAAACTTAGGGGTGAATGGACTGGTTCCAGCAAACGCTCTGCGTCTTGCAAGACTTTCATGCAAAAAAGGGGCCCGGAATAGATTCTAATTTCTTTTCTCAATGACTAGATAATAACTGGCCATGGTAAGGGAACACTGGGTGAATTGAGTATCATGGTTCTGGGAATCTGAACGAAGTGTTCTTTCATTGCCTATCAAAATAGAATTGAGAAAAAAGAGATGAAAAAAGAAAGAAATCTATCTCGGTTTTCAGGCAGCCAGCATAATGGCAACAGATATTTTGGGAAAATAAACCCAGCAAACTGTGGGGAGTGTGTTGGGTGAGCTGTGCTGCCCTCCACTGGTGCAGCGGCTAGACCAGCTTCTCTGTAAAAATAAACACAGTTTGTACTTTGAACAAGTGTAAGGAGACATACGTCTGTCAGTGTTGCCAACTTGGCGCATTTGTCGCTGTATTTTTTCCAGACCCCCCTAGTGCCAAAATTAGTGAAAGACTCCTGGCGGAAAATCCAGTGCTTTTTTGCTGGTAAGTTGGGGCGAAAACGATAAAACCATCTTTTTCACTATTTTTCCTCCTATGATAGAGTCTTCCTTCCTTCCTAGAAAGGACCATTGGTATCCAAAATGATCCTTATAGATCTGTATATTTAATTAATTCTGATTTACCTAATTTTCAAGAATCTACACATTTAGAAAATGCAATTGCTATTTTGACCTAACATTTTGCCAGTTATCTCTCCTAAATTAGTCCGAGAGACTAAACTCAACATCAAATGGTGGGCCCTGGTAAATGTTTGTAAATGGTTGAAAACCACTGCTCTAGCGCATACTAGTGCATTTTGGAAGTGCCAACTAGTGCATTTTGGATTTTGTCAGTTGGCAACACTGGTCCGTCATTTGTCTTGCACAGCGAGTTTACACCTGGTAGTGAATCTCCTCTGTGCTCCTCTTCTTTCCCATCCCTGCCCTGTCCACGTGCTAAGCCAGCTTCCCTTTCCTCAGTCTCGCTTCCTCTCAACCTCACTTCTGTTGTCAGCCTCTCCTACCACATAAGTCACGTCCATCTCCCTGGGCTTTGTTTCACGTCTTCCTGTATAGCACAGATGGATGCCTGCTATCAAGCCACTTTAGAACAAGTCCATGAGTCAACATCCCTTTTTACGAGCCTTTCCTTCTTCTTTTGTCCTAAAATAGGACCTTTTTTACTGAATGGAGCAGCTAATATCAAACAATAGACCAGGCTGTGCAATACTGGGTTTTCAACCAATGGTCCGGGTAGGCGGGTACCACCAGTTCGGGGGGTTCCACGTGGTCCCCGGCTAAATGATGGAGAGATAACTAAATGGACCCTATTAGATCATTAACTCTGGAGTGTAAAAAACGGAAGAGGGGTCCATTTGGTTTCATTTCACGTTCTCAATTGGAAATATGCACAACTCAAAACATTGTACAGGAGCTGAACAAAGGATATGTGCAGAGAAAAGTGAAGGCAGTCCACACACTGACCTGGAACTCCCAGGCACTTCATTTGCAGAGAAGAGAATACAATATTCTGTTCCGTGTGGATCTTGATATCCCTATTATCCCATATTATTTACCAATCAGACCTTGTGACTCTTTTAGCAAGACGTTTTATTCTTATTCTGATCCACTGGAGATAAAACATACCTCACATTCATTTTGGATGTCTGATATTCTATACTTTTTATCATTATATGCTGTGTGGTTTCATCTCCAAAATTAGTCAAGTATGGAAGCCTGTTCTATTGCATGTTGACCTGCACCTTACAATTATACCCCCGAATGAACCTGATTAGCGGTTACCTGAAAGGCTGGTCATGGCAGCTCATGGTCAAAAACAACATCCAGGCAGGACAGGCAATCTAGCCTGTCTTGCGTGGGTTATGTTTGCGTGACCATGAGCTGATTTGTACAGTATATTGATTGCATTGGAGTTTTCTTTAGTTGCGTTAGTGGAGCGAGCATGTTAAATTCAATTCAAGATTTTTTTCTGAGATTCCATTTGTACTCTCTCAGAAAAAAGAAGTGTCTAAAGAAATCCATTAACATGGTGAAAATACATCTTGATGATGTCATCAAGACGTTTCACCAGGTTAGTGGTTTTCTACAGACCTCCATTTCTAGGGAACACAGAATGGGAGAACTTTTTTTTTATCATGTCCACCCAACACCTCTAGGGTATACTAATGACATATTAGAATGTTGAAAATGGGTGGAGTTCCCCTTTAAGCAAATGGGTGCGTGGTGGAGTGTGGTGCGTGGTGACTCTAATTGGCCGGTTGGGGGGCGATGTAATTGGATGATGTAATGGTGACATCATTTGGGGTAGAAAGGAGACCTTTATAACTAAAGTCATGAGTATTAGCCCACTCCGCTCACGTAGTAGGCCTACTTGTGAGCAACCGAGCGCTGATCTAGATTCTTTTTCTTCTGTGCGTGTGTGTGTGTGTGTGTGTGTGTGTGTGTGTGTGTGTGTGTGTGTGTGTGTGTGTGTGTGTGTGTGTGTGTGTGCGTGCCTGACAAAGACTGATAAGGGTTGAAATTTTGGATTCTATTCTCTGCAGCTAAAGTGCCTGGGAGCTCAAGATCAGTGTGCAGACTGCCTTAAATTATTGTTAAACATCTGCATTTAATTAAATACAAGAATTGTAGCACAACAGCATAGCATAGAATTGTGTACAAAATCCGCTCATGACACCAGTGTGTTATACAGTAAGTACATCTCTATTACGCACGCACGCACGCACACGCACACACACACACACACACACACACACACACACACACACACACACACACACACACACACACGCACACGCACACAGCTTCAGTGACGAAGACACATTTCAGTGACACCAGATGAATATTGTTTTGTTTCATAACCCATAATTGTATTATGTTTATTCCAAAACCTGGCCGGGAAACGAGGGCTTTAAATAACTTACCTATAGCACATGGAGGGAGTAGGGGCGTGCTCTCCGTGCTATAGTTTGTCCAGGTAACTATATTTAGAGGTTCAGCCGAGGCTACTGGGTCTTATCAGCACTAAAGTAATTACTGTTGGGGTGTTTTTAAACAGGCTCAGATCGTCTCCAGATACTATACCTGGCCACTGCTATTTTCAAACATGTAAGACACTGGCTTGCAACTATACAGAGCACAAGACACACATCTGCAACTACTGTTGTTCTCCGTTTAGTCACAGGGGGGCAGGACACTTCCCCTTAATGGACTTGAGGTATTATATAACACTGAAAGTAACACAAACATGCCTCTCATTATGAACTCTTCCAGGGCTGTTCACTAGTATGACTTGGTCTATTCTGTAAAACAGTGGTTTTCAACCAGTGGTCCGGGGACCACCAGTGGTCCTTGAGAGGGTTCCAGGTGGTCCCCAGCTAAGTTGCTTAACCAGATCGAACTCTTGAGAACGTAAAAATGAAACCAAATGGACCATTTGGTTTCATTTTTACACTCTCAAGAGTTAGAATATCCATCATGTGAAAGTCTACACTACTAGAAGATTAATGGTCATGGACAGAAGCAAAATAAATGTTTAGTTTTGGGGTCTGTGGAGCTAAAATGTCCCCAAATAGTGGTCCGTGGCTCAAATGCTGAATAAATGGTGGGCCCTGGGATCAAAAATCTTGAAAACCCCTGCTGTAAAAGGTGTGTTTTAAAAGTCAGTCACGTAAGCATGCTACTTCTGTTTGGATGCATTGTGTTGTGTGTGAGTAGTACAGTACTATGTGCATATGCACAGTGTTCTGCACACACGCCGTGTTTTACTCGCTGTGCATATCTTTGTGCACCAAGGCTTCTCTGGCTTCATGTTAACAGCAGCAGGGTTAGTTTGTTGTCCCTGCAAATGTATTTTCCATGGAAAACAAAGTCAAGGCTTAAGTCCCCATCACATAGACAGGAGAGGAGGCCCTTGTGCCCACAAGAGATTGTGTAGTGAACCCATATATCGTGTGAATCAATCGATGTGCTCATCTTTGGGCAGTTGGAGACTTGTTGTGACACAACAGAACAGATGGTGAAACAGACAGCAAAAGAGAACAGTGCGACAGAGAATTGGAGATGGGCATTGCATGCTAGAGAATTGGGGATGGACAGCTATGTTGATAGAGAAGTAAGACCGGAGCAGAAAGAGAAAGCTAGAGAAAGAGACACGCAGAGAGAGAGAGATCAGTAAAGACTACATCAACAGAATGCAAGGAGCAGCAATGCTGGCTGCTGGCTGTTTATGCCTCTTTAATCCTCAAATCTCCTGTAATCGGGATGAGAGAGGTACAGAGCATGCTGCCTGACTTAGGAAGCAGCTAGGCGTCTATGTTGGGACCTGGGAGGATTGCGGGCCGATCTGGCAGCCTAAGTGGCCAGGAGGAGAGAATGGAGGGAGGGGGCAAGCGAGAGTGGGGATCAGCTTGGGGAACGTAGTCAGTTTCTACTACGGGCGCAAGAGGGGAGAGGATTCCCAACCATCACACACTGATGCTTTAACAAGACTCCAAGGCTGTGATTTTTTCTTTTCTTTTTTCAAGAAAAGAAAGAAAGGAAAAGGAAGAGGAAAAGAGAAGGCGGAACTGCACTGGAACTGACTGCACTCCTGGGTGAGATACCGGCGACATTCGTGCCATTTAATGCTAGTGACACATTACGGTCTTTACTAAGATGTCATGCTGCGTACAAATACAACAGATGCGTGGTGCATGCTCGCTGGTGAGCATGAACCATGCATACTATTATGTTGTGTTTGTAGATGTGCAACTTGGGCCCACACACACCCACACGCACACACATGCACACACACACACACACCACAGCAATACACCATTATACTGTTATACTCTTGATACTTTAGAGTTCAGAGAGAGGAAGTTGCCCTGAGCTCTGATGCTTGTCTGATGTCGCTCAGTGGGAGTGCATGGAACAATGGCAGACTTAAAGCGAAGGACTCTTGCATGTTTGTGCAACAGGAGGGGGGGGGGGGGGGGCAGCAGTTTATTAGATAGCAATCTGCATTCTTCTGAAAGGAACACACTGGAATGAAAACAAAGCCTTTGTGGGATTAAAGAACATTGAAATCATACCAGTTGAAATGACTCCAGGTAGGTATGTACTGTACGTACTGTAGGTGTAGGTGTTAAATTAATAGAGATCAAGCCGATGGTACAATGTGATTTTTTTTGTCCACTGAGTGGTTGTTAAAGCTGCACTATATGTAGTGTCTTCTTGCTCAAGGGATAATTGAATCTTGACCTTCAGGGTCAAGGTTTGTGTCAGGTCCTGTTTCTAGGTGATATGACGTTTAAATTGAAACATTGAGACATCTAAAATTGAGACATCTATCTAAATGTCTCAATAGAAGAGGAGGGGATATGTGATGATGCGTGTCTTTGTGGTGTTTTTTTGGGTGTGTTTTTGAGTGGTGGTTAAGGGCAGTTTGGGACCTGAAGGTCTTGGTCCCTCATGAGACCTATCTATTTATGTTGCTTTGCTGGAGAATGTTTGCACCCACATACTGGTGTACACACACACACACACACACACACACACACACACACACACACACACACACACACACACACACACACACACACACACACACACACACACACACACACACACACACACACACACACACACACACACACACACACACACACACACACACACACAACATCATGCAGGCATGCTTTTACTCTCCCTCTCTGTCTCTCTCCAGTCTGCAAAGACTGGGAGCAAAACAAGAAACACATTTAGCCATTTCTTGGTGGAACAACATTTTCTTCCTTAGTGAGAGACATCACTGCAACTTGAAATGTTTGCTGAAGTCATGTTTTATAATACACAGTGCTCTCTATACATGCAGACAATGCAAACATGTGAATTGCACACAACTGCAGAGGTAAGTGGACTGTAAAAGCAGTCCACTGTGTGTAATGGTAAAATAATACCACAACAGATGCTCTAACCAGCCTGGCCTCCCAGTGCTATACCATGCAGCACCATATGGCCTCTCTCACCCAGCTATTTCACACATGAGCACTTCATTCATAGAATTCCCATAACTAAAACTTTTCCTCCTTCAGTTAATCTAATGAAAAATAAACAGTTATGAGTTATCAACATGAATTCTTCGGGTAGAGTGCACTTCTCTCAACACATTGCATAATGGGCTTACCTTAACCTGTCAATCATAGTTGCTCAGATCAGCCCCATTGACAGGCAGGCTGCCTCATCCTCTTATAGTAACCACGGTCTATTTAAAATCCTGACCTCAGAGTCAGACACTATGTCACTTTGATGCTTAAAGGAGAATTTTAGACTAGAAGGCTTTCTTACCTTTATTTGTAGTCGTTACGTCCCCAGCAAAGAGGTACAGGTGTTATTTCATGCAAAAACTCTGTATTGCCTATTCCTGCTACCATAAGCCCTCAATTAATAGAATGGAAATTGAATTGGCGTATTGTGTTACTTTATTTTTTTTATTTTTTGGAGCGGTGAAAATAGGAAAACTATCAATTACACATTACCCATTCAATTAAAAATCCACTGAGGGCTTATGGTAGGGGAAATAGCCAGTAGTTATATGCACATAACAACTGGACGTCTTTGGTCGGGGCTTAACTACAAATAAAGGCAAGAAATCCTTCTAGTCTGAAATTCTCCTTTAAGTAATGTTCTTTTGGAATAAAGAGACATTTATAAAAGGATTATGGCCTAATGTTCTCCCATGACTTTGATGTGTGACTGAAACCTGACATCTTGGTTGTTCTCAGAGATGACACAGGTGTCGGTACAGAGAGCCAGGAGGATGTGGTTGGGGCGTGACAGGCGTGCCGTGTTCCAGCAGCAGGTGTGATCTCTGGCCAGGTGGAGGGGGAAGAGGCCCCATGGCGGTCGCACGCCATGACCCAGTACTGGGCGACTACAACGAAGATGACAACGATAACTCGCTGGACGACTCCGACTCTGGGAGCGTGCTTTCGGATGACTCTGTGTTGCCCGACTATGAGCGAGAAGAGAGGGATGCGGGCACGGCCAACACGGTGTATGAGGCCTGCTACAGGAATGAAGCCTGGACTCTCCGGACCATCCTGGAGAGAGGCATCACCAGGGCACAGGCCATGGAGCTGGACATCAATGGCAAGGTGAGGAACTAGATTGAGATTCTACATTCTCATTGAACTACTACATACTCTGGTCACTGTTTTGTAGTAGTCGTGGGGATCTGTTTCGTTGGCACTTTAGGTCAAAGTCTGACTAACAGAGACCTCCGTTTTGGAATGTAAGAGAGGCCAAAACGGATGTCCTATCAAGTAATACCCCTCCATGCCCTGGACAGAGATTAATCAACTTCTAGCTCCTTCTAAGATGGTGCAGAGCAACCTTGAAATAGGCTCTGAAGCTGCAAATCGGAGGACACCCTGATTTAATGGATCTAAATACCCTGGGGCGCTAAAGGGTGTTAAACGCATTGACCGATAAAATTTCTATTTATGTTTGATAATGTCACAGTAAACAATTACAGTTAACAGTCTATGTAGGCCTTGTTTGACCTAGCGGTAGAATCCTGGGCTCCTAGGCTTCTAATGCAGGGTTCAATCCCAACAACCTTTGTTGCGTGACACTCCCCAAATTCCTGTCAGCTTACTGTACCCAACAAAAAACAAAAAAAAAGTTAATCGCATTACGCCTCATTCACATTTTTGGGGAAAAAATGGTCATTGGTCAACATTTTCAATAAAAAATAAATAATATAAAATAAAAATAGCCAATCTACAAGCTATTGCAGTGAAACATGTTGCGGGTTGTTTTCACTGTGTCAAACAAGGATGTTTACAAAGCTTAAGTGGTTAAGATAACACCCCCACAGGCAGTTTTTGTTCTTTGAAAATACAGAGGTCACAATGACATATCCCTGGCCTGGACGTCCAGATGGGGAGGCGTCTGGTTAAGTGCTCCTATGCCTCCATATTCCCCGTGGCGCCTCTGGCTTGGCCGGACGCCCCAACAAACACAATCAGCTGTGTTGTGTTCCTGTCGCTGTGCTAGCAACTCCTTCATGTTGGTCAGGGTGCCTGTACTGCCCTCAGCAGGGAATAGAACTTACTGGGAGAGACTAGTGTGTACTATTAGGAAACAACCCCAGTTCTGTCCACTGGAGGGCACCAGACCAAGCTCATGCCTCAGCTTTCTTGATCTCCTGTCCACACACCACACACTTACACAACTTGATTCCCATTCCTCCACTCCACCTCCAAAACCTTTATTGGAAGTTATAAGCTTGTCGATCTGCGATCTTTTCAACGAAAGCTTTCCCCATAAAAACAAAAAAGAATTGGAAATAACGTTGCTGGCGTTGGATATTGTTATTGTTTAAAGAAACAATGGGGGAACATGTTAACAGAGACATGCTGATGATTTGTTTGGAAAAACATTCATGCGCATGTGACATTACCAGTATGGATCACTTCAATTGGAGTCCTACATTTGATTTAATGTTATGTAAGAGTTAAATTATTGATGAAAAAGCTGTATTGATGATATACAGAAGTAAATACAATTTGAGGATATAAAATAAATGTTATTTTGGTCAACATTTGTCTGTTATTTCTCCTACCTGCCTGGTAGGAGTCAGGAAAGTTGGTTCGTCCGGGTGGTGGTCCCGTGGGTCACAATCCATCAGGATGGTGGTCCCGTGGGTCACAATCAGTCAGGATGGTGGTCCCTGGGTCACAATCAGTCAGGATGGTGGTTCCTAGGTCACAATCAAATGAAAATCACTGCGGTATAAGAATAATAGTGCACTGTATCATCATTGATTCATGAAGGTATTTTGTTTCTTTCTCTGGATCAGAATGGCCTGATGGTGGCCGTGGCCAAGGGCTTCGTAGACATCGTCGACGGGCTTCACACGTGTCCATTCATAGACGTCAATCACCAGGACAATGATGGCAACACTGCCCTGATGATCGCTGCCCAGGCTGGTACGTCTCTCTCTCTCCCTCTCTCTCCCCCCCTCTCCCCCTCTCTCTCTCTCTCTCTCTCCTTGTGGATTTTCCCGACTTGCACACATAATGATCTATACCCACCACATAATCACACAATAATATCTAGCACACCAAACTAATTCCGGTCATGTATAAATTTCCCCAACTCAGGATTCATCACCATTCTAAACCTCCTCCTCAACTACTACCCTGAGGTGGACACGGAGGTGAGAGATCCCCGTGGGTTCACAGCACTCATTAAGGCTGGGCTGCAGGGCCGTGAGGAATGCGTGTCTGCTCTGCTAATGCATGGTAAGTGCTCACGGTCGCCATGTTCTGACTGGCATAGACCATATCAGAGTTTTGCCCTCACAAGAGTGTAATCAGATTTTTATTAGAGATGTGCCAATACCATTTTTTCCATAGCAAGTGCCGATACACTGTGAGAAATTAAAAACAATCTTGGGAAAGACCCCTCAGGTCTGTAACTCTGATAATATTATTTATCACACACATACAGTCTTTAGAATCTCAAGGTGTTACAGTGAGCAAAAGCAATTAAAAAATAAAAAATAAAAACATAAGAAATATCACACCAATAAAACAGTTAAAACACAACTTAAAACATAGAGCAGGCTACGGAAACGCTTTGTTAAAAAGGAAGGTCCTCTTTTAAAGACGCAATGACATGCCCAGGATTTACTAGTACATCACGTGGTCTGATTGAAAACATTTTGTAGCACGCGACTGAGGAAGCCTACCTGGTAGCATACCAGCCTACCACTACTACTGCACTAGCATGTCTGTTGCTACAGTATTTGTTGTTGCTAGTGGTTTCAACGTTTTTCATGGCTTCATATTCCTTACAAACCTCAACAAAAAACAAAACGTTTTTGTTTTGTTTTTTGCTCGAATATGTTAGTTATAATGCAAATGACGATGGGGTGGGGTTTCTATTGCAGTAACAAATATACAGTATAAGCCTCAGCAGCGGTCCCAAAATCCGACAGGCAGCCAACAGAGCGGTGTTCTGCTGTTAGCATGTTAGTAAGTTTTGCCCCCTAAATGGGTCCACTGACTGCGGAGCTCTCGGATGGGCAGGTAGTTCAGGAGTGACCGCACAGAAAGCAAGTCACCCAGAGACATGAAATTGAAAAAGGTTGATGTATGTTTGTGTTGCTCTGTTTTATGTTGTTCTTTCTATTGTGTTGTCTCGTCTACTGCTGTTTTCTGTTGTCTGTGTAAACCTTGTATGCAGCTTGGTTGTTGTCTCCAAGACAAATTTCTCCCTTGGGACACAAATAAAGTAAACCTTGAATGTTGAACCTTGAACCTTGAGACCACTGATGAGAACGATTAATTAGAAATCCAATTTGATGATTTTAAAGTGCAGCTGCAAGTTAGTAAAATAATGTAAATATTATTGTTTTTACCCAACAATACTAACGACAATTCTATTTCACTAGGGGCATAGCTGGCCATTTGGTTGCCCTACCCATAGGTTATTTGCACTCTCTCCCACCTGGAGAGAGTGCTGTGTTTACGTTTGTGAGGATGCTGCAGGGCCATGTGGACAATTGTTATTTTTCAGAGCCAGTGTGGCATTTTTTGGCACATTTTGTTGCCCCCTTGGTGTGTTGCCCTACTTGCATTGTGTATTGCAACAGCACTGTTTACTTTGGTGTGAAAGTGTCAGCTATATAGGGTTTGGTTTAATTGCATAAGTGGCAGCATCATGCTATTCATGTGTTCCAACAATGGCCACATGATGGACATATTGATACAGAGTTCAGATTTACAGTGCACCAAGGAATATTCCTATTCCTTCATGACTTATTTGCCGTTCTTCTTCATATTTCACGCCCAGGTGCAGATATAACTGCAATGGACCACGTCCAAGGAAGAGGCCTGAAGGAGTGGTGCCTTATGACAGGAAGATATGAGACTCTGAACCGGCTGTACCGGCTGAATGCACATCCTATTGCCGTGCAGTTCTGCGACAACTACGTTCCAGAGTGGCCTGACCTTAAGCACCTGGTTGCCAAAGCCACTGCCACGAAATCGGCCACCCAGAAGCTCTGCCAGCGCATCAAAGACAGGTTCTCCTTCACACTACCTCATGACCCCGTAGACAACGGCGTGTTCGATCACATGGTACGAATCACCACGAGCATCCACAGCCCCCTGGTGTCCACCGGCTGTCGTCCACTCTGTCCGACAAGCCCCCCGGAGATTGGCAAGCGCAGACTGGCCGTTCCCGAGCTAATGGCAAAGCACAGCGTCAAGGAGTTGGAGGAGAGTTCTGTGAGCCACAGTGATGGCTCCATCAGCGCACCCAGCCCCTCTGGGTCATCCGCCTCCGTGTCTCTGGTCTCCTGCTGCCAGCAGCAGGGGCGCGGAGAGGGCGTGGCTGCTGGAGGAGGCTTCATGAGCAGGAAGAACGTTGTCTTCCCCGCCAGCCGTATCCCCAAATTCGAGTTTACAAAGGCCCCGGACCCGACGCCGAAGAAGGAGAAAAAGAGGAAGATGACAAAGGGCTACCTGGAGCCCCCACTCTGGAAGTATAAGGAGGAAAAGAAGGAGAAGAAGAGAGAGAAGCAGAGGCTGGAAAAGGAAAAGGAAGAGCAGGACAAGAAAAGAAAGGCGGACAAGAAAAAAGAAGAGAAGAAAAAAGAAAAAAGTAAGAAAAAATAAGGTAATCCAGAGAAGGTGGGCCTTTAGATGGATTACAGGAGATATACAATACCTCCAGATACAATACCTCTCATATACCATACCTCCAGATAATGAGGTCTGTGGCTCTCTTATTTCTGAAGATGAGCCTCCGACATCTGAGGTGAATTAATATTTGCACTCTGGGATCCAAAGAACGAACCAGTAGTTGCTTGAACTTCACTGGGAATACTATGCTATTTTCCAACATCTTCAGAAAGCCATGAACAATCATTTGGGTGCTGAGAATAGATTGGATGTCTCATGTGGATGTTCATCTAACTGTGGATTTATAGAATTAATGATGTCTAAACGTGAAACTCATGGACACCATTTCTGGAAAGACAATGTATCGGAGACCATGAACTCTACACAGTTGTCCAGTATAGTGTCCTCATGGCATGTTTTCCAACATGCAATGAAACCTAAGCAATAGCTTATAAAAGTTAATTTCTTATGAGTAACGACATTTAGTGAAAGTTAGATTCCAGGAATGGAGGCAAACTACCTCGAAATATTGAATTATATTATCACTCAAAACGGTGAACTACCTTTTTGGCAGGCAGCAACCGTTTTTTCATTTTGTTTACCTCAGTTTTTGTGAGGCTCAGATGCATTTTCAGTTCACTACAGCGACATCAGTGTCACAATGCTGTAAACCAGAAATTGAGCATCCAACTATGCAAAAAGGTTCTTCTGCTGTGCAGTTTGCCTTGTGCACACCGTGAAAGCTGTATATCCATAGGAATCATCTAGTCATGAATAATTACAATGATTAATATGTAAATGTGACTCCAAGATATTTGAAATATCTTGCATGAAAACATTAAATGGATTAGAAGTATAGAAAAGAAATAAAACATTTCCCTAACCACAGTCAATGTTGCTTGCAGAATTTCTTCCATGATAAAGCTACCTTTAGCTTTCTAGTGGAGGTTGTAAGAGTATTTCAAGCATGACATGGGAGGGCTAAGGACTATGGCTTAATCTTTTAAGCCAAAGCACAGTGTCCTTACATAATGCGTTATTTCACCTGCAGGTCAAAAGAGATAATAGAATAGACATCAATGTGTCAGAACAATGTCATGAGAAATTAATGAGGGTAGAGGAGGGATACTTTGATGAGAAGGTTAAGAATAAAATATCCAGTAATGCATTTTCATTATTTGATTATTTAATACAAATAATAAACACACATAAGTTATCATGAAAAGCTTCATTTTAAAAAATGGGGTGTCACTGTGCCTATGGGTAATGTATCCAGGGGCGGATGTAACATTTCCCAATTGGGGGGGGGTCAAGAGAAAATGGTATGGGGGGCGGCTTCATCGCTGTGCCGCTTCACGCCGTGTCGCTTCGCGCCAAAACATTTTCGGTTACAGGACTTATTAGGAAAGTAAAGCCTCAATAATAACATCAATTGTTGTTGAAGTTGCAACAGACACGAAGCATGCATAAAGCTAAAGGTCTGACTCAGAGAGTTTTCTGTTTTCAATGATGAAATGCTGTTGGTTTAGTGGAGACGATTGTAGTTAGTTAGTAGTAGTGTTTCAAATCATTTTAAATATAAGCACTTTAATTTGAAATATCTTGGGTTGTTTTTGCATGCCATCATGTTTGGTGGGGCAGACTGGGCATTTAGGGGGGCATTGCCCCCCATGCCTAGATCCGCCCCTGAATGTATCCCTCATATCACAATAGTACACATGTAAAACACTGACAACATTGGTCATATTAAGCTTATTATGATGAAGAATGTTTTCAATGTATTAACCTAGTTCCCACTGTTTGAGACAAAAACACACTTTGAACTGAAATACTACAGACACCAACTACATATTTCTGAAAAGAAGGTTTTAACCTGCAAGTTCTACTTTAAGGTAACTTGTCTTAATGAATCAATACCAATATAAAGCTCAAAAGTTAAAACAAATCTTAAAAAGTCAAAGGTCAATAATGGGACATGCTAACTCATGATAGTGAATCCTCAAAGGATAATCTCACATCCTCATTTTACATTAAACAGTAACAAATTGTATACAGTAATGAGCTTAACGTTCAAAAAAGGTATTCTCACCAATCCTCTAATCTCTGCAGAATACACCAAAGGTAAGGCAACAGATGAGGTGCAACCATCAGATATTTTTTACTAGTCCATATCTAGAAAAACATAGCTTTTCAGAGAAACAATTGGTTTCGAGAGTTAGGCTGAGAGATATACGATAAAATGCTCTAGTCTAGAGAGTCTAGACGTAGACGAAGTGTGAAGTATTCTTTGTTCAAATATTCTTGTATTTGTTTATACAGAGCTTGTGTGTTTACCAAGGTACACTTCCACAACCTCCTTCCACACCTGACATAACAAACTGTTCACTGAACGTTTTCTGAACTTTGGGGCAGACAGATTTAGCTGTACAAACACACAGCTTTACAAAACATACTGTATGTATAGGATGTTTGGGAGCAGGCCACATTATTACATCATTTGCATTTCCAGAATTTAAAACAGTATGTTGCCCTGTTCTTTAAGCAAACGTGTGTGACTAAGGACAACAAATATGCAACACTGTTGCACTGCTGATCAATAAATCAGACTATCATCACTATTGTTATATGCTTACATATATGCACACCTCTAACCTTCTAATCAATATTGGTTCACTAAATAGCACTTTGTCCTCCTTGTAGTGCTGATCTATGCTGCTGGGATCTACGCTGCAGTCAACACATTATGAAAGCTGTTTCCTGTTCTATCACTCTCACCAAGCAGTTCTTTCAAATGTGAAAGTAAATCATTTTACTTGAGAAACTAAATCAATTAGTTGCACTTGTTTCTTCTCATGGTGTGCAAAATACCAGATTATCAGTTTTATTATTAAATAAATATCAATCCACAGGCCAAAGATGCCAAAGATACTTCATTCACAGGCTTGCTTTTGCCCCCGTGCCTTATGTTGTTTGCAAACAAATCCACAGCACTACCATGCTGTAATTCTTTAGTTAGGTTATGATAGGCTGGCCATAACTACGATTTTGCCCTATTTTCTTTTCTGGTTTTCATAATGTTAGGTTTTGGTAGTTTATGGGAGTTTTGTGACTCTGACATAGCTCACCAGGCTCCCCTCCTTTTTGGCCACAATGGCTAGCCCATCCTTTTGTTTTGTTAGGACTTGAGTTAGGTTATAGTATTGCTTTGCACAATTTCATCAGTGATTTGTTTGCAAGAGAGAACCACATGATTTTATTCAGACTTTTTTCCATAATAGCAAGCACACATTTGGGCAAACATCCAAGATTTCACAATAATACATTGTGTTGCATGTTGCTTGCAATTGCTACGTTCTCTTTACTGTTGGTGTTGACTTGACACAATGCCAAAGATGCTTAATATGCATGAATACTTTCTATACTTGGTCCACTCCTTTTTTGCCCCCTCAGTCTAAAACAAATCACTAAAGAGAAAATAGCCAATCTACAAGCTCACAACAATGCCATGTGTTGTGGGCTGGTAGATTCTGCTATTTCTGCTGAATGCTAGTAGAGACACAAAGGGTTCATATGGATAAAGTAATGGTTTGGAATTTATGCTAAACAGAAGTGTTCTCTTTCTTTTATCAATATTTTTCAATGAAGCCATTATTCATTGAAACAGCATTTACCCACATCAGCATTCTCCCTCTTCCTCAGTTTGATTACACAATAAACTGAAGAAAAGAGAGCAGGCTGCTGCTGCTGCTAAAAGAACACTGAGGGAAAACAGCTGTTTAGGTCACAGATTAACGAGGAAGGAAATTTAAATGCTGATGAAGAAAAAAACAAAAAATGTAACAATTTTTGCTCTCTTCTCTACAAGAGAGCTGATGATGGTGAGAACTCCCAGCTGTGTATTTGCACCCACAGGGCCAAGAAGACCAGAGATTAAAAGCCTGAGAAAGAGGAGGGGGATTTTTTTTTACCACAGACATGTCTCTCGCAGTCTTTGGTGCATTTTGACAAAGAAGAGACTCTCTGGCGGGTAGAGACCCCTTGTTATTGTTATATTTTAACTTTGAGGCTTTTCTTCTCGTAAAAATGAATGAAGGCTTACTAGGCTACTGCTACTTGATCGTAATACAGCATCACACAGAAAATAGCAGATTGGCAAACATGAAACATGGTACAAAGTGTATTTTTTAAGCTTGTAGATCTGCTACTGTTTTCGCATTTGAATTCTCAAACCAAAGTAAAAGTGTTGGCCATGACACGATTGAGAAGTGACATTGCATTATATGCATTGACTGAACAATGGTGAGTGAGTGAGTGAGTGAGTGAGTGAGTGAGTGAGTGAGTGAGTGAGTGAGTGAGAGTGCATTTGAGTATCACTGACCACAGATCGGTGTCATCCTCCATCCCACGGCTGTCTGTTGTCTGGGTGTCTGTCCAAAGCTGGCGAGATAGGCGCCATGTTCAGGGACCGGTGTTCAGAATCCATTCCCTGTGGGCATGGCAAGTACAGGTCAGCCTCCTTTCTGCCATTGTCCATATTCTGACAAGCAGTTATAGAAGACGGAGCTGCTACCAGAACCCACCGTTAAAAAAACAACAACCCACTTTTATAGAGACAGAATATATGGAGTACATTTGGAGGGAATTCATAAGAGAGGGTAGCAAAGCCTTGGCAGATGGGAAAGGTTTTAAAGGTTAAAAAAAACATCATACTGTACTGTATGTCTGATACAGAAGACCATTTATGTTTCATTAACAAACCTTGCAAATAATAAGGGGATTTTTCTGGATGTGGAATATCAGATCCATGCTGTTTCTGTAAAATTTTATCATTGAACATCACAGCATAGTCTCTAAAAAGTGCATTCTTCCTCGTGCAGTGTGCTGCAGGGGCAGGCAGACTAGGCACCAGCAGTCTACACACAAGGGGAAGAGGAAAATGAGAGGTTTGTAAGCAACAGGAAAGCCGCTATGAGAACACATTCCAGCCCAGACCCCGCAAGAGACAATAAGGGGTGGGACGAAATCCTATTTAAAATCTGTAATCTTGCCTCTGGATCGGGAACGGGCCAAAGTTTGTGCGTAGTTTTACCCGGTATGGGGACCTACAGTACGAGGAGACGCAATTTATGAAGTTCTTACAAAGCGGAAGAAGTCTGGTTAGGATCCAAAACTTCTGCTTCGTGTTCTCGGAGGCTTTTATCAGCGCAGATTTTGGGAACAGATATTATCCAGCGGCTGATCCTCTCGCTCGGCAGTGCGCCTTCTTCTAGACCAGCAGCCACCGACCCCGGCGACATGGCTGCGTTTCCCCCGGTTAACTCCAGTCATCTCGAACTGCTTTGAACTTGTCGCAGATGTCACGGATTAATGAGTCGCGTCTGTTTGTTTTTATCGGAGCGATAATAAAGGAGGAGTAAAGAGGTACGAGGAGTCCTGCCTTAGTGGACGTGGTGGTGGGACTCAGCCCCATACTGTACGCGTCGTGTGCGTACAAAAACTTGGGGAAAGGATGTGAGATTTCTGGATTTTTAAGCAGCTGTTTTACTTCAAGGTTTCCCTTTTTTTAGCTTGAATTCTTCTTTGGGCCCAAAAGTAAAAAGAAGGGCTCGGTCGTGAAATGCTGACACGCAGTGTGTGTAGCTGTGTGGACTAAAAAACAAGGTTTTGTCTCTTTTCCTTGGACAGTTATAATAGGGGCTACATACGAAACTATATCATGGGAGACGTGATATGTTTGACAACTTGAAAACGCGACTGGGAAAATAGGTAATGTATAACCAGCTGCTCAACAACCAAGTAACAACGTGATTTTTATGTATTTTGTTGCCGATATGTTACAGGACATAACAGACATGGGTGGGCTGTTCTGTAATTCAGTGTAAAGTTACCTTTATGAAGTGACTCAACGTCCAGTCCTTCCACGTGTTTTCCAGAACAGAATGTCGGCAGCACACAGGTGGTAATTAATGACTGAGTCAACCGGTGCTGAGCTAGAGATACGTGATGCTGCTGTTGAAGAGGCACCAAATAAAGAAAAGACAGCATCAATTCATTATTCTTTTCTTTTCTTTTCTTTTCTTTTCTTTTCTTTTCTTTTCTTTTCTTTTCTTTTCTTTTCTTTTCTTTTCTTTTCTTTTCTTTTCTTTTCTTTTCTTTTCTTTTCTTTTCTTTTCTTTTGAAACAGCTTGCCTGAAAATATGTGGGTGTTATACAAACTGTAGGTCTATTATTCCGACTATTCTTAAATTCTTATTTTAAACCACGTGGAAATGGTTTACATATAGGACTTTTCATAGGATCAGTTTCCATAGGACATAATACATAAAAAGGCGTGACGTGTAGTTGGATATGTTTGTTTTAGCACTATTAGATCCTATGCATTATAGGGGACCTATAGGCCAGTACAACTATCATCACTTGATGTAAGAGGTATAATCTTTTCACAAACACACCTGGGCACCTGTACAGCATGCACATAAAAATCTGTGTGTGTGTGTGTGTGTGTGTGTGTGTGTGTGTGTGTGTGTGTGTGTGTGTGTGTGTGTGTGTGCGTGCGTGCGTGCGTGCGTGCGTGCGTGCGTGCGTGTGCATAAAGGCATGATGTTTCAGGTGCCAGGATATCAATACAATTCGTTTTTACATGCATGCTGCATTTGCATCTATATCAGGTTTGATTCCAACACAGCAAGCAAAACCAAATGACCAAATCGGCTAGCTGCTTTTAACAATCAAAGCACTGTTCATTAAATCATTATCAACAAGGCTTCAACTATCTATCGTCCAGTCCTGTGTCTTAGGCAGAACTTCCAGTGCATGTGAGAGCATGCTTATAGGCATAAAGCTTTGTCTATGCAACCAAGATGCAATCAGACATGCTGGACTGTCATCACAACAAAGTCCCACAGTCCCAGAGTTAGCGACCAACAAGAATCCATTTGGTTCCACCTCTCTAACTATCATTGGAACTCCCTCAAGGACCACCTGGGCCCCTGAACCCCACTTTGGGAACCACCGGTGTAGAGGAGAGGAAAACAGGGGTGGATGTAACATTTCTCAATTGGGGGGCGGGAGAAAATGGTATGCCATACCATTTTCGGTTTGGCATACCAGGAAAGTAAAGCATCAATAATAACATCAGTTGTTGTTGAAGTGACAACAGGCACGCAGCATGCATAAAGCTAAAGGTCTGACTCAGAGAGTTTTCTGTTTTCAATGATGGAATGCTGTTGGTTTAGTGCTGCAACAACTGTAGTTATAGTAGTAGTAGTGTTTCAAATCATTTTAAATACCTTTGGTTGTTTTGCTTGCCATCATGGCAGACTGGGCATTTAGGGGGCATTGCCCCCCCATGCCTAGATCCGCCCCTAGAGGAGGGGGGGGGGGCTAGCTTAGCATGACCTGACCCATGGGGTACTTGTTTCCAGAGATGGAGCCAGATGATGCAGTCTGTAACCCCCACCACCACCACTAAAATACCACACATCATCCAGATGGAATGAGAGATCTCTCTTCCCAAAGTCAAAGCTATGTAGATGAGAGGAAGAGATCACAATGGTTCTCCTCCAGGCTGGGTCAGCCTCTTTTTCCCATGGGTCACGCCGAGCATAGCATTGACAGATAGGAGACAAACAGGAGAACGTGGAGAGGGGAGGAAGTGTGTCGGAGACTAAGGTTGTCAGTGTGTATGATATAGGATGCGATTATGGCTCCATTCCTCTACCCCCGGCCTCAGGATCCTCACGGAAGATAATGTGATGTCTGGAAAACTCAGTTTTGCCCCCTCCATTGAGAATAAGGCGATTGTGTGTGGGAGGAGGCTGTGTTTATGTTACTGCTCCGCTGGGCCCCCAGATTAACCACTGCTGACATGAACGCTACATGATACAGGAAATAGCCTACTTAGTCTTTCTTGGTAAAAAAAAAATATGTCTTGTGGTTTTAGTATGTTTGAAACTGACTCGCAATATGATCTGTTCTCATAAGCTTAGCTGGAGTCCAAAAATGACTATACAGTTGCCCGACAGTCGACCTTTCATCTTCTACTCTACTGTATGGTTCTCAAACCTTTTCATGTCAAGGTAACCCCATTGGCCATAGACCTGAAATGGTTTTGTGCCCAGGGACCCCCCCCGAAGAGAACATTTATGTTGTATATTAATTTCATTATTCCATTCTTTTAAAGTGCCAAACCCCCCAAAGAAGCCCTGGGCAGTGGGAACACTCCCTGGAACACACTTTGTGTGAACCACTGCATGGTATATGCAATAGGTGCCGCATGAAAAATAATACTCAAATGTAGCCTAGGGCCTAATGCATTACCAACAAATATTTTGTGTGCACACCCTTCAACCAGTACCCTAACAAACCCTGTCCCGAACTGCACAACGGAAGCCAGGTCATCAGCATGGCGATCAATCAGAATGCCACTCTGTCCCGGTTGACTATATTTTCTGTTAGTTTGTGCTGTTTCTTCAGGCACATAAAAGCCAGAGCCACCGTACTGTCCTGATTCTGTGCTGATGGCTGGAATTTCAACAGATAAATACCCTTGTGTGTTTCATGACGTACGCCATAATTTGTACTGTAGGCATAATGACAGGGCAGTCAGAAGATACACACACCGTCCATTGAAGATTCACATACAGTAAATATGCCCAGAGGCACAACTTGCATAGCAACAAATATGTTTTTGATAACTGTATATTGGCGAAGAAGGGAGGCAAGTATGCAACTCCCTGTTGAAAATGTATTCAAAAAGTATGACAATATTCGGACCACTGTGAATCTTTGAGTCTGACTCTGAATAGGCCTATACCATTAATAGTATAGCAATAATTATGAACCATATGATGCTTATCGTATGTGTTACATGAACAAATAAGAAATAAAAAAAAACATACCGTATTATAATAATAATAATATCATATTATTTAATTAATTGGATAATCAATTGACTGGTTATTAGTTAATAAATACATCACTAGATCCTGCCATCAAGAGTACTAGAAATACAATTGGAAAAATATATTTGAAAAATATATTTGATTATCTGGATTGGAGTTGTTAACTTACACATCAGAATGGATGTGTGAAGAAATTGGTGCTAAAAATGCTCTTCCTCAGACTGAGGAAGAGCATTGTGCTCGAAACGTTACTCACCTTTATGGTGCAATAAAAGGTACCAGTTCGGCATCTGAGCCCTCAGTGTGCAAGCTTTTCTTTATCATTTTTGGTTTCAATTGTTTGTTGCTCGGCACCTGCCCTATTACGGCTGGAATGTGCATGTCTTTTTAGCTCTTTTTCAAGAAATTGGTGCTAGACATTGATTTATTGAATAGTACAGTTATGGCTAATAGTATAACACATTGAAGTCCAGGGGCCTTGACTCCATTGTGGTCCTACATGTACAGTACTTCCTACAGAAGTCTACATGCCTGTACCAAATCCCTTTGGCTATTTTCACTTAATATGTTGAAGTGCCCAGATATAGGAATGCTCGGGTTCATGTGGTTACTAATTGTCGACTATTTTCTCACATCAAAGTTTGTATAAACGCAGAGAGTTTGTCCTCAAGTATTGATTAAAAAAAAGAAAGAAAAACATTAATAGATAGAAGTGAGATCAATCTATAGCATTTTTCTTGCAAAAGAGGAAAGACAACTTTCCTTCACTCTTTCTTATTCACTTCATCGGTTAAAACTCTTGATTGTGTGATAGTTTGTTATCACATTTGGATTGGAGTGCTACGTGACTTGAATATGCTGTTTACGTGCAGAGTTTACTTTACAGTATGTCATTATGTGATTATCACAAAAATAACACTCGCCCCACATACCACTGTGATTACTCAGCTATTTCATATGCACAGATATACTGTATTGCCTTGTTATCATGCATGAGTTGAGAAACAAAGATTTCCCTTATGAATAGATCCCGAGGTTGGAAAGGATATACTTCACGGTACATGCACAATTTGTGTGTCAAATTCTGACAGTTAGGCATATGTTAGAATAATGGGCTTTCTGTCACACCACATGAGAAGATCCATATCTTTAGATGTTTTCTGTATTCATTTTTAAGTTCCTCACTCCTGTGTTAAACCCCTCTTCGCCTCTGTTCTATTCAAATGTTTTATCTGAATGGCTTTGAACATTAGGATTACGCAACACAACACAACCGTGTATCAAGAATACAGTGTGAGTCCAGCGGCTCTCAGAGCTCCTGCTCGTGTGACCCTTGGCAGCCGGGGTCCAAACAATGTGCAGACCTGAGTCTGGCTAGCCAGCGAGGGTGCGGCCCCTCAATGGCAGGAAACATATCCATCAATATTTACTCTGCGAGCAGGGCAGCCTCGGATCAGACAGGCCTGGAGTGGAGCCTGGTAGCATGGAGCTACAATACTCATGGTCTCTCTCTCGATGTTGCTTGCTCACTCGAACACATACACACACACATGCAATCAACATAAACACTAAGTGGCTGCTTGGGAAGAGAGAGGCCTTCCCCTAAAGCCCTCTCTCAAACCGCACCGCAATTACACTGCAGGCAGACAGGCGGGACCCTGTCCTGGCACAGTGTTGTTTTAGCCGTCATAGCGCCCTCCGTTGGACTATCATGGCTATGCTGTGTGCTTACTGCTGTCATGTACTGTACTTTTCAGAAAAGATTGTCTGGAAAAATTAAGGAAAAACAGCACCCTCTTTTTGTTCGCAGCTGACAGAGTCAACAGTCTCTTTGGAGAGACTGAAGGCTGATTCAGAGTTTGATTTTCGGTGACCACCACCGTGGTTGCGGTGGTAAGATGTCATGTTGTAGTTTTTCTGTGGTGGTTTTGGTAGCGGTACTTCTCGAATATAAAAGTCTGAATACGCCTTAACATGACACAGATGCATACCCCGCCACCCCTTTGTAATATATACCACACACCACAGGTTGTAAGTTGAACGTTCACAGAGATCGTCCCACCATTATTCTAATTATCCTGGCATCCTTATTTTGGACATTTTCAAATAAGTTCAAAAGAATTGATCTTATACAGCTTGTCAATCGGCTATCATCACAGTGCAACACCATCATGTGACGAAGCATACGATTCTAACCATGCCACTGTGTCCTGCTGTGTTTCAGAGATGGGGAGCTCTGCGCTGTTTGCAGTACTGCTGGCAGGAGCACTGCTGTGGAACTCTGCTGTCCACGCAGGTGAATAAAAATGCACATGGACAGGATGTGTGTGCAACACAGCCTCACAGCAGATATGACATAACACTAAATAAATACTGTAGCATCCCACCCTCTCCAGTCAACCTTTAATGATGCATTTCAGACAAGTGTGCAGCTGTCTTGTTTCAAAGCATGTGTTGTGGGTTTTGCGAGGCTGTATCCCTTTTTGTATGTGCGCCACTTACGCATCCAGGATGTGTAAGTCACACACCGTCACACATCACATGCATACAGTAACTATGTACGCACTATATACGGCTTACGTACGTACATATCCACATGTGATGTGTGACTGTGTTGCTTGTATTACGTGTGTACGTGTGTACAAGTGTGCGCACGCTCACTGCTTTTTTCCCTACTTTGGTACACAAGAGAGACAACCTAGCAGGCTGGCACACATCTGCTATTGGGAACAATAGCAGAGAGGAAGTGTGAGTCTTCCTGCTGTGCCAGTGAGTTTGGACATTCCTAATTTGTTATTTCCCCTGCTAAAGCACCTTGATATTATTCCGTTGAAATATTCAGGTGTGTGTTTGGGGTTGCTTTTACTGAGAATATTAAGTGATGAGAGACAGGAAAGAGGGGGAGAGAGAGAGAGAAGGGAAGAGACATGCAGCAAAGGTCGTCATGAACAAGACAAACACGGAACATGCTAACAGGCCAAATGTGTCACACTTCCGGACCACCTGGCCAGCGGGTTCCCAGGTCCCTTGTCAATGAGACTAAAAGGATGTTAGCACCAAGGTGCTGCTAAGAAAAGGGGATTTTATAAAGCGGGATGAGGAAAGGAAGACGAGATGTCATGTGGTGGGGGTGGGGGGGGGTTGCTCTCTCATTCTATATTTCCTCGCACACTCTCTATACATTTATCTTTTCTTTTCTACTTGCTGAAACCATTTTCTTTCATTCCCAGACTCTTTCACGCACGCACGCACGCACGCTCACACACGCATACACACACGCATACACACATGCATACACACACACACACACACACACACGCACACACACACACACACACACACACACACACACACACACACACACACACACACACACACACACACACACACACACACACACACACACACACCACAGAAATTCACCATAAAAAACCTTTCCTGGTTAACCATAGAGACTCTGTATAGCCTTGCCCTTCTCTGACATATCATGCAGCTGGCAGGAAATGTAGTGAACATATCTCTCACTATTACACAGGGGTTTCCCCTCCAGGAAGTTAAAGGTCCCATTACGAGTATACCGTATTATACCCTTAATCCATGTAAGAAAGCTGTATAGAGGAATTGTTTTGGCTTTTGAACTCATCTCTTTGTAACTCCCTTTTTCTTGACTCATCTAGATGATTCATCATCGGTGTCTTCGTCAGATGGTAGGTTTGTGTGTGTGTCTGTGTGTCTGTGTGTGTCTGTATGTGTGCGTTTGCGCACGTGCAACAATTGTACCTGTAGTCAAATTAAAGGTGATGTAAATTTCAGTAATATTTTTCATTGTTACAAATAATCTAGTTTCATTTACTTGGCCCCCTCTCTCTTCAGCTCTTTGGTAAACTAAATATAGAATGTAAACCTCCTTAACATTTAATAAAACACAGCACCATAAGTCAGGACAAAAGTATTCAGCACAATTCATGACAGCCATAGAGCGGCCATATCATGTGCTTCAAAATACACAACAAGACACTTTAAACATAAAATCTAAAATCTGGTTAAAAATATATATGTGCATGAAATGTTAGACCCTAACTCAGCGGCAGAGAAGTATTTATGTATTTTGTACAAACACTGAGGGTCTGCATTGTCCTACTATGTCCCACTATGTCTCACTATGTCCCCCCCAGTCCCCGGAGACGATGACAGCAACAAGCTGCTGTGTGTGTGCGAGAACGAGAAAGGCACATGCGTCAACGGGACCTGCAGGGGAGACATCTGCTTCTACACCAGGGTACACGGTTACGAGGAGCGAGGATGTTTCACCAGGGTCAATTACATGGAGCAGTGCTTCACCAAGTTCCAACATTTCTACGTCCACTGTTGCCACACAGACCAGTGCAATGCCTTCACCACAGCGCCTCCAGATCCAGGTCAGTGGCTAAAAGCAGTGGTTCTCTTTGCCACCATAATATTTCATCCATGTTACGTCAGAACCCTATTACTCACATTCTCTAGAGAATGGCCAGTCCTTCTGGTTCCTCGTGCCAAATCTGAACAGGGGAAGGAAATGAGGACGATTCTATAAGCGCCTATAACCTAACCTAAGGATTAATTAATAAATAAATAATTAAATATAATTTTGTGTTGCTACAAGTAACACAAGAAACTAATGACACATAACCAGCTAACAGATTCAAAGGTACTGTTTTAACAGATTGTTGTCAGCATACAACTCTTTCAACTGATGTTGTCAACATGCTCTCTTTATTTGTTGTTCATGTTATGTGTTATTTATATGTGTAATCTCGACATCATTGTAAATGAATGTCAATGATCTCACTGAGATTGTATAGGATGAGTGAATGAAAGTGTGAAAGTGTTCAGTAGTCAGACGCGTAGGTGCATCCTCATAATGACCAATCAATCGATTGATTAATGCCCCGTATCAGGCTACTGTATATGATACAAATCTTGTGTCATCTTGTGTTTGCCAAATTATTTGTGTTCCCACTCGCAATATCCTCACGGCCCACCAGTGGGCCCCTGGCCCACACGTTGAGGAACGCTGACCTGAAGCCTCTCATTTAGATAAGAGTTGCCTTCAATTTGCAGAACTGAATTAGTACCACTGTGAGCCCCATTAGAATGGACCATGTGCATAACTCAGCATCCTGGATGTCTACCATTAGGTCTACCATTAGGGCCGTCCCTTTCCCAGCATGCAGACCTGTGCTTCTAATTCTGGCCTTAAAACCAAACCACACGAAAGGGTCGCTTAACCGTGCTAGGCCAATTTATTTTTCTTGTTTATCCTTTTTTTTGTAAAGCACACCATTGCATTGCATTTGTTGCATTGTTTTAAAAAAAGAAAAAAAGAAAAAGACTCCCAACATGACTCTTTGTTGTGGTTTGGGCTTTAGACGTTGACAGAATGAGGTTAGTACAAGTCTCTGCACACGATTAAACACATCATGCCTGGTGTAGTGTAGTGTCCCTTATTTTATCTTTTAATCAAAATGTTTCACACAGTTAATAAAATGCTCACTACCTGTCCCCACGCTGAGCTTATTGATCGGCATTTATACAGCCAAAGTGGAAAATGGGCCATATCTGCCTGGCTATTGTGTTCTTTGGATGCCTGGAGTCAAAGCTTCCCATTGAAACATCAGTAAATGCTGCCCCCTTGTGATCGCTTACTGTAAATGTAATGCCAAGCCCACTTATTGAACTGAAGCCCAGTCTATGAGAAACTGTTGTCCAATTTTAGAACAAGATTATTCCCTACAGCTTCCTCAAGATAAAAAAAAAATGAAATGTTTAAAAGAATGTGTTTGCTTGCCTAACCTATTAGTATCAATAGACACTATCTATAGATTTGCCAAATGTGTGGGTTAGGGAACACCACTAGGGAACAACACTTCCTGTTGAGTTTTATTTCATTTTATTTAAAGTATTTATTTATGACTGAAGATTTGTCCTTATTTCACCTAACTATTAGGAGTAGTGTGGAAGTGCCATTACAGCACCCAGTTTATTATTATCTTTCTCAGGGGCAGTCAGGGGCAATTATACTAACCTTCTGATTACCAGGCATTCTAGCTACAGCCAGCTACAGCCACTACAGCTAGAATTGCCACCAGTTTGAGTCGTTGACTCATTTATTCCAGCATGTGAACGTGTGTAATCTGTGTATAAATTAAAACCTCCTTGCACCCTGCAAGGGCTATAAAACAACAACAAAGTATAACATTTCACACAAACAAACTTAACTAAACTCACCTGCTGCAGGTGATTCAATTGAAACCCAGTCTCTTCCTTGACTCCTCCTTAGCCCAGTAGCAGGGCCCCCGCATTGTGCAGTGGTTGGCTGTCCCAGATATTTCATTAGTGCACCTGGAAATACATTGTTATGTAGGTCTCATTCTGCAATTATACTGATTATAAGTGCTTACGTCTCGCCTCGCCTCATTTCATAGAGTAACTCATCTTGCACACACAGCCAATTTAAATACACCACCATTTGAGATTTACAGGTCAGATGGAACAAAAGAAAGATAACTAACATGGCTCTAACTATACATGCCTGGACTCCTGTGTTGTCACTGGTGGTGGGACAAGGGGATTGGGGGGCTTAATTGTTTAGTTTAGTCTATTCATTTGGTCCTTTTACAAGCAATACATAGCAGTACAGAAACAGAAATAGTGCTTTTGGTTCTATTCAAAATATATCTTTGACCTAAAAAGAACAGAAAAATAACGTATTTTTGGCACCAGTGCCCCCCTCAGTTACAGCCCTAGCTGTTAAGGGACCATTTGGTTCCTAACTATTAATCATCTGGAACCCCCTCAAGGATCCAGTGTTGAGAACCAGTAGCCTGTACCGCCTGTGCTTAGGGCCGACCCTGTCTGTGCTCTCAACTGTGTGTTTCTGTTTGTCCAGCTGGAACAACACCTCCCGAAACTGGTGGCTTGGTACTGTGGGTTGCGGTGCCTATGCTGGTGCTGGTCATCGTAGCGGTGGGTACGTGTGGCCTTGTGCTGTGGCTTCGAACGCGGCAGACACACTGCAGACTGGGCAGCGGTGACGAACGCGACCTCCCTGTGATTAAGGCTCCAAATGGGGACGATCCTACATACGGGGTGAGAGCCGCTAGAGAGACACATTGCACATTAAACACATTAAAAAGTTCATAAAAAAGACAGGCTAATTGGAAGCCTTCTTATTTATTACTAGTTTTATCTGCGTTTCTCTCTACCTCTCTTCTTTATGCTGTCTGTCTGTCTTAAATCCGCAGGACATCTATGATGAATTCTGCACATCGGGCAGTGGGACAGGACTCCCCTATTTGGTGCAAAGGACCATGGCCAGACAGATATCGCTGGTGGAGTGTGTCGGTCAGTTGATTTATTTACACATTCACTGGCGGTCAGGCTCCATCTACAGACCTATGTTGCACACCTTTATCTCTCTCTGCACATTGTTTCCTGTCTCTATTATTAAAATAACAATAATAAAATAAAGAGTATGTTGGACAGAACGAAGCTGAATATCAGTACCTTATGGGACACCTAAACGATATGCAAGCAATTTATTTTTCATAATGTTTTGTTAATGTTCTCTGTTCATGTAAACCCTGGCTATAGGTAAGGGCAGGTACGGTGAGGTGTGGAGGGGAACTTGGATGGGCGAGAGCGTGGCAGTGAAGATCTTTTCTTCCAGGGATGAGCAGTCCTGGTTCAGAGAGACCGAGATCTACAACACCGTACAGCTCAGACATGACAACATACTCGGTACATAACCCAAAGAATTTACCACCTATGGGAATAATACACTGTCACTTTTTTTTGGGACGTCGTTTTTCTCGCCACAGCCAGTCTTATAGTTGTCTTTCGGACAACATAGGATATTTAGTAACTTATGAAACAAGCTGAGCTAAACTGTTGCCATGATTTCCCACAACACCCAACCCAAACACTTTTGTTTTCTTTTAGGCTTCATAGCCTCCGACATGACGTCCAAGAACTCCAGCACCCAGCTGTGGCTGGTCACGCACTTCCATGAGCTGGGCTCGCTCTACGACTTCCTGCAGTACAGCAGCCTGGACCCAGAGAGCTGCCTGAGGATGAGCCTGTCTGTGGCCTGCGGCCTGGTGCACCTGCACACAGAAATCCTCACAACCCAGTGCAAACCGGCCATCGCCCACCGAGACCTGAAAAGCCGCAACATCCTGGTCAAGAGGAACGGACAGTGCTGCATTGCTGACCTGGGTGAGAGCTGGAGTGGGGGAAGGAGACGAAAAATTCTAGAAAATGTTCATTGTTATTGTTTCCATTGGATGATGCCTTGAATTTCAAAACATTTTTGTGTGTTTCTGCTCTGTACCCGCTTTGTTCTCAGGTCTGGCAGTAATACACTCTCAGTCCAATGACTTTCTGGATGTGGGTAACAACCCTCGTGTGGGCACCAAACGCTACATGGCCCCTGAGGTGCTGGACGAGACAATTCGTATGGACATCTTTGAATCCTACAAGCAGACGGACATCTGGGCCCTTGGTCTGGTCTTCTGGGAAATCACTCGCAGGACCATTGTCAATGGTAAATAGCCAAAACTCAATGGCCAGCAGGAATGTCGTTTTCATTATTAGTCCCTTAGAGCAGTGGTTTTCAACCTTTTTCATACCAGGGCCCACTACTTGCAGAATTTGAGCCACGGACGACCATTTAAGGACATTTTAGCCCCACAGACCCCCAAAACTACAGATTTCTTTTATATCTGGTTAACCAACCAACAACTACATCATTTAGCGTGGGGACCACCTAGAATCCTCTCCGGAATCCTCCGGACCACCTGTTGAAAACCCTTGCCTTAGAGGGAGAAAGTAGAAGCTTACAATACAAAACAAGCTCACAGTGTGTCAGCATGCAACATGTGAGCTTGTAGATCTGCTATTTGTCTGAAATGCACGCACCCTAAATCAAACACATCCATATACTGTATATTTGGACACATACTGTCATCGCTAAGTCTATTTGTGCTTGTCAGCAGCACAAGTGAAGAAAAGAAAGAAAATAATTGCACAATGCTTTTCCTGGAATTCAAGGGATTTTTTTCCAGAATCTTGTAGCCTTACGGCAGTGGTTTCTAAAATAATTATTCACCCAATGAAAGGGAGAGTGCCATTCCAGATGTGCTTTCTGTGGGGGTCTAGTCTACTTGGATCCATGGCTGTTTTATCCATGCATCCAAGCATGCGATGATGAAAACGTGTCATCTCTGTCGCGGTGTCTGCATGTCTCTGTTTGAGTGTGTGTAGGAGGCAGTCAGCCTCGGCTCTCTCAGCACTCCACTGTTTTCCTAGCTGGCTGTTCGTATACCGAGTTGAGTCTGTGTCTGCCTCGACTATCCTCTCCAATGATTAGCTCTTCAGTAATTATAAACAGTCTTATCTGCTGTCAGCACTCGCTCTCACATAGTCCAGATGCCCGTGTGAACATACACACATGCAGATGAACGTGTGCGCACGCGCGCACTCACACACAAATGCATGCATGCGTGCGTGCATGTGCGTCAATACATGCAGCAAATGAATATAGACAGTACACACACACAAAAAATGCATGCACGCTCCAGCGCACACACTCAGCAGAGCTTGTAGGGCTCCAGTCCATCCCAGTTCAGTCCCTGGGGAACCAGTATCTTTCCGCTCTCGTTCTGTCCAACATACTTTACAGAACTCCCACTTCAGCCTATCAGGAGTTCTAACTTGTGCTATTTCAGTCGGACACACTGTGAAATCTACATTCTGTTTATACACAACGTGGAGACATACATAAACAGGTCAATGCTCATCTAATCCTTTTGCTCGGTTTGATGATTATTCTCTCAAGTCTTCATATTTCATGCAGAACTCGCTGACACAGTGTCCACATTTATTTCTCACCAAATCCTCCTCCCTGGGACCTACTGGAAGCCGATTTTGTTTTACTTTGTCATTCCAAGTTTCTACTATCTATTTCTACTACTATTTTCAGTGTGTGACGCCAACGTGCAACAGCGTATAAATCAAGCATAGGCCAGTTTTGTCAAGATAAACCGTGTATTGCAATGATGTTGCATTAAATTTAGGCACTCTGCTCTTGTGATACTACAGATTGAAAACGTGACATAAGGGCTGAGATCACTAACCTCCCTGAAGCAGAGCGTAATATCCCGCAAAATAGCTTTGAATCCTTCAAGGACATAAGTTAAGAAACGCAGATGTCATACATCATACAATCCTTAAGATAAATTCTGTGTCCCCTTTAGGCCGAGGCTCTGCGAAATCCACATATTTTATACATCTTATGTAAATTGAAGAACTAAAATGTCACAGGCTGGAGAGGTGGATAGGGTCAAGGCGTACAGTATGTTAACTTGTTATCAAAAGAGATTGAACCAAAGACTGTCATGTCATGAATGCCCGAGGAATTGCTCTACTTCATTACGGTGGTATATGCTCTGTTCTGGACAGAGTTTGAGAAGAAAAACGATGGGCACTGACTAATTGTTGTTTTCTCTTGTTTTAGGAATCGTGGAAGAGTACCGGCCTCCCTTCTTTGACATGGTGCCGTCAGATCCGAGCTTTGAGGAGATGAAGAAGGTGGTGTGTGTGGACCAGCATAGGCCCAGCCTGCACAACAGACTGCACTCCCACCCGGTGAGCCATCGCACAAGATTCGCTCTGCAAACACACACACTACATTAATTACCTCTCCTAACCTTCCTGGCCCGCACATACACAAACATGCATGCACACACCTGAAATGCATGCACATAAAATTCTAACACAGACTGTATAAACAAAATCTATTTTAAAGTGCTATCACTCTCATTATATTGTACAGCGATGGCCAGCAATTGAACCATATGATAATATGATAATAAAATATGATAATACTAATCAATCAAATATTTGTTTGATTAGTATTATCATATTTTGATTGGAATTTATTTCAGACGGGCCTGCATTTCAATACCAAGCTCACATGCACCCACAACACAGTCATATACAGGTATTTTTGCCTTGTGTGTAACATACTGTACTGTATATGTCTCACACATAGCACAATATATTTTGTGATCGTGTTAATTTAACTCTCAGAGGATACAAATGGAACCAAATGGCCAGCATAAGTAACCTTGGGAACCGACCCAAGCCATGGGGCAAATAGGTTAGGAGGATATCTCCTGTTTCTGTAGCGTAAGGCAGCTTGATGTGCCGATACAAGTACACTGCCTGGACATGACGCAAACACCAACCGCTAATCCAGCCCTTGATGCTGAGTGCCAAGTAGGGAGGCATTGAGTACCATTTTTATAGTCATTGGTATGACTCGGCCTAGGACTGAACCTCAGCCTCCCAGTCTCAGGGAGGACAAGACACTCTAGCCACAAGGCTACTGAGCTGGTAATGGACCCGTAGGAGTAACTAAATTAGCTAAATGATTGATAGTTAGGAACCAAATGGACCCTTAATGGGTCTGTAACCCAGAGAGTGAACAAATGGAGGGAAATGGACCATCCATTTTGTACACTCTCTGAGTTTGATTAGCACTCTGAATTTTACGGTGTAGACGGAGAGAAACACTACAACATCCAATACAATACTGCAGTATTTGAAACCATGCCTATAACAACATACAGTATGCATGGATTACAGTTCGCAGTAACCATGACTGATTTCAGTCATTAGGGTTCTATGGAGGTCAGCATGTCTTCTATGGAAGCATGTAGTGAAAATACACATTTCTATTGCAAGCGGCATTTCAGACATCACATATTTAGGACTTGGCCTAACAATTGTTTTTCATAGCCATGAGGTTTTATCTTGCTTTAATCCATTTTTTATGTTATTGCAGATCCTGTCAGCCATCGTGAAGATCATGAAGGAGTGCTGGTTCCAGAGCCCAGCGGCACGGCTTACTGCACTGCGAGTGAAGAAGACCCTCTCCAAACTAGACCAAGATAATGACTACAGCATAGAGAAACTCAAACAGGACCTGTAGACCAGTGATTTTCAACCGTTTTCATTTTAAGGACCCCGACCCAGTTTGAAATGAAATAGGCCTCCATCTGACATTTGTATCATTGGGAACCCAATCTAAACTCCAACATAAACTCCTTTGTATTATTTTACATCTGAGAGTTAGAGACTGGTGATGCTGAATTCACACCGGCAGTGGTATTTTGCTAAAAAAAAAAAAAAAAAAAAAAAAAAGAAAAAGCAGTGGGGTTTCAATGTATTGTCTACAAAGGGAGCAACAGCCATTTTCCCCTGATGGAGCCAGCAAAAATGTGCAAAAAAGTGTTAAAATCGAGAGATGTTCCACTGCCATGGTGCCACTGTCTGGCAAGACAGCACAGCAGCCTGTCCACACTGTAGACCGGAGGTGCGCTACGGATATTCGCACACAGCTGCTGTTGTGAATTCAGCCCGAGGGATCCATTTGGTTCCTAAAGTCATTTAGCGTGGAGAGCCCCTGGAACCCTGCCCTCAAGAACTTTTTGGCGGTTCCTGGACACGACATTGAAAACCACTGTTCTAGAGAAGAGCACCAGGTACACAGAAGGACACAAGACTATTGGGTGCCATCTTCATGCTGCACGAGGTGCATATGATTAGCCTATATTTCAGTTAGAGAATGCTGGCTGCAGCCACTGTGTTCTATTAAATCCATACGCGTTCAGTACCACTGTCTAGACGCTCTAGCCCTCAGGGCCTTTCTATTTGTCCAGCCTACTTTTCATCTGCAATACCTCAGTCTATTGCCTTAAACAAGTTTGTTGTCATATGATGGAACCCTATTTCAAATGATTCCGTCCCTCATATGAAAATATATTTTTGGTTTAAATTAAATTATCAAAATGTTATAATTTTACTTGTATAATAGATTAATAGTGGTCATATTGAAACAACTTGTAGTATATTTTCTGTCCGTTTATAATGCTTTGAGTGAATTGAATTTTACTTAAGTTAATTTATCTACTCATTTAACTGGAGGCCTGCTAATAGTTCCCCAAGGACTACTGGGGGTCCCCGGAGTGCACTTTGAAAAACCCACTGCCTTAAACCAAGAAGTTATCCCTCGGATTCCAGTGAAAGAATTTGGCAATTTATATTCTTTCATTTTTTTTGCGTCTGTTCTGCTGCCAAGCATTTGGATTGGACCTGTAATCCACCTGAAAGGCAGAGGCTTAATTGCTGGACTCTATTTTCCCACATATAGGCCTACAATAAGTTTGACAGTAATGAGGTAAATTCCACTTTGAAGAGTTGAAGGGGCGGACAAGCCCACACAGTGTAATTGCTTATCTTCCTGTGAAAAGATGAGAGGAGGAGTACTGTACATCCTCCTCCTGGACTTTGTCTGAAATGAAATTACATCTGCAGCGTTATAATTTAACTCTTTAGAGAGCGTACAAAATGGAAACAAATGGATCTGCAAGGTTAAACTAAATTATCTAAATGATTGATAGTTATTAGTAATATGAACCCAAATGGGACCCCTTTGTTCTGTAACTCTCCCAGTGTTCCATTTGTACATTCCTGGAAGTACAATTAACACTCAGGATTTTAGTGTGTAATGTGGAGTGGAGAGAGAGAGAGAGAGAGAGAGAGAGAGAGAGAGAGAGAGAGAGAGAGAGAGAGAGAGAGAGAGAGAGAGAGAGAGAGAGAGAGAGAGAGAGAGAGAGAGAGAGAGAGAGAGAGAGACTAACCAAAGAGATTTGGTTACATTTGTACGTCCTTGGAGTAGCAAGTGGATAAATTAACACAGTGGATTTTAATGAATGAAAAGAAAGGCCCTGATGCTGTGAGGCAAATGTTCTACATCTAAATAATCTGATAAAAAATACTGCCAGCCCCCAACCATATTTACGTTTTTACAACTAGTAACTAGAGATCTACACCACTGATATATACTGAGCTATTTGTATATTTTCAGTTATGTTGTAGATTATTATATTAGTATTTGACGTATTGTAAATACGGTATTTTTATATACATCTAAGATGTGCGATTATCTTCTATATACACATGACATATTTTATAGAGCATTTTCCTTAAATATGTGCTACAGAATTAGTATTCCCATTTAACCCTAACCAATTGTCATGCAGTTGAGAAAATCACAATTGATTAAAGGGAAACAAAACAAACATCACATTGTATATATTTAATAAAGAATGTATTTCTCACATGCTGTTGCTGCTGTGTTGAACTTGAAGTTGCATGTTTGGCACAGCAAGTGCTGTATGTGCAATTCTCGCATTTTCCAATGGAGGTCATCAGAGAATAGTTAACCTTACTTGACTTGTGAAGTAGCATAATTCTACAGTCTTGAGTGTACAGTTTGCACGCATCCATTGAACCCAAAATAATGAAGAACATAATTTATTTTAATTGTATAGATCTACTGTAGGACTTAGGAAAAGTATGGATGAGAGCGCCATGAGAGAATACGGAGAATTGATTGATATATTGATGAATAAGGACATCATTTGTAATTGCAGTGTTTAGGGTCTGTCAGCAATATTCCAATCTGCAATCTGTGCTGTCACTGTGATCTCTGATGTCCTGTGTCTGAATGGCGGGACCTTTCTGAAAATTGTACCGCCATTCAGACAATTAGAAGTCAATGTCGGGATAGCGGGATGTCTAAATGGGAGGTGGTCCCCAGTATGGTTAGGCCCACTGAAACATTTTACTTGAGTATTTGTTTCAATACAAAATGTAGTGAGCGCGCGCGCGCGCTTGTGTCCTGACTCCTTAGTAAACTTGCATTACTGACAACAAGGCAAGACCATGTGATATCCAGTACACTGCGAAATGTGTGTATTTATTTGTTT
Organism: Benthosema pterotum; assembly: GCA_039105355.1. Taxonomy (NCBI): domain Eukaryota; kingdom Metazoa; phylum Chordata; class Actinopteri; order Myctophiformes; family Myctophidae; genus Benthosema; species Benthosema pterotum. Next base: position 19,616,248 of record CM076968.1, on the reverse strand, counting down.
GTGCACGCGCGCGTGTGTGTGTCTGGTTGTTGCCACAAACTCAAGAGATATAATACTCCCTCGAAGCCCAGCCCGTCTGGTCAGTCGGATGAAGGGCTGGTTATTTTGAGGGTTGTTCAAGTATCATGGAGGCCAACAACTCCCCATCGGAAAACGCGACTCTTATCTTGATATTGTCTCTCTTTCTTTCTTCTCCCTCCCGGCCCTCCATCGCCATCGCTCAGCGAGACGCTTGGGGGTGAGACGTAAGGGATTTTTGGGGGGCAGCAGACAGTACATGGCTGAGGAAATGTGGAGATAAATTGGACAGGGCCGATAATGGACAGATAGAAAGCCGCTGTTGGAGCCTAAGCAGACCCAATTAGACTTTGGGATTCATAGGGCAGGCGGCAGTGGAGAGTAGCCCATACTAAGAGAGAGAGGGCAGCAGTCCCCAAATGCACCCCAGCCCAACCCCATACATAACGGCCTATCTATCTGTCCTCTTTCTGTCAGAGGGAGAATGAACGCATTTGATAATAGGCCGCCGCCTAGGCCTATATAATATAAACTAAGCGAAAAAAGTATTGGCCTGTCGCAGATAGTAAAGTAGGTATAGGCCTACTACACTTAAGTAAAAGTGTTGATTTTTTTTTTCTTTTCAATTTTCAATTTCATTTCTAATTCACTATTATCACAGACAAAACTGTCCTAAAGGGCTGGTTAGATCAGTGGTGATTGAGACTCAAACCATTAGATATAAGCTTGGGGGACATATACAATATACAATATGGTAATAAGTATTAACAACAATCCATGTTATTTGTGCTCCAACAGTTTGGACAATTACAGTACATTTTAAGTACAGCTTAAGACTGTTATGTGAACAGCAAGCATTTCTACCATAGACTTAATATAGTATAGTATAGTTTAATATATCTATGATTTCTACCTCTTTACAATAGGGCCCACCCTGTACCGCCAAAAGCGGGAAATCATACTAGTAGGGCAGGGGAAAATAAAAAATATACAATGGGGAAAGGGGAGTGGAAGTGGGAATCAGAAGTATTTAGACAGCTACGGAACATGGGCATTTTGGTGGTGTATCAAATCTTGTTGTATGCTTCTATAATTCGATTCTGCCTTGCATCATAGAAGCAGTGGAGCTATGGACCAGAGTTGGGGCCGACCCATTGCCAGATGCTATGCTCTGTTATCAACCCTAAGCCATTACAGGGGTGGGTTCGGGGAGTGAGGTCAAGTGTTGTGGGTGTGGACTTGACATTTAACAAAGTATTATAGAGAGGTATATAGGCCTACATTTTGGTATTTTGGTGATATCGAATCTTGTGGACTATAGGCCTACCCATTAAGATGCTCTACTCTGTCGTCAAAGAGGGAAGGGGTGAGGTGGGTTCGGGCAGTGAAGTAACAGCCTGGCCAATTTGTTTTGGTCTGCTGCCTTGAGTCCAGGGCCTTTGAGGTGCTGTGAGGTACCAAGAGCATAGTCGAAGGAACCTTGTACAACATACAAGGGCTCCGGTTTGGGTCTTCAAGGTGTTCAGTGAGGTAACATTGTACATTGTGAAACAGAACAAATATTCTGCATAAACACAGAGTACATTTACTATTGGTATACTGATTATAGACTTTTACTTGTAACAGTGCATTGCAGCATTGCAACATCAGGGTAGATTTTTGCCACCTCCCCACCCCCTCTTTATGTATTATAAAAGAACATGTGATGTTTGAGTTAAAAAGCCAAGTTTTCCACACGTAGGTCGAGCAAAAATTAGAATCATGAGTTTCTCTTCATGGTAATTGATTACAGTTAATTCAGCACTGGGTAAACATTTCAGGAGCAGTGCAACATTCATAAGCAAGGAGCAGAGCTTATCTGTTCTTCCCTGCAGGATATGTCCTGATGAGTCTGATTTTTTCAAATAATTATTATCTCTGAAAAAAAAAAAAAAAAAACTCCCATCATCAATTAATATTTATCATTATCAGAGTAGTAGAAAGTCAAACAACAGATATGAATATTAAATGGTTTGACATAAAATCTCTTAAATGTGGCTAAACAAAGCACCATCATTCATTATGGTTATGAATTGGTGTATAGTAGTATATATATGATGTATATTATATATGTATGATTACGACCAGGACGCGTTTGTTTGCTTGCAAATCTGTTCTTTGGCAAGGGAGCGACCTCTCCTTTAAAAACGCACCGCCCCTTTTAAACGACGTCACTGGCCTGGTTGGTTGTGTGTGTGTGATCAGATCAGATGTGTGGTGGGTTTGTGGTTGTGTTTCAGGTCGCTCGCTCGTTCCTCGGCGGTGTTGATAACGAGAGAGACATTCAAAACGCATATTAATTGAAGGAAGATGGGAATTCAGAAGAAGAAATGACTGTCAAACCAACGATCGTAGCGCTGCTGCTGGCCCTGGCCGGGCTGGCGGCCGTCGGCGACGGTAAGTTCAGTTGCTTGGCGTGGAAGCCGATGGACCGGGGCGGGTTGGGTTTGTTCCTTCCTAACCCTCTTTTGTGTCTCGGTGTGTTTTCACCGACCGGGGCGGGCATCGCCTGTTGTCGCTCAATATCATCATGGCGCTCGCGCTGCCTGCCTGCCGCTGCCCTTTAATGTATGTGGTGGCTGGCTAACGTTATCTATGCTAGCCCCGTGTACGTTAATCGACTGCTGATTGTAGCATAAATCAGACACTGTAGTTCAGTTGGGTGTCTGCCTTGTCTTGTCTGTGTTGGCCCGTTTATTAAACGTGTTTAATCTTTAAGTTTATTGAGGCGGAGAGAGAGAGAGAGACTTGCCGTGGGCTGGAGACCCCGTTTTTATATACTGTTTTCATTTCACCTATTGCTTTGTGGAACAAGAAGTAGTAGCAACATGAGTGTCTTATTATACCAAAAAAATGTTTGGAAGCACCACCACCACGCCAAACACACAGGACTGCTTGCTTTCAGCAGCTAACTTCAGCTAGCTTGGGCTAACCTTAATCTAACTTGTACGCTAGTAAAGCAGTAGTAAAGGTTTATATTTGCTACATCAACAACAACAACCACCACAAAAACGCTTCATTGCGGTCCAAGTATACCCATACTTGGACCGCAATGAAGCGTTTTTGTAATACACGATACTACATCATACACGTTGCCGACGGGTTGCTGGTTATAAATAATAAATCATCCACCCGTAATTATCTTTGTTTTTTGGATGCAATCGCGAGAACAAAGTCTCTAGTGTTTTCTAACATGGCAATATTATCCATAGACACACGCCTTGCCACCTCCCATCTGTTGTTGTTCAAGTCTTATCTGTGGCCGGGGCTTGATGTTTACAAAACAATATCATATCGTCTTGTAAGCCTAAGCCTATATGGCTGGTCTCTTGCCCAATATTATCAGTCACAATATTCCCCAGGGTTGTCAACGTCGCATTGAACTTGGGGGGGAAAACAGCTCAATGGGGCCCTCTTCACTTGGACAAAATGTGGTTGTGCAAGTAAACAGTGGCACTGTGGCAGTGTGGACCCCCCCTCCATTGGGTGTCCATTTGTAAAAAAGGGACCAGAGAAAGGGGCGCTTTAGTGGCCTCCAGCAGAAAGTGAATGCTGGCATAGGGTGACAACAACCATGCATTCAGCCAGCCCAGACAGAAGTCGGAGTTGAGGTCTGGGTTCATTGTGATGGAAATGTGGCAAGTGGGGTCCTTTCAGGCGCCAGTTATGGGGTTGCCATAGTCTCATTCCCCCCTGTCTGTCTGCAACTGAACAGCTGATGCTCGACTCCGCAGAATAAATGAATAGTGAGATCTGTAAAAGCACATGTTTTTATTTATTTATTTTTGCGGGAGAAACACAAATGAGCAACCAGGCAATGAGCAACAAGCCCAAAAGAAGCAACTACACACACATTTGAAAACGCATTGTATGAGGTTGTAGATTTACTTTTAAATCATATATTTGAAACCTTTAAAATTAACTTGCACATCTTGGAGAACCACTGGTTTAATCATTCGTGTCCAAATAAGAAACTACACTTTTAGTACAACAAGACAAACCACCAATATATGCAAGCAACTTAACAGAAAAACAAGCCCAAAAACGATGTGGGAATGTTGTTTTTGTACGAATTTGTAACTTTCTCCAGAGGTTCACTTTTCCCTTTAGTCTTAAAAGGGCTTTTATTTGAGACACAGGGACATGACGTTCTTCTGCTCTCGCTGTGATCTACGCATTTGAAGCTGCCCTGCCTTGTTGCAACTTGCCACACAGGGGAGAAGTGGGAACTGAAAATGTAAAAAAAAAAAAAAAAACATTAACCCTATCAGCCAGAGTAAATATCCAGAGTGAGTGTTATGCCATCCATCTTAGTATGTATGTTGTGTCTCAATCGATGAGTCATCCTCCTCCCAAGAATCTTGAGATAAGAAGTCCTCCCCCTCTAGGTTTAGATAAGGGCACGCTACGCCACCAAGGTTGGTCAATTCATCATGCTAAGATACATGAGAAAAATATAGATAGTTGTGCTACAAATCGCACAATAGTGAATCATTTGTTTGGTTGGGTTACTCTCAAACTCTACAGCAAAGAGTGGGGGTGGTATGTGTTCCAAGGAGACAGGGGTGCTGATGGGTTTGTCCAGCTGGTCGTGGCTGCTGTGCCGTTCAACGAGGCCCGTGAGTCTGTCTGGAGCCACAGTTTCACACCACATAATGGATTACGCCATAACGGGGCGGAAACCAGACAAAAATCCTAAAGTATTTTCGGCGGACGCAGTTTTCAGCCTATTGATGACTTTATATGACGGCATGGGAACTCTCTTTAGTTTACTCATGAGGTTTTGACGGATCCATCATGTGCTGTTGACAACATTTCTGATGCAGGCCATACACATGCCTGTGTGACGCAGTCAGGACTGAACAGAGGAGCAGTGCAATATGAGCACTGTAAACTACATTGAGTGCCGCGGGGCAGGGCGCGTCCCTCTTATTCTCTGCCTCTCTCGTTTTACTCTCTCTCATATACAATAGACCTGGGTGCATTATCAGAATTTAATCTGTACTTTGTTATCCATGGACCCACTTCTGCTTCCGTTTGCCCTCTGTCACCCTGGGGAGGTGAGGAAGAGTAAGACTTTATAGAACGGATTGTGTTTTGCTGGGTCAGAGGAAGCTCTCTTGGTTGAATGCTCGGGCTATCCCTCTTTTTGTAGTTCGGCTGTTGTAAATTCCAGCCAATACTCCTCCTGCCTACCATTGTCACTTCCACCATGTGTAATTAAAAGAGAAGGGGAGTGAGTATATTAACCAGGCAGAAGTCCCTATTTACAAAACTTGTAAGAAGGAAAACTGTATCTGGTGCGCATACACCCCGGCTTAGAATAAATGTCAATAGTCAGAAATGTGTTGTACTTTTATTATCGAGAAAAGGCAAAATGCAGTCGAGGTTTTGGAAATGTATTAATTTTATGATTTTGAAAATTGTGTTGTTTGTATGAAGAATAGAATTAATAAAGAGGAAGGCATAAATAGACCATTTTGCCACATGCTGAAGAAGCGACTGCTGTTCTCAACTATGCTCCAGGGGTTGGAGTGTGCTCTGTGCCATTCCCGTCTCTCTAAATATTGTTGTTTTAGCTACTGGAGCTTTGGTCTTCATACTTTATCCACAATTTAGCTACAGAGGCCTCTAGCAACTTAGCAAGCATCCAGGCTGTCATGTGAAAACATTTCAGTTGCCTGTGTTCTGCCAATTGGTGATGTTGGTATTAATGATGTTAAGTTACCAATGTATGATCATCCTTTGGCGCTGTATGGCATTGGGCCAGAATTGGGACAGGGTTGTCTAACCATCCCAAACACACACACACCCCATAATGACCTGTGCGGCTAACGACCTCCGCTGGCCCGGAGGCATGGGGTCCTAATTGCTAGAGCAGACATTATAGCCTCGAACTGACCCGGCTTCACTATTAGGCCTGCTGCTGTTGGACCACAAGGCGTTTCTTCCATGACACTGAGGCAGCTGTTCACCTTTGCGTGTCCCACTTTTCCTTGCAGTTTACTTGCTTACTTCACGTACTCTGGCCGCTTTGTCTTTGGAAATTGGGGAGAGTGTGTTCTCATCAAGAAAAGAAAAACCTTGGACGTTGTTGCTTGCTGGAGTCGGTGTGCAAGGGCGTTCATTTTGTCAGCAGATGGCGTATGCCTTTTAAAAAAATATTATTTGAATGGAATCTAATTAGTTTAGTGTTGCTATCGTCACAGTACACCCAGACAGACTGTTAGCTGTGCAGGTTAATGTCTTAAACCTGATACCTGTCCTCCATTCCATGACTTTTTTTGTAGGGTGTACAGGTTTGATTTGTTTTGTTTTTGACTCCTATTAAAAGGTATCATAAGTACTGGAATGTAAATGAGACCTGCTCTGCCTCCTACTTCTGTGCTGTAAGGTGTGCGTTCTACCTCTGTTCTATACCGAATGGCCAGCTCCAGGCCTTGGCACGGACGTTGCTAGAAATAAGCCAGCCCACATCCAAAAACAAGCCCAAACAATCCCAATAACATGGCCATATAATCCTAATTAGGAATTTTAATATTTAACCGATTAATCATTGTTGAGGAAGTAATCAGTCAAACGTAACCGTTAATAATAACAGTTGCAGTTCTGTCATTGTGTGCTTGTCTGGACATGCTGAGTGACTCTCATGTCGCCTGGAACAGACAAGACACTTCGTGTGTGTGTGTGTGTGTGTGTGTGTGTGTGTGTGTGTGTGTGTGTGTGTGTGTGTGTGTGTGTGTGTGTGTGTGTGTGTGTGTGTGTGTGTGTGTGTGTGTGTGTGTGTGTGTGTGTGTGTGTGTGTGTGTGTGTGTGTGTGTGTGTGTGTGTGTGTGTGTTCGAAAATAATATCTCAAATAATATAAAAGGGTAACTGATCAATAAGGTTATCAAAACTATCAATTTAATAGTCGATAATTCCCCTCCCTTAATCTAAAAATATTTGATGCAATTTATCATTAGAAATAATATGTATGCAATCCTTTGTTTTTTAGCATTCATTCAATATCTTATCTAGTATTACACTCATACTTGAACCAGGTCTTAATAAGTAGAGACACCGTAGTCAGCCAGACGGATTCTGTCACTCAATCTGATACACACTCCTCCAAACTTATACAGCAAAGAAATGTTGACTTGTTAGATTTTCCACCTTTCGAACCCTGGGGTGGAACAAGCCCATAGTTGCAATAAATGTGCAAAAAATGGCAACCCTGGTAGTGTTTACTACTATGGAAGAGTGAAGGCTTTGGAGTTCTGACGCTTCATATGTTGGGATTTTAAAAATTGCACTTGTGCTAACTGAGCAGTGGAAGTTGGAACTATACTTGTTTACACACAATTGGGATAGTTTGGATTGGCTTTAGTTTTTGCCCTTTTTGTTAAATGACGGAGATTCTCAAACTGTTTAAAAAAAAAAGTTTCATTTTGATGGTCACAGAGAGAGAGAGAGAGAGATGGGCAGCATTGGGCACGGCATGAGAGGATGACATACAGCAAATTGATTCGGTTGGGATTCGAACCCGGGCCAGCTGCAAGGACTATCATTATATATGCATTATGCAGTCTTCCCACATGGGCCACCCCTTTAAAATTTTTGATCGAAGCAAAACACAAATGAATAGGCTCGCATTTCATGCTTCATTCACATTCACACACATCACTAAAATAGATGTGGGCAGCGGCCTGCAGCCCCAACTTGACATGGATCCATCTTAACATTGTTTTGAAAGAACATATTTGTAATAATAGTATCAGGCAAACAAACCTGTGGAGCTTTACAGAGAGAATTTCCAACAAAGCTTTCCAAGTTAGACCAAACAACAGACTTGATTGTCTCTTGATTGTGCCAATTCATAGAAGGTCCTCATCTGTTTTAACATGTATGTCAAGGCAGTCCTTTCCAAGAGCTTACATGCTTCTAGCTTGTAAAATGTAACTAGAAATACATTTGAAGGACGGGATCTGTGAAGCTGAATGTCAAATGTTAGCTGACCTTAAAGGTACAAGCTAACATTTGAAATATAACAGTAGCTAGGTAATCGTGTATATATCCCATTTATATAGATAATTATTTTTCATTTGCATGCCAACATAAAAACATCATGTCGTAAAATGTGTAGGTCATAAATCTTAATTCAAGACAGATAGCCGTCTGCTCTGTGCTGGTGAAGATGAATGCGTGAGACGAAAACGTATATTCTCGATATTCGGCAGATGATTCCGTATACCAGATTGAGAATTCCAACACCTGATCAAAGCCTAGTGTGAGCCCATGCTTTCTCTGATGTGCCTGATACTTGAATTCACACATGGCGCGGGCGCAGACACGACAGAGGGGTAGGGTAGGGTTGGGTAGGCAGGATGGGAGGTAGCCCTGAGGGTAGTGGTTGGTAGAGATAGTATGAGTGGCTCAGCCCCAGAGGCTTTACTTTAGAATCACATCAGTAATCTGACCCTGAGATGCAGACAAAGGTAATGACTTTCCTCTTTTCCCCCCCAGCATTGATTAGGGCAGATGTGCGTGCGTGTGCGCGCTTGCGTTGTGTGTCCGCGACTCGTGCAGTCTGGTGGCGTCTGCTTGTCTTGATCAGCTCTCAGTCTGGTATCTGTATGGATCTAATTTCAGCCAATGCATTTTGGTAATGGTGCTCTGCCTCCCGGTACACGCATGCACACAGCGACTGTCTCTCTCCCCGTCTGCGCTCCCTCAGCTCCCGGAAAAATCACTGTGTTTGTGTAACCTTGCCTCCCCCCACTGTTCGGCACACCAAGAGGGCCTTGAAATATTTTCCAGTGACTTCATCTTATCACACTGGATGGTTCACCTCTGTTGTGACAGGGGTTTGCTCCATGTGAGTAGGTCTGAGTAACACCCTAACACAACACAGTCACAGAGGTCAAAGGCTGCTTAAAGATAACACTTTGTGTTTTCTAGCATCTTCCCACTTTTCTGCTTTCTCCCCCCCCAGATTTGGGAAAGCGCTGGTTTATGGGAATGATGTTTTATTAATCCCTTCCTCACTCTGTCTTGCCATTTCCTGTCTCGACATGAACGGAATGATAGGAACTTCACACTAACAGCTCAAACCACTTCTCTGTACGCTGCATTCTCTCCCGTTTCCCTTTCCCTTGTCCCATTTTCCCCCCTCCCCCCCTAAGTCAAAGTCTAGACTGGGCTTTAATGACGGCTACAGCTGGTCACTTGGGACAAAACCCTATTGCGGGTGGGAGTTGCCATAAGGTTCGCCCTTAACCCCTAAGCCCCCCCACCAAATTTGACACCCGCACCTCCTTTCCTGTCTGGCCATAAGCAGCAGCACTAAAACAGAAGTGGGGGGTTGTTACTGTTACCCCCTTCTCCTTCCTGAGTTGTGGCCCCTCCCTGTTTACCCCCCCGCCCCGGCGCTCTTCGCTCTGGTCTTTGTTCAGACAGGGCCAGTCCAATCCCTCCACATGTCGGCCTAATCTCTCCACAAAGGCCCACTGTAAGGCCACCAATTATGTGGATTCAAGAGCAGGGTTCACTCAAAAACCACATGGCGGTCCTCTCCTCAGATCCATGTGTATTTAGGCTAGATATTAGTCCCGCAAGTCGACCTTTGTAAATCTTTTTACAAGAGATGCTGAATCCGGTGAGAGATGCAGAGCACTGTGCAAACAACATGGCATTCTAGTAAATGCTGGTGTGGTGATAATTCCTTATTTGCCCATTATTCGAATGGGTGACATGCCAGTGTTCTTTCTCTCAGAAAAAAAGTTCTTTCAGCTTCCATTTATTTCTGGCACAAGCCATTACGGTGAAATCACATCATGTTCTCTGGAAATTGTGCTGCTGCCGGTTTGTGTGAAAGTAGAATACATGGATGGAGGAGTTGAACTCAGGCCATGAAGACGGAGATGACATGCCACAATCCAAACTCTTGGTAGACCACAAACTATGCACAGCAGACTTGAGGAAGGGAATGTGTGTTTTCAGCCATGTTTGGTTTCGTTCCTGGGCTTCTGTCTGTCTGCCTGTGTACCATCTGTCCCACCACACACACACACACACACACACACACACACACACACACACACACACACACACACACACACACACACACACACACACACACAGTCTTGTTGTCCTGAATGAGATCTGCGTAGAGCTAGACTGTCATGTTCATGTTTGTTGTTATTCTATCAGGAGTTGATGAAGTGATGTTTAGAGCCCGGCGACCATTCTTCACAGTTTTGGTTCCAATTCCAATGTTGAGAGTCTTTAACAAAAAGGGAAATCAAAATACAATTCATGATAGAGTTGGAGGAACTATGTTAATTGGTGTACCTGTCCTGGCCTGCATGTTTTAGTTTGGCAAAGTTGAGAGATTTGCATTGGAGACGAACTGGCTGTTGTTAAGGAAGTCGGACAAAACGCCATTACTGAAGTAGTAAATACCTCCCTCTGTCGCCTTTTATTTGGGGGGGGGGAGAGCAGGGAGCAAGTCAAATGGCATGGACGACTGGCTTCATTGTTTAAAGGAAAAATGTAGTTTTAGATTTTAATTTACACCAATACCAAAGGTGAAATATTTAAAATAAAAATAACCTGCTGCTCTCTATTGACACGCCAGCTCCCTTTAAAAGTATTTGTTTGAATTTGGAGGATATCACAGTATCATGTTAATATCACAGTCCAAATCATATCCACAATGTAGCAACTCCAGAGCACGGCCACATTTACTGTGAATGGAGACGTGAGGTGTCAATCCCTAGAAAGGAGATGGCAGGGTTTAGAATTGGAAGCCAGAGCTTGTTGTAGATCAGCAAAAAATGTGACTGGTTGGATACAGTTACCAGTCTGACAGTGTTCTCTGTCTCTTTCTGGTTTCTGCTGTGTTGATCCTCTTCAAATAGCACAGCATGTAAGTTCTACCCAAGGAGGAGGATGATCAGCACTGCCTGCCTTCAGGAACTTTTTTATTAAGAATTCTGGTCTAAACCTTCGTTGTGTTTTTTGGGCAGTGCTTTCGAATCACGACTACTGTTTAAAGATGTACCAATGCCATTTATTTCCTCCCCTATATACCATTTGTCAGCATTCTGAATGGTCCCCAGGTGACTAACAAGCAGGTTCTTTCTGAGTGTACACAATGATTTGGAACCATGACCATAGTCTCAGTAACAGTGGTCTTTGAAATTAAATAGTTTGAGAACCACAAATCAGGCTCCAGTGATGTGCAGATAATTAGTCTTGCTTCTGTCTTTTCCCCAAGGATTTTCATGGCTTCATGTCAGTAGTTGGGGGGAATAAGTTGAGAAAATACAGCAACTGTTGCCTCCACCAGATGACAATCTGACAATGTGATAAACACATGCAGTGAGATTGCTTCCCAGAGCCATGCTGATGTCTTTGTGGAAGTTTGGGTTCTGTCTTTTCTTTACCTGAACTGATCAGGGTTGTTTGGAACTTTGGGCCTCAATCCACACGGAATGATTTGTGTTTATGTGAAGGCCTATTGTGTATTTCTTTTTAGTAGTGGCCTAGGAGAGACTGTGGAAACCAAAATGGAAAATATGCCTGTTTTCAGCCTAAACCCCATTGTTCTTCTCATGAGGGGATCAATAATGTATTGTAGCAAAACATTTCCTCTCTTCTGTGAATTTCTCTGATGAAATGATGATCAAGCCACGATATGATGATTTAAGCTGGTGATGAACTTAAGAATGATTACTGCAATCATAATCTCATCTGACTGCATGTGTGTGACCTCATGTGTTCCAGTGCTGTGTGTGTGTGTGTGTGTGTGTGGGGGGGGGGGGGCTGTGGAGCAGACATCGTTATTCAATACAGGTCCAATTGTGTTTTTCCTCTAAACATTGTTAAATCCACAATTTCATAACATACTCCCTGCTCTTAACGTCTCTGTCTACTGTAAATGGAAATGGCTTTGAAAACAGAAGCTCTACCGATTACCGAAGAGGTCGTCTGCTGAGACTTCCGGATTGGACGGCCAGTCGGCTTAGTGTATCTGAATCCAGTCCCGCTCTGCTTTTTCCTTTTTTTTTTTTTTTTTACTGTTTGCTCCATTAGGCCGCACATTAGTGGGATGTGGCACAGGGCTTGTTTTTCTCTCTCTTTATCAGGCCCTGTCTGCTTCACCTCTCTGTAATCTGCAGGAAATTCCATCTGCATGCGAACCGTAGGGGACTTGGACGCGCTCCACCGAAAGTTCCTGCCACTTTCCCGCTCGTGTCCAGGGGAGAGGCATTTACAAAAGAGACACAGATACAACACAAACACTGGTTCTCTCTCACCCACGTACAGTTCACCATCACACGGATTAGAGCCCCCTTGACACTGATGAACTCACCCCTCCTCCACCCGCCTTTTTGATAATTCCACTTAGTGCTCGATGGACAAGCACAGACATATCATCAGCAAACACACACACTACATGCAAACGTACACCCACACGCCACAATGCAAACTCCCACAGTTGTAGTGTGTGGGAACCACCCAGATGACACTAGGGCTTGTGGTTTTGGACACTTGGAAGTTGCTCGCAGGCGATGGTGCAATCTGTGTGCCAAGCGAGCGCGAGGCGTGATTTTTGGTTGGAGAGACAAAAGCCTGACTGTGTGATGGCTAAATGGCTCCCAAGGAGCCAGCGGTGAAAAAAACATTGAGATCTTTTGAGAGAGGAGCTAGCTCGGGACAAACGGGCGACGAGTGATCTCATCTCATCTGGTCACACAGACCCACAGGAAAAGACAGAGGATTAGTGGAATCCTCCCTCTCCTGAAAAAACCTTTTCTATCTCTCACCGCCATGGATTGTCAATGGTCCAGCCATTACTGAGCTTCTTTTCTTTTGTTTTAAACCCGTAAGACCCAAGGCCGAGTCTTAGAAATGCTTTCTAAATCCGTAGCTCACACACTTTCAAGATATTTTGAAATGTTTAAAAAAAATCTTGTATAGCTTGCTATTTTTGAATAACCAACGCAAAAAAATCTAAAATAACAGACGCTTTCCCGCAATTCTCTGATTTTTTTTTTTTTCTTTTTAATGGATTAAACGAGGGCAGAAAATCCACCCTGTTCTTTGTCTCCTCCTTGGCGTTTTAAATGAGTTGCCAGTTGCCACTTGTTCTGCGGTCTTGACTTTGCTATGTCCAGAGGGTGATTATTAGTGAGACGTCTGGGCTTTGTTCTGAATGAGGATCAGCTCTTAGTCTTATCACACTTAACTCACTGACTTCACTTGCTTCACTGTTATCCGCCAGGCACTTGAATTCATCATTTACCACTAGTAAACTGTCAGGAACATGATGGGCAAGATTCCTGGACTTGGCTTGTGTTAACCTTGTTTATGTTGACCTTTTTCAGCGCACGTGTTTTCTGTACTTCCGTGCCGTTTACATTTTGGAGGTTTTCAACAATCAATTCTGCAGTTCTGTCCATGGAAAACAGCTATACCCCCGGTAACCAATTAACCATTCTTGCCTGGCCTTTGCTTCATAGTTTATTTGTGAGTGGAGAACCCAGGAAGAAGTCATTTGTGTAACCTTAGTTTGAATGAGAAGCATATGCGCCATGACTCAAAATCACATTTCGCTCCAAATCTAATCAAGTTTGCAGCGCTGTGCCCTCCTAAGTTGCTCAACCTACTCTGTTTCCGATTTAGATGTAGCAGAGTCGCACAGACTTACTGACTCTAACCTCATTTAAGCGTGTAGATAGACCACCATTGTTTGTTATGGTGGCAGCGGGAGTCCCATTGAGTCAGCTTTAATAGGTCCCCATGCAGGAGTGTGTTTTGTGTTTTAATAAAATCCTGTCTCATTAACGGCGGCAGCTCACTCTCAGTCTGAAAAGGAGCGAGACAGAGGAGAGAAAGTGAGCAGAAATGCTGCATTGGGGATTTGGCAGTAGCCTTCTCCCCTTGTTGGGTTTCACTTTGTCTGTCCCACTGGGCAGGTCCATCTCCACCCAGTGTGTTTGGGTTCATCTGCAGTGGAGGATCTGATTTCAGGGCCGCCAGCACTGTCTGGCTGCTGCTAAACTCCAGGCTCTGTGTCTGCACGCCATACATGCCGTGCCACAGAACGGGACACTGAATAGTTGTCACGATGCAGGTTTAGGGTTGTGGGGTTAACATGCCACCTGCTGGAACTATTTGAGAACTGTGCAGCTTTGTAAGCGCTACTGCTAGGCATTGTAGGCATGGTATGATAATGGGTGATGATGAATAACGCATCCTGCTGATCATGGCACTGTTGTTTTTTTTATTATTTTATCTTTCAAACAAATGATCAAATGCTAGCTGCCCCTATAGGTCTTGCTCGTCCTTAACACCACAGATTTTGAGATATTTGTGTGGAAATTGTGGCATGTTGGTTTTGCCAGAGGGGAAAGACTCACCAAAATCATGAGCTTCAGCCTAGGGCATGAAAGAGTACAATAAATTCCATAGCAATCCAGCTAGTTTTCAAGAGATCAAGCTTGTTTAAGAAGGAAGTGTTTGTTTGTTTGAACCAACAACAGACATTACCATTTCCCCCCTATAGATCCACAGGACAAAACAGCCAGCATGTACCAATGGGTGTAGTGTCTGGTCTAGGCTATGATGTAGTGTGATGCTGGTTTGAGTCCCTGATTTGAAAGCCGTTGCTGCGTGTCACTCCCTGACTCTCTTCCTGTTTCCTGTCAGCCAGCCTACTGTCCAATTTATGTTGAAGCCACACCGATTTGTTATTTTTGGTCGTTTTTTTGTGTGTGTTTGTGCTTAATTCACTAACGGTATCTCTCTCTCTCTCTCTCTCTCTGTGTTGTCCAAAGCTTTGCGGTGTAACTGCACCAAATGTGAGAAGACGGGCTATGAGTGTGAGACAGACGGGGCCTGCATGGCCTCCACATATTACGAGGACGGGAAGGAGCAACACATGCGCATCTGCATCAACCAGGACAGCCTCGTTCCTCCCGGGCAGCCCTTTTTCTGCCAGAGCGCCGAGGGCCTGCTGAACACGCACTGCTGTTACGCCGACTTCTGCAACAGTGTCGACCTCAAGGTCCCTGGTGAGCCCCCCCCGCCCCCTGCAATAACAACGCATCAGAAACACTCGCATCTGAACAGAGAGCGAGTTCATTTTCCTTCTGTATGGCGTGAGTCACCTTCATAGTTTTGTTTGTTTGTTCTCTCCGTCTCTGTTCTCCTCCATCTCTCTCAATTCTTCTCAGTGCCAACAAAAGCGGGGTCTGTTTCTGGAGGCCCCTGGGGGCCGGTGGAGCTGGTAGCCGTGATCGCGGGGCCCGTGTTCCTCCTGTGCGTGCTGCTGATGGTGGGTGTGTTCGTGTTCCAGTACCACCAGCGAGCGTACAGCCACAGGCAGAGGCTTGAGGTGGAGGACCCATCCTGTGACCACCTCTACCTGGCCAAGGACAAGACCCTGCAGGACCTCATCTACGACATGTCCACCTCCGGTTCAGGCTCTGGTCAGTAGTTGTTCATACAATAAAATGACTTCATAGTTTTATAACCATGATCGTGTAGGAAGGATTTCTGGGGGTTTATATTTTCCTCATGCATTTCTTCATTCAGTGGTTCCCAAAGCGGGGTCCGGGGAATGCCAGGGGTCCTTGAGGGAGTTCCAGGGGGACCTTAATGGGTCTGTAACTCTTAAGAGTGTTCAAATGGACGCTCACAGGTCCATTAAGTTCCATTAGTACACCCCAGAGATAGAAATGATATTAATTTGGGGTCCGTAGACTAATATGCATGTCAAACTAGAAATCCTTTTTAAATGAATCACTACTAGAGCACATCTTCTCTTGGGAGCAGGGTCCATGGCATAAGTTTTCATTTGGCGGTCCGTGGGCTAATTGGTGTCACTCTGGGGGTCCTTGGCAGTACAAACCACTGTCACTCAAGGAAGTCATTAGTATTAACCCGTGTCTGTGTGCGTCTGCTGCCCTCTACAGGTCTGCCTCTGTTTGTGCAGCGGACGGTGGCCAGGACCATTGTGCTGCAGGAGATCATAGGGAAGGGCCGTTTCGGCGAGGTGTGGCGGGGGAAGTGGAGGGGTGGAGACGTAGCTGTGAAGATCTTCTCCTCCAGGGAAGAGCGCTCCTGGTTCCGCGAGGCCGAGATCTACCAGACCATCATGCTGCGCCACGAGAACATCCTCGGCTTCATCGCCGCAGACAATAAAGGTCAGAGCCGTTTGTTTATTTTGGAATGTGTGGAATGAGTGGAAATCTTAGGTGCTTGGGACCTCTTTTTTTTTTGGCCTTTTTTGGCCAAGCAGTGGTGGAAAGTAACTACTACTAAGTACCTGTACCTAACTCTCTCAGTGCCAGCCCTTTTTCATATTTTTGGAGGTCGCCAGTGCCAGCGATTTTCATCTAAAAGTCATATTTCATATTTCGGTCCATGTTTCCCGACGGACAAGTTAGTTGACGGACACACACTTTTGGTTCCGGGTTGGTCCGTCCCTTATTATGGTCTATCAATGGTCGCTGCGGTCGCTGCTAGCTGCTGTTAGCATGGGGATCGTATTAAACCGGCGCCGGTAAGTAACGACCAAACGCGTAGCTCAACGGCAGCGGCATCAGTTGTTACTGTAAATCATAATGATAACGGGTGACGTAGATCCATTTCCACGGCACTAAACCTGTTAAGTACAATTTTGAGGTATTTGTATTTTTACTTCCATCTATAAATAAAAACTCAGCTCTCTTGTGCTTCAGAAATTGCTGTGGTCAGTGTTCATTGACTATGTCCTCTGACTTCCTCTGCCCTTGTGTCGTTGTCAGATAATGGCACATGGACCCAGCTGTGGCTGGTCTCAGATTACCATGAGCACGGCTCTCTGTTTGACTACCTGAACCACTACTCAGTCACCATCGAGGGCATGATCAAACTGGCGTTGTCGGCCGCCAGTGGCCTGGCACACCTGCACATGGAGATCCTCGGCACTCAGGGTGAGCTCAGCGGGCATATGAATATGCCAGACAGTACACTATATCTTGTTGATTCTATTGCAATATTACATAACTGACAATACTTGACATCAGAATACTTAAACAGTGTTCAGTGTTATGGTTAAAGGAGTAGTTCACCCCCCAAAAATGACTTGCTTTCAATCGACATAGTGGAGACTCTCCTTCTGAGCAACCACTCAAGTCATCAAATTATTGCAACAAATGCAACAAAAAAACAAAAAAAATGTACATGAATTCAAGACTTTATCGCACATATGATTGACAAGAAGCTGTTTTTTTTGGGGGGGGGGGGGGTGAACTTTCTGTTTTGCTCAATCAAAAAATTACAGCTGAAAATGGCACTTTATTTGTTTTTGTGCAGGTAAGCCTGGCATCGCTCACAGAGACCTGAAGTCTAAGAACATCCTGGTGAAGAAGAATGGCATGTGTGCCATAGCGGACCTGGGCCTCGCCGTACGCCACGAGTCCATCACAGACACCATCGACATAGCACCGAACCAGCGTGTGGGCACCAAGAGGTACGGCTTTCCCTGCTCCTTCACAAGCCTGTTGTCATTATTACGCAATTGCCTTCAGATAATGGCAATCATTTTGGATTCGCATTTCTGGCACTAAATCCTAGTTCCTGATGCTAATCTCTCTGAAATAGCACTGGTGCATTTAGCTTTGTTCTGCATTAGCACTGTCATCACAGACCATAATTGTGTGTTTTTGTTTTGTGGCAATAATAGAACATTTAATTTTGAACATCTGCTCTTTTTTTCCTTCCAAAATCAGAACCAATTAATGGTCTTGTTGTCTCGCAAAATCAGCAAGCTCATCAATTTAACTGTAATTACAGTCAGTTTTTAATAAATGAATGTTAACTCTGTCATACCTCCTTCCAGGTACATGGCTCCTGAAGTGCTGGATGAAACCATCAACATGAAGCACTTTGACTCCTTTAAGTGTGCTGACATCTACGCGTTGGGACTGGTGTACTGGGAGATAGCACGCCGCTGCAATGCTGGAGGTAAGAGACATGCATACACTTACACATACAGCTTCCAAGGTCATGGAATTCCTGCAGAAGTTATGAAATTAGAAAGCCTGTAAAAGGCATGCAGTTAACGTAAGTGTGTGTTGTGAGATATTTGTGGTGTTTTTTTTCCCCCCCCAGGGTAATCCCAAAGGTGTCTAATATGCATTCATTCATGCCTTAATAAACCGAGATTAAGTGGACATGTGAATTATTTCAGTGTATACTAGGACATTTGATCTCCTAGTATACACTAGTATGTCCTCAATGTTTGGCTGACTCATACCACTTTGAACATAGAGGTTACTAAACTCAAGCTAGGTTTTTTTGAAAAACGATAATATAAAATGGTAAATATGTATGGAGCCTGCCTTTATCTGCTTTAACGGTAGACTAGCTGATCTATAGGTTCACAAAGCTATACTGTTGGTTAGATGTGTTGGTTGGATGATTGCCTAAACGCTGTTCTCACAAATCGCAGACAAGGTAATGACATGTGAGCCACGGCTTGTAATTGCAGGTATACATGAGGAGTACCAGCTGCCATACTTTGACCTGGTGCCCTCTGACCCCTCCATAGAGGAGATGAGGAAGGTGGTGTGTGACCAGAGACTAAGGCCCAACGTGCCCAACTGGTGGCAGAGCTATGAGGTATAGAATTGCTTTCCTTCATCCTTTTTAACAGAGGTGAGACCTACAGAGGCGTGTACTTGTACATCTTGAACTTTGCTTCATATGACCAGTGTAGCAGCAGGAGATGAGCTTGTGAATGCTTTTTAGATGATAACTAATTTGGTCTGGAACCAAAAGTTATAGCAGAACTAAAGAGTCCAATTCGAGTCCAGTTCCTGGACAATAAAAACCTGCTTGTGTAGCTTACGTTGTTCTCTCCCTCCTGTGCAGTCGCTGCGTGTGATGGGGAAGATCATGCGGGAGTGTTGGTACGCCAACGGCGCGGCCAGACTGACCGCCCTGCGCATCAAGAAGACTCTGTCTCAGCTCAGCGTGGAGGAGGACGTCAAGATGTGAGGGAAAAGAGGAGACGACGGGGTCAGGGCGGTTGGCGACAGCGGCCGGGGCAGCGAGGCGTGCTGGAGACGCACACCCACACTCCTGTATTAAAGGGGCCGAGAGGAGAGAAAAATGAAAAACACAAAAAACATAAAAAAGAACACTAAAAAAGAAAGACAAGACTGCAAGTGAAAACCCTGCCAGTTTTAAAGCCACACTCCAAGTTGTGACAAGGCCTACCTCACCTTTTTAGCCAAAACTACTGAGAACCACCCTCCCCTTCTTCCTTTGACTCCACCCCTTGTGTTTTCCGACTGCTGCCTCCTCTTCCTCCCCAGCCCTCCACCCCACCCTTCTCCATGGGCCTCAACACTACAGCACTACCACTGCTAATGTCCTCATCACACCCCGCCACTGTCTCTTCATTTCCCCATGGCAGGAATTATCGCTATTGTACAATGACAGGATTCTGTTTCATTCTTTTTTTTCTTCCTTTTTTTCTTTTTTACAACTGAATTTCACGAATTAGTACCTCGACGGACTAAAGCGTGTCCTGAAGAACTCCTTAGGTGTGTTTTGTGGGTTTTATGTTAAGTTAAAAAGAATTACGCAGATCAGTTAATATCCTGTCCTGCAGGCAACCATCACATTCTCTTGTTGTGAGTGCGTGTGCGTGTGTATTGAGGGAGGGAAAGGCTGAAGCACTGTTCTACTACTGGGATCTTTTCAGTCGATGTAAAAAGGCGTCATATGTTTTTGCGTACTACTGTGTCTCAAAGAGACCACAGGCATGCCAGTTGCCATTTGGGATAGCTTGCCACTTTGTGCGACAAACATCCCTTGTTGGACACATGGCAGGATGAGCGCCAAACCACTTGAACCCCAAATTGTGAGCTTGTTGAGCGGCTATTTTCTGTAAAAAACAAAAAAACAAACCTCCCTCTCCCTGCAATGACGCTGGGGTTTAAGTGGTTAATGGATGGTGCTGTTCTCCCTATGTTGGACAGCCCCACAGAGACAGAAATGTGTTGCACTCTTGTAGCGTCTGCATCACATGTGCAGCGAGCGGCCGCCTGCAGCTTTCACATGTTTTGATGTGGTTCACTCCTGTTTCTTTTATTTTATTGTGGCAGGGATAGTATTTGGGATGATTTTATTTCTTATTTATTTGTTGATAATTTGTATTGTCATAACTGATGAACACACTGTGAGATGAGATGTAACGAGCTGGTGTCTGATTTAAACGTAACTCCATACATCTTCAACCAACGTTAACAAAGTAAAAAAAAATTGACTATTTCAATTTAAGGATGTCGTCGTAATCTCGGTAATAGACAACGATATCATCATGCACACTGAGCAAATAAGAGGCGTATGAAATGGCAATTGAATATTATACTGTTTTTTTATGTAATTTTGTGTAAAGATGACACCGGTTTTCTTTTGACTCTTGACATTAGATACTACTGATGATGGGTACATATGATTTGTATATAAACTTTTTGCCACAAGCACCAGATTGTTTTGACCAGTGACTTTTGAATGGTACTACACAGACATCTCTTGTTTTCTTGATGCGTATGCATGGTTTCTCTTCTGTGCTAGGCAATGGACTCATCTGCTGGATTCTTTCGGTCATTTAGCTACTCCACTAGTGGTTTGGTGGTACTACTGATCCCAGTTCATTTTGCTGCAGCTACTTTTTTTTTTTGTTTATACGTGTTTGGAATTGCCTGTTGAGTTCTTTTCAGAGCTCCGTAAACCAAATCTGTTACTATGTCTTCTGGGTGGTAGCTATCTCTTTTTTTTTTTTTTTTTTTTTTGGTTGACACTGGAATATTAAGGACCGCAATGTAACCTTCCATTTTAATCTAGCCATTGGCTTTTTTTTAAATAAGGATATGTGATGATGGATGTCACAGTTTCGATCAGGGCACGCATATGCTGTTGTTTGGATGTGAAATGTGATTCAGAGCCATTGCCTTTCTGAGATTGACACACTGTAAAGTGAAACCACATGTTCTCGCGCTACATTGTGGTCTGCAGCTCTATGGCTGCTTGCAACGCTGTGTTTGCAGACAAGATGATGAAAGTATTACACTGGCAGTTTGTCATTCTTGGGCTCTGCACTATTTTTTTTCCTGTCCCATGGATTTGGGTTGATGTTAGCATTATGTAACGTTATTATTAACACTTGAAACCAGGGGGTCTATACAACCAGAATAAATGTCATGGTAATACCTTGTTATGCATGCTGTCTCAAACACTGGGACCTCAGTCTCCAATGAGGTGGTAAATTACAGTAGATTAAGCCTAATTTATACTTGTGTCACTGAAAGCTTGATTTCTAAAGGCAACAACGTGATTTGTAGAATCGTGATGAGGTATAAATTGGGCTTTAGACTTTGTATCTTCCTCTGCCTACTTACTTGTCTTTTTTTTTTTTATTGTTGGGCGTGAATACCCCAGTCAAGTTGCTGCTACTGTAACATGGGTGGAAACGTTAAGCAGGCTGAGCGTAGCTGAGGCAGTGGTGGCAATGGAAGACTGTTGTAAAGTGAACCAAATGTCAAAATGCTCCTGTCCATGTTTGGTTTGTTGCCATGGGTATATTTTACCATCAGACGTCCTGTTCATAAATAATACTTAAGGTTTCAAAAACTCATGTCATGCAAAATCTTTTTTTCAGATTTTTGTTCAAAATGTGTACATAGATGATATACAATAAATACCGTTTTTTGTTTTTTCTTAATTGGTGGCTTTGTCCTTTTCATTTGTTGTCCTGCCAGATTCTGCTGTAAAGTGACAGGTCTCTATGGGAGAAGGCTTTATGATTGGATTAAACCTTACCATGAACCCAGTGTTTCTGTTGCTAGAAATAGCTGATCTACCAACTTGTAATCGGTCGTAGTACTTTTCTTACTTATTTGGCTATCGGTAAATGTCTTCTAAACACCTCCATGATATTTACTTGTAGTACTGTCATCCCTTCTCGTCTTGTCAGACCGCTGGGAACAAACTTTGATGGGCATTAGTTGATATAATGATGTTGACCATGTCATAGCTAAATGTACTACTACTGTACAGAAATGGGGTCCTGGTCAATGGTAAAAGTGAGCCTGCTTCATTTTTGACTGGTTTTGGTTTCTACCTCTAGTATGGGTAGTGAACTGTACATAATGTATTTTAGTGTTTTTAGTTTTCAAAATTAAATGGGAGACTGCAATCTAGCTATATTTCTTATACCTGAGGATATGACTTCATTTCCACTTGATACCAAAAAGGTTGCCATTGAGGTTTTAAAAATGTGACATTCATCAAATTAAGAGGCCAGAGTTCCATGGCTCTTCCCCAAGAACTACAGTGGAACCAGTTCAGAGATGACGTGATTTCCACATCGAAATGGTAAACCATGTGTTCTAGCCAATTGTCGAGAGGTTGTTGACCGTGTCACAGCTACAGAATTTCTATAACGAAGATTTGATCTTATTCACTCAATCCATTGGTGAGGTCATTTGATATAAATGTAGAGTGAATGTCTTTCCCAGTCTAACTTATAAAGTTATGTTTTCCACAATTTGAATTACTGTACTGATGTTGGGTTTCATAATTGTTCCTCATAATACATCGTCTAGTCTACCTATGGTAATCCATACTACAATGATTTTCCTAGGTACCCCCCAATGTAATATTGACAGTTGATCTATACTGCTCACTCGACTGCCACCTAGTGTCTGTTAGACCTGAATCATGTGCACTGTAGTCAGTGTACGTTTTAGGATTGGAGTTGGATTTTGGATTCATTGAATACAGCTCATTCTACTGTATGAAAAAGGGCGCGTTTAATAGAAACACGAAAAATATCTTATTTTACTGTGTACGACAGAAACATAGCTCATGAGAGGTCAATACAGTGCAGGATGTAAATATTCGGCGCCGTTAGAAATAATTCCAATACATTTTTGCATTTGGAACAAAACTCACCCCAAATGACACCAAAAACAGTTCTACAAAGCTTACACCTGTTTCTTTTTGACGAGCGACAGGATAACGTAAGGATAAAAGGGAATTCCTCCCATTTTCATTTTTTCCCTGAGAGGATACAAATGTGAACCAAATGGACCCTAGCAGGTCCATTTGGTTCCATATGTACCCTCTCAGGAAAAACGGGTCTGAAAGAAAGAAATCATTAATCAAATCATCATTACCGGTAATTAAATCATGTTGTATAACCAGAGTTGGGGGTAACGAGTAACGAGTAATATTACTACTTTTTCAGGTAACGAGTAGTGTAACGACACCACCTCCTAGAAAATAGTAATAATATTACAGTTACTTCTGCTAATATTACTTCGTTACTTTTGTCATGCTTGTAGTGTACAGCTTTAAGAGAGATGATGACGTCACTACAGGAACCGGTAGCGTTGGTTAGTTCAGAGTTCAAGGTAGACTGAATGTGACGCTCTGTGCGATGCTCTGTGCTGTACTGTTCATGTTACTACAAGCCTCAGTAAACTCCTTTCATTATAACTTCAACCCCACTGTGTGGAAGTCAGTTCATTACATTGGCGACGAGCGATGCAGCTCTTCAGAGTTTAAGGACCCACGGAGATCTCTTCTATACCCACAGTGACAGCCAGAGGGAGCCAGCTAACAGCTAACAACGGCAGCAGCTAACAACGACAAGGAACACAGTGGGTGAGCTCATGATCAAACCTGTTTATTGCCACACTTCTACCCTATCTGAAACGTTGGACATTAAGACATTGAGAGGACAATTCAAAATCTGAGGACATGAATGGAAAACCACAACTGCACTAAGGACTAACTAAACTAAAAAAAAAAAAAAAAAAAAAAAAAAAAAAAAAAAAGAGACTTAAAAAAAAGAAAAAAAAAAAAAAAAAAAAAAACGTCAAGCAAACATGGCTGCAGAACTACCATCCTTTCCACCTTTTGACATAAATGCAGATACTGCTGCTCTTGCAGTTACATGGAAAAAATGGATGAGGAGATTTACCACTTTCCTGATTGCGGCCAATGTTGAAAACAAAAAAAGAAAGAGAGCTATGCTGTTGTACTATGCAGGAGAGCAAGTACAGGACATATTTGAAACATTCACTGAAAAAGGTGCAGACGATGACTATGACAAAGCTGTCAAACTACTCACAGACTACTTTCGCCCAAGTCACAATGTGGAATACGAAGTCTATGTTTTTCGCCAAGCAAAGCAAAACCCAGGTGAAACTATTGATGCCTATACCACAAGATTAAGACAACTTGCACAGACATGTGAATTTGCTGATGTGGACAGAGAAATAAAGTCCCAGATCATACTCAGTTGCACATCATCACGCCTAAGAAGGAGGGCACTTAGAGAGGCCGATCTCACCCTCAAAGGTCTCCTTGACCTTGCCAGGTCATTTGAGACATCAGAACTGCAAGCTGCAAGCATTGAGAACAGAGTTGACTGTGAACAAGTCGCTGCAATGTCCATTAGAGACAACAAGACATGGGCTACAACACATCAACAACCAACAAACCGCAGAATGGAGAGAAACGACAAAACACCATGCAGAAACTGTGGAGGCACATTCCCACATCAGGGTGGCCAGTCAGCGTGTCCAGCAAGAGGACTCGAATGCAGGGCCTGCGGCAAGCTAAATCATTATGCCCGTTGTTGTTTGTCAAAGCCACACACAGAACAACGTAGCCAACCAGCAAAGAATGAGCCACGCGGACGTGGACGAAGAAACAATCAACGACCAAGAGTGAGAACAATGCAAACACATGAAGATGACACCACGCCTGTTGATCGCACAACCACAGCTGACTCCAGCACAGATGATGAATACGTCTACGTCACACAAGTTTCAAATTCATCTGATCCACCACCAACCACACAAATTTGTGTTGCAGGCAGATCCGTGGATGTCTTGATCGACACAGGTGCCCAAGTTAATCTGTTGGATAAACCCACTTATGAAAAAGCGATGCCGAATATAATACTTGAACAAAGCACCAAGAAGATCTTCCCCTATGGCATACAGACGCCAATTCCCCTCCTCGGGAAAACAAAGACAGCAGTCTCGGCCAATGGCAAAACCACAGTGGCTGTATTCTATGTAGTCCAAGGCGACCACGGCTCCCTGCTTGGATTCAAGACGGCGTCTGAGCTAGGACTCATAAAGGTTGTGTGCTCAGCTACACAGCCGACCATGTCCAAGGCCAGCCAGCTCATGCTCAAATATCCTGACATTACCAAGGGGATCGGAAAGTTGAAGGATTTTCAAGTCAAGCTTCACATCGACCAGAGCGTTGCTCCAGTCATTCAACCCCACCGCCGCATCCCTTTTCACATCAGGCAGAAGGTGGAACAGGAACTGCAGCTCTTGGAGGACCAGGGCATCAGTGAGAAAGTAGAAGGACCTACTCCATGGGTGTCCCCCATAGTGGCAATGCCAAAGCCAAAAAACCCAGAAAAAGTTCGCATCTGCATAGACATGCGTCTGCCCAACACTGCTGTGCTCAGAGAACGACACATCTCACCTACGGTGGACGACATTGTGCATGACCTCAACGGGGCAACGATGTTCTCAAAGCTCGACCTCAATGCAGGCTATCACCAACTAGAACTTGCTCCCGAGTCGAGATACATCACAACATTCTCGACACATGTCGGACTGAGAAGGTACACAAGACTCATCTTTGGAATCTCGTCAGCGGCTGAAGTGTTCCAACACACAATCCAAAATGTGCTCCACGGCATACCAGGAGTCAGAAACTTCAGTGATGACATTCTGGTCTATGGTGCCACAGCTGAAGAACATGATCGCTCTTTGGAAGCAGTCTTTGAGACTCTACACAAAAACAACCTGACAATCAACAAAGACAAGTGTGAGTTCCACAAAACATCCCTGGAGTTCTACGGATACATTTTCTCGAAAGACGGCATTTCACCTGACCCGAAGAAAATTGAGGCAATCACGCACATGTCACCTCCTCGGAACCCCAGTGAAATACGCAGCTTGCTCGGAATGGCAAACTACAGTGCTCGGTTCATTCCTGATTTCTCCTCAATCACCCAACCACTGCGTGACCTCACAAAGAAGGACACAGAATGGTCCTGGGAGGCGAAGCACACCGACGCACTAAACACACTCAAGGACAGACTTGTTACCAACCCAGTGATGAGCTACTTCCATCAGAATCGGGAGACGAACGTCATCGTTGATGCCAGCCCAGTTGGCCTAGGTGCAATCCTTTCACAAACGGACAAAAAGACCCGGACGGCACACGTGGTGGCATACGCCAGCAGGGCCCTGACACCAGTTGAACAACGTTACTCTCAGACTGAAAGGGAGGCCCTCGCAATAGTCTGGAGCTGTGAGCATTTTCATCTATATCTGTACGGTGCTCCTTTCAACATGATCACCGATCACAAACCTCTAGAGCTTATCTTCAACAACCCCAAGTCTAAGCCGCCAGCCAGGATTGAGAGGTGGGCTCTCAGACTCCAGCCCTATAAGTTCAAGGTGATTCACAAGGCGGGAAAAACGAATCCAGCTGACTACATGTCCCGCCATCCACAGAGTGTTCGTTCCTCAGTGCTCACGGATGATGTAGACACTGAAATGCACGTCCGTTTTGTTGCGACGCATGCAGTACCCAAAGCAATGACACTTCAGGAAGTTAAAATGGAAACTGCAGCCGATCCACTGCTGCAGCACTTGATCAAAGTCCTTCACTCAGGCGACTGGGGAAGTCTGGAAGTAGACTTCCCATTGGAATGTGATCGAGCAGCTGTCAAAGCATTCTACGATGTCAGAGACGAGCTCACTGCTCTTGATGAAGGCTCTCTTCTCCTTCGGGGCAACAGACTGATAATACCAAAGACATTACAAGCCAAAGCCCTTGCTCTTGCACATGAAGGCCATCAAGGCATTGTTAAAACAAAGCAGTTGCTTAGAGAAAAGGTGTGGTTCCCCGGGATAGACAGACAGGCAAAAGAACTGATTTCCCGCTGCATCCCCTGTCAATCATCCACTCCTACGACGATGCACCAGCCTTTGCAGATGTCCGAGCTCCCACAAGGACCATGGCAGAAGGTCTCGGTGGATTTCTGTGGACCTTTTCCATCAGGCGACTATCTTCTGGTCGTTCTGGATGAATACTCCCGATTTCCCTTTGTGGAAATTACAACCTCCACTTCAGCAAATAAAACAGTTCCCCTCCTCGACAAAGTGTTCTCTATAGCAGGGGTACCGCTGGAGGTAAAATCTGACAATGGCCCTCCCTTCTCAAGCAAGGAGTTTGCAGATTTCGCACAGTATCTTGGTTTCCGTCACAGGAAAATTACCCCGTATTGGCCACAAGGAAATGCTGAGGTTGAAAGGTTCATGCGCACCCTGACCAAATCAGTCAACACAGCGACAGCGGAAAGTAAACCATGGAAACAAGAGTTGCACAAGTTCTTGAGGAATTACAGAGCTACTCCTCACATCACGACCAATCGGCCACCGGCTGACCTGCTCTACGGCCGTCCTATGTCCATCAGAATACCTACTGTCCCGCTGCCTCAGGAGGAAGACGATATGCTTCGCTCCACCGACAGCTCCAAGAAAGGGAAGATGAAGGCATACGCGGACAAAAGGAGGAATGCATCACAACACACACTGAGTATAGGAGATGTGGTGCTCATACGTCAGCAGAAGACAGGAAAACTTGTGACACCGTTTGACCCCAAGCCCTACAAAGTCATAGCAGTGAAAGGCACCATGATCACAGCCCAGAGACATGGCCATGTTGTCACACGAAACCAGTCATTCTTCAAACTTCTGAAACACCAACCTGGAATCCCTCTATCACCACCCAGCAATGACAGTGACGACGACGATGATGGAAACCCGCAGGTCGATGCACAGCACCCTGTGGAACCGGGACGTTCACCCCAAGCCGTGAGGAGGTACCCCCAAAGACTTGACAGGCAAGCGCCACAGAGACTGTTGTTGGAAGTCTAAAACTTTTGAACCAGTGTGTGAAAAAAAAAAGAAAAAAAAAAGAAAAGAAAAGACATCTGTATTTTTGCATTATATTTCTTATCTGTATTTCTGCATTACATTTCTATTTGAAAATACAACGGTAATAGTTACCTAGACTAGACTAGAAGGTCAGTCAGAAAAGTTGTTCTGTTTTCTGTTTCTGTTTTCTTTTTCTTAAAAGAAAGGAAGGGATGTAGTGTACAGCTTTAAGAGAGATGATGACGTCACTACAGGAACCGGTAGCGTTGGTTAGTTCAGAGTTCAAGGTAGACTGAATGTGACGCTCTGTGCGATGCTCTGTGCTGTACTGTTCATGTTACTACAAGCCTCAGTAAACTCCTTTCATTATAACTTCAACCCCACTGTGTGGAAGTCAGTTCATTACAATGCTGATGCGTTCAACAGTCCTATTGCGTTGGTGAAGGGAGATGAGCTAATGCGACTTCAGTTTGATCGGAAAAAAGATGAGCAGCGGATTTTTATTAGGCAGACGCATACAAAGACATCTGGTGTCAAAGCTGCGACATTGAGGCGTCAGAAACGTAGCGCTCGAAAGCTGTTTGTGCAGCTTGTTGTCCCTATTTATTGTCCCGATCCTCAATAGAAGTCTATGGAGAAGAGCCGCGCTTGGACTGGCCACTTAAAGAGAACGGAGTTGGCGCTAATGCTCTGCTGTTGCTCTTACCTTTAACAAACTCCGGTGATTCTTTGTTGAGATTTGAATCTAAGAACTCTCGGGCCATGCTCACCCGATTGCAATAATTCCAACTGTGGTCCAAGTATATCCAAGGATATTTTCATTTGCCATAGATATAAGTCATGCGTTTATGTGTTTTATCACACAATAGCTGGGCTAAATGTCCACACTCGCTGCCTGTCTCTCGATGCTGTCTGTCAGGGGATTTCCGATAGCCTACACAGCTGTTCTAATTAACTCTGTTTGCACAGTATCATCAATTAAGCCACTGGAGCTATACGCCCTCATATACTCAATATTAAATCAAAAAGATCTTATGCTTATGTATGTTTATCATACATTTTTTAATTTTGCATTAAAACATAGTTGACAGACAGAACTGTAACCAAATAACAATCCACTGACTGAAATAACAGCCTACTGCAACTATGTAATCTATGGTAGGCTATGTTAATCATGTGTGGCATATAAATATTAATATATTTTAGTATTTTTTCCAGGGTGGGATGTCTGTATTCATTCATCTAAATACATTTATCTAAATACATCCATCCATCTTCACCTGCTTATCCGTAGTCAGGTGGTGGGGGCCACGGGCGCCGACACGGGGGGACGAGGGGGACAGTTGTAGGGGGGCCCGAAGCCAGGGGGGCCCACTAAAAGCTTGGATTAATAAGTGGGGTTGCAGGAACAGCGCTCGAGCGCTCAGTTTCTGAGGTGCGTCCACGCATTTGTTGTACAAACGCGCAGCTCCGATCCAAAAACTTGATCCACACATTGTATATAACGTGTCGCCGCCCCCCCCCCCCCCCGCGCCCCCCATGTCAAAAAGCTGTGCAGGGGGCCCAGAATTGCTAGCAGCGCCCCTGGTGGGGGCAACAGTCACCCAATTGATGTTTGGCTGATTGGTGACTCTTGTTATTCTTCTTCTTTAGATTCAGCTCTAAAAGAAGCTGACAGATTGTGTAGTTGTAGCTACTTTCCTTTTTTCAGGGATCTGGGAGCAAAAGTAATATAAAAAAGTAATATGTAATATACTACATATTACTTTTGCATCCAAGTAATAAGTAGTGTAATATTAATACTTTTCTAAAGGGGTAATAAGTAATAAGTAATATATTACTTTCCTAAGTAATATTCCCCAACACTGTGTATAACGACTTAAAGGGGAACTTTTATAATGTCGTTAATATACCTCACGGGTGAGATGTTGTGTAGACATGATAAAAAAAAGTTCCCCCAATTGTGTATTTCCTAAAAATGGAGGTCTGAAAAATCATTACACAGATGTATTTCACCATGTATTTCACCATGTTAATGATTTAATTTAGGAACTAGCCGGAAGTTCCCATTGACACCCATTCAAAAATGCAGGACGTGACGTCACACCGCCGGCCGAAAGTTGGAACGTGCACTTGTGCAGTCTGCAGGCCCTGTAAGGGGTAGAAATCAAACTCCAGGAAATGGCACATACAGATAGCAAACATCTGGGCAATTACTTTTGTCGCGGTCTTTCAAAATAAGACAATTTTCAATTTCGAGAAGCTATTTGTAACCTGCTGCCGTGAAATTCAGGCATCAACAAAAAAGTAAAATAGCATTATATTTAAAATGCATTTTATTTTCCTTTACAAGAAATAAAAGCAGACAAAGAAATAAGATGATGGGTGGGGGGAGGGGGAAAAGCTGTATATAAAGAGATGCAACCTCTGGCGTCATCAAAAAATATGTACAATTCAAAATAACATCCATACAAAACATGCCACATACAATAAAAATTCATTATGAATTATCATTATATTTATTCATATTCCCTAAAAGTATCTCTGCTGTACAGAATGCAACATCTTTTTAAAAAGTAGGTTAGGTTAAAAAAAAAAGAAAGGAAAAAAAAAAACTTCGACTTGAGCAAACTCTTTATTAAGTTATAAGATATGCAGAGAACTTAAATTAAGATCCAAAGAAGTTAAAAATTATTCAGGCTAAAATCCAGTGAGCGGCAAAATGTTGTCATGGTCTTCCCTTGCAATATAAACATACCAAAAAATATAATATATATACTGTATGTCACTGCCTCAGACACTTTATCAATGTCTACCACTTTAGAGAAGAACTCCATTATATATACTACAAGAGTGCAATCCATTCTCAGGTAAGCATGGGATTAACTTTGAGTATTACATCATAACATACATTAGGCCAAGTAACCATTTCACAAGGTATACCAACACATTCACTTCTATTGGGAAGTTTAAAAAAGGAGCAAAAACACTAACAGTATCATCCTAAGGGAATTCAAGATTTTCCATTCAAACTGTATATCAATCCAATTGCGATCAATTAAGGGACATATTTTGGTACTCAACAAGCAGTAGCATAAATAAAAACGGGGGGAAAAAAACACATGAACAATATTACATAAATACACAAATACTATGCACCGTTGTACTGCTTCTGTTTCACGCAATAAGTGAATTTCAATTCTAATAACCATGACTTTCTTTCACAGATTCTTTCTTAATGTTGTCGTTATCTTGTCTTTTCATCCCAAGCTTTTGGAGAAGACCAGACATTTTCAAATACCCATTTTGTTTTTTGTTTTTTTTTAATTAACAAACTGTCTTTGAAAGCTTATAGCAAAAACACTAATATAAAAACAGGTAAATGCAAAAACACTCTGGTTCATATACATATCAAGATATTAGTTTGCCATTTTACATATATTTATATATATATATATATATATACAGCTTCATCTTTATGATAAAATGATATCCAGTGGTTGAATTGTCTCAATTTTATTTCTCTACATTTACTTTGATTAAAAAGGGGTTGGATAAAGAGTTTGCTGCCCCCCCACCCCTCCCTAATGTGTATATATATATTTATATACAGTTTGTACACTTTTGCATTTTTTATCATGTGAGGTCTTAGGTTAGAAGGAAGAGGAAACAAAGTAATAAGGGAAGGTGGAGTCTTAGTAAAGCTCCCTTCTTAAAAGATTTACTTTGTCATTCATCTTTCCAAGAAATGAAAACAAATGCCCTTATCTTTACAAACAACAAAAACACAACAACCCAAGTCTTCCCCTGCCACTGGTTCAGCCTCAAGAAGACGGTACCAACCACTAGAAAAAGAAAAAAAAAAACATTAAGAGGGAAGCAGATACACGGTAGGCTGTACTCGCGGCAGAGAAAGACTTATTACAGTAAAGTTTAAACAGTCCATTACATGGTTTAGAAGATGACATGATTCAGGGTTCAAGGTTGAGAGAAGATTGAGATGTCGGCATGAAAAGCATTAAAAGGTATAGTAGTCGGGCATCCACTGGCTAGTTTTAATCAACTGTGACCTGAACAACTGTGACAATGAAGCATACTTTTCCTTCATGCGGTTGGTTGGACTTTAATAGTCTTTCCAAGACTACTGTATCCATCTGTGATCCTAAAGCTGTGGAAGCTGTCGCCCACATTTACGCGTTCTAAGTGATCATATAAAGAGCTGGATGCTTGTGCTTTCACACACCAAGATGAAGCATGATTTCTGAATTCATAAATATAAACGAGAAACAAACATGAAATTCTAAGATGATCTGATGGCATTACAGGACTCCTGTTAAGCTTCTGATTGTGATCCTAATGCAATATCTTATCAAAACTGTCATATATTTCCTCTGTATAAATAACTTGTGAGTAATAATAATAATAATTATTATGTTGGCTCATTATTGTAAATCATCATCAGCATAGAGTAGATAGAGCAAACCTGCTGCTAAAGTTTCCCTGCTTGTCCGAGAAGGCTAAGGAGTGATTTATGCTTCTGCAACAAAGTGTAGTGTGGCATATCGCTTGACAAAAAAAAAAACATATTTTCAGCTGGAAAAAGTGCCAACGGTGATGCGTTTTCAGTTATGAAAACATTTTTGTTGCACAATAAATCACAAAACATTGTCATTGATGCATAAATCAGGCTTAAGCCCTATAAAACACCCCCTTCCCTCCCCTCCCTCCCCATGTTCCACAGTAGCAGTTAACAGTTTTTGTACAAAGCAGTCACTTCCCACTAAATCAATGAGGTAGACTGGGTCCAACTAAACCCACCTTTAGACTCCAGACACTCATAAAAACACCTGGCGCCTCTGGAGCCAGAAGTCAATAGCATCTGAACTTATATCATACATCTTAACCATCGATCATACATAGCAGAGCCACATCAGGATTGTCTAGCGAGCCGATATCCGTGTTGTCTTCATTGATGACTTTAAGGGAAAGTGTCTCTTTTTTCCTGGGATGTAAGGGAGGAAGGGAGGTAGGGGTGTAGGAGAAGAAGTAGGTCCGACTTAAAACATAAAAATGCATTAGTTCACTTCTTAAAATGGCTTTTGATTTTCTCAAAGTACTGATATCGGAAAGAAGAAAGGAGGATCAGATTCATTTGGTAGATGAGCATTGTTTCTAGCCATAGTAAGCTTATTGAGAGGGTGCCGTAGAGAAGGTACGAGGGTTGCTTTTGGCAGAGGAAAGAGTAATCCACTAGTCCAAAGAGGAAAGATTGTCCCACCATTAGGCTGCTGTTAGTGGAGGTGGTTGGTTGCTTTTTTTTCTTCTTTTAAATCTGTTAATGCTCTTTCAAACCTTTGGCTGCAGGTGTGAACACTATATATAGTCTTTTCATAGATGCGAGGAGGCACGTCTCCCTCCATTTATTTCATAACAGCTTATGCACTGGGTAAGTACTAGGATTCAAAAAAAGGCTTTGGCGCAGGAGTGTTCTGGCACCAATGAGAAGGGAAGTCTCTTTTTTTCGCTCTCGTTTTCCTTCGTGTTAATTCATCCACTTTCGGCAATTCCAGGCTCCACAATGGCAAGGAATCTTGTGCTGATCGTCCTCAAAGTCGAACTGGTAGTCGTATGTCAGCTGAAACAAGCAGATGGAAATGATGAGGAAAAGGCCGCTGTTTAACAATTATTGAAAAACATGAAAATGATTGCAAAATAAATGTATTAGTGTTGTCAACTATTAAGTTATACTTATATATTCTGAACACACATTTGATTATAAACAAACAGATATAATTATAAAAATGCTCAACAACAAATAAGGATTCCAGCCCAGGCTGGAATTCTAGCAGGTTCAAAATAGGATTTGAATGGAGACATGGCTGTTTGGATGCAGTGACTCCAGACATCTGGCCAAACTCATTTGGGTGCATGTTTATGCGACGTGCCCTCCCTTTTGATCTTTGTGGAAAGGTAGGCCATATGTAGCTTGTCCTTGACTTCAACTTTTCAAACTCAAATATGAGGTTCAGCTTTGGTTTAGCAGAGGTTCAAACGAACCACTATTACGGGGTCCTGTATTTTGTCCTTACCCATTTCACATTTGAATGTCAATCTCTATTGAAATTACTTCCCTTTTCATCCCTAATGGTTTGAATTTAAATGGTGCTCAAATATTAGACCATTATTTGACAGCTCTATTGTACACGCAAGTTCACACTGTCTGGTTTCTTTCTTTTCCTTTTCCAATTAGTTTTGACCATATTCTCCCAATTTATAGTGTTTATGCCAATTCCTAGTCCTCTCTCCTTCCTATGTACTCCCAGTCCCTACTGGTTGGTAATAATGGGGAGGCCGTAGTACTAGTAGACAGCCATATGCCTCATCTGATACGTGTCACATCACTTCTTGGACGATACAAACCCTCAAGAGAGCCTCTCCAATGTTGAAGCGGTCAGCCCTAGTGTTTGTTCTGTGAACTGCAGCCAGCCCATTGATTCATGACTAGGAAACCCTGCGCTCTTGAAAGTTAACATTGGGCGCTCGTTCATGTGCGTGTTCATGGAGAAAACACCGGAAGAAGACTGTACTTCCGGCGGTCTTCCGGGTGCTTCAAAACACCAATGAGCAACTTGTATTGAAATGAACGGCAAGGGCGGGGCTATTGCTCCAGTCGGGTCTCTATATTTTATTACTCTATGGAGTGTACCCACTGTGGATGCCCCATGCTGTCCGAGTTTCTACAGCACTCACCTCTTCTCCCTTTGGGATCCTGCGACTTGAGATGATGATAATTTTGTCTTCTTTGTCGAATGTTACAACCTCCGCAACACAGTTCGGGGCACAGGAGTGGTTGACATATCTGTGGCAAATAAATAAATAAAATAAGTTATTGGTAAATAAGACCAGGACAAGTATGTTAAATAGAGAGAGACCAAGCTGTAACACACACCGAGCCGGGCCGCCTGTCAAAGTGGCATCAATCACTTGCTCATTGTTGATACGGAACATGTAGATCCCACGGTTCTATGGCAGGAGAAGTGAAGAAAAAACAGACATGAAGACTGTTAGTCATGGAAGACAGCTTTGTTACGTGGACATTAATTGTATAGATTAAAAGATTTAACTGTTTTTTTGGTGTTGAACACTGGAAGAGAACATATGAATTCTGTTTGCTTTGCACTTTATGGTTTTATAATGAAAGAAACTGCATAGGGCAGAAATGATAAATAAATTATTGACATGCAATTGTAACAATGTTTTAAATGTCTGTACATTTTCATAAGAATCATGCAAAAATAATAATAAAAGTTATGTAATAACTGAGGCATACCGCCTCCTCATAGATCTTCTCTCGGCGGTTGGCCACTTCATTGCGGATGACGGTGCCAATGTACTCGATGACCATGGTGTGTTTCTCCAGGTCTTTGGCGGCGTACAGACCCAGGCCCTGGATGCGGGAGCGTGCCAGGTACACGTTGGTCTTCCATTCGGTCTTCAGCCGCCGGTACTGGGAGGACTTGGAGTGGACGAACTGCTTACTGTAGGGCGTGTTGATCTCCCCGGTGAAGGTGCTCTGGTAGGCCTTGGACATGCTGGTGCTGTTGAGAGTGTGGGGCCTGTGGAGGCAGAGAGGGTGAGAAGAAATGAGAACATCAGTAGGGCTGTCACGGGAAAGGTTAATTGTTAAGTTGACAAGTAAAGATGCTATAAGCCATCATTTTAATGTTTTAATTATCTTTTTATCATTATGATTATTATTTTGCTAATCAGACAAACAGCAAGGAGTAAAGCGCTCCCCAACGCTCCAAAATATGTAGCCTTTTTGTCACATCTAGGGGCCGCAATCTGCAAATAAAGATTTCCCTAGAAGCTTTGTCATTGGTCGATTTGCCTGTCTACGTCCTGATTGGTTAGTCATTTTGGCCAAGTTGTTTTTGACCAATGATGAAGCCTTTAAGGAAATTTTTTGAATGAAGATTACAGCTTTCAAATTTTCAGAGACACCAAAAAAGGGGGGAAAATGGGGCCAGAACTCATTTGAATTGATTGTACAAGATTGCACAAGCTTACAGCATGTCACATTATTTCAACAAAGTGATGTGTTGTACGTTGAGTGCTACACCATGTTAGGGTGTTGCTCTCACCTCTTGCAGTGCGTGAGGACCCTGGGTTCAGAACGGGCAGACCCAGAGGGGTTGATCATGAGAGGGAGCTCCATCAGGGGGTGGCGGCCGTAGCGGAACTGATAGTTCTGACAATTCTCTACTCCAGGTAACTAAACACACAGAAACACAGTGTATTTGTTATTATTAGGTTTTTCTGTATACATGTACGTTTTGCCTCTGTCAGGACTTGTGGAGGAAACCTTATGTCTAAAAGGATGTAGGACGGTAGGGCATTCATTACATGAAAAAAATATATATAATAAAAAATGTGAACGGACGGATGGTAGGATGAATGTGAACCTGATGACAACTTTTGAGGACTACATTTCAGGTGGAGGCCATAAAACCTTATTACTGACGGGCTTAACATTATTTAACATTACGTTAAATCATATTGTAATACTAAATTAAATCATATTTGTATATTAAACATGTCATAATAAATATTAGTCTTATTACAAAAGGGAAATGTACTGTGCCAGTGTTTTGCTCTGAAATCCTTACCGACTCAGTGATGCGCATCACGGCATGGATGGTGAGGCCATACATCTCTTCTCCCTTGACGTGGTCAGTGAACAACTTCAACATGCCGTTATCCTCTCGAAGTTTAGCCACTTCCTGGACCACCCGGTCCCAGATGCCTGAGGAGAAAAACAACAGAGGATTAAGGTTAGATGCCGGTGCCACACCCTTTTCTGATGAACACTGACGATTGGGGACAGTTGTTGCTTGACCTACCCTCTGGGCTGTTGTCGCGGTAGTGCAAGTCCTCCATGCCCTGCTCCAGCACACGCACCTCGAACAGAGGCTGGGTTTCGGTCTCATTGATGCGACAGCGGTATCGACACCGCTTGTTGGGCACGCGCGTGCTCCAGTAGATGCGAGTGGCCTCGTAACCCACGGGAAAGATGGCGGTGGGGGAATGGAAGTTGGCCATTTGGGACGGCAGAAGCTGGCCAATGGCGTGGAAGATGAGGCCGCCCACGCGGAACAAGTGGATGCGGTCGCCTCGCTGCAAGATGCTGGCGATCTGCTTGACCTCATCACGCTCGATGTAAACGCGGCGGAAAACTGCAAAAGTAGTGAGCTCCTCATCAGTAGCGGCCTTCAACTTGTGCTGGGTGCACAGCATGGTCTTGTCCTTGAAGAACATGCAGCGCGCCCGGATGGCGCAGGCAAAGTGGTAGACATTGGGACAGCGCAACCTGTTGCAGCTGCTCGTGGCGCCCGTTTTCTGACAGTAGGCGCACCGGGTGCGCAAGCCGCGACGCAGCGCCACCTCCACGTTGATGAGGGCGCCGCCCTGCGTTTCGTACACCTCGGTGGACCAGAGAGCACAGTTGAGGTGCACCCAAAGGTCCACGTCTATGTTGAGCAGACGGGCCGGCCCGTCCGTCGCTCCGTCACCCTCCTCGTGACAGAAGCAACACTTCCGTTTGTCTCGCGGCAGCTTGTCCGGCCGAAGGGCGATGCGCAGGCGCTCCATGAGCTCCGACACCTCCCGACTGTTCTCCTTTTTGGAGCCACCCCTGCGGATGGTGATGACAATCTGAAGGCGCTTCCAGCGAATGCCCTTCCACTTCTTCACTTTCGGCTGGACAACCAACTCATCTGGAGAGTGGGGCCTGCGCTGCTTGATGGATTTAGGGGACAGCTCCATTGTGGTTGGGGAATCCTTGGGTGGGAGGGCTGGCTCGGTGGCAGACTCGTCCTCCGTCGCAGCAGGGGTTAAACCATCTTCACTGGGAGCAGCAGGATCAGGAGCGGGATCTGTGGAGGCAGCAGCGGCTGCGTTTGTTTCTGGAGCGGCCGCAGCAGGCTCTGTGGTGTCCGTTGGTTCAGCTTTAACAGGACGAGTAATAGCTTCCTGCTCAGGTTCGGGCTTGATCTGAACAGAGGGACTGGGTGGAGAAGGCGAGGGAGAGGCCGGCTTGGTGGGATTCTCAGCTTCGGTAGTGGGAGCTGGGGCAGACGGTGAAGGAGGAGGTGGAGGAGAGGGCGAAGGAGGTGGAGACTCCTCTATGGGGATAACTGGAAGGTGGCGCACATCCAAGTCGCTCACGTTGGTGGTGTAACAGTGCTGTACCGGTTTGTCCTCTTGCTCAGAAAGTTCCTGGGAAAAATAGAGCACCAGTATGAGTCCACAAAATGAGTGTGTCAAACAAGATGTTAGTTTCAGGGCACCTTTGATCATAAGGAAGTATATGGATCTTTGCATTCTGCAAAGATATGCAATGACTGACCTGTTTGATGAGTGAGAGAATATCGACCTGTTTCTTCAAAGTGCAGCCTGGCAGGGACACATCAAACTGCCTCAGCCATTCATCCTGACTCGATGAAGCACCGTCCTTTACACAAAGTGCCCCTGGGGGAAAAAATAGAACACCATGTCACCATCAGGACACACTGTTATTCACTGAATCTATCATCACAATAACATCTACAGTCCTAAGAATATATGGTCTGCATCACGTGGTACAAGTACCTGGCTGTTCGGGGTCCTTTCCTGCTATGGCAGTGCCAGGTGTGCCAGGGCTGGGAGGGAAGGTCACCTCATAAGAACCTGGCATCCGTATGTGGAGTAGCTGGGCCATCGCCACCATGACATGGTTTAGATTCTGGATAAGGAATAAGAGAGAATTGATTGTTAAGCCATGTATATCATGTATTTGCTCTGTTGATTAATTGAATGCACAATAGAAATAAGTCAATAAGTCTTTAGGATATGTTTTGCGCTATCCTTTAGCCCAAATGTATGACGATTGAGTACAGATCCAAGTGGTCAAACGGGGAGCAGTCATTGTACCTTTGCTGCTGCAGATGACAGTGTGAAGGTGACTGACACCTCATTGTTCTTGGCCTTGGCCCAGTGGTTGGATGTGGAGACCACCTTGTTGTCATCAGCGGCTTCTAGCGGTTTGTTCTCTGGAAATGCTACACCGAATGAAAGCAATGTTATTTGAAACATTTATTTAGGATTGCTACTGTAAATGGCAAGATGTAGTTCTGAAAACAAAAAGCATGTGATGACCAGGAGACATTCTTGCAGGATTGTGCATGATTATTGGGGGGGGGGGGGGAATATTCATTCTGTAAAATAGTGACATTAATTAGTCACATATTTACTTCACTTGCCAATTCTGTGACTGTGCTGAGTGGACTTGAACATACCTCCATATATATACCAAATGTGAATAGAATAGTTTGAAATTCCACAGGCATGACGTGTTGTGTTGACAGTGAACTAAAGCCAGTTGCTTTCAGGCCAGCTGGAAACAAACTATACCTGCCTGAATGTTTTATTTATTTACCTTTGGCAAAAATAGCTCATCTGCAAGCTCACAATGTCGGGATGCAACGTATTCTCAGCAAACCATTAGGAACTCTAGAGTTAATCCATATTTGTGCCTAAAACTATTCCTTAAGACAACCTGCTGTCAGATTCTTACTTGGGATCGCGGATCGAGGTATCAGTGGGATGATGGGAGATATTGCCCTCTCCGTTTCCTCCTCTTTTGGTTCCCTAAGCCGAGGGAAACGTGGCGTCTCTTCACCTACGTTACTTTCAGGGGAGGAAGCTGGGATGATGCTTTCTGGGGCATCCTCGTCATCACTCTCCATCCTGAAAGAAAGACGTTTGTATGAGTTTGCTGCAACACTGCAGAGGGATGGTGTCATCATACCATGGAAATACACAGGCAACATATTGTACCTGATGTCCTCATTCTGGTTATGCGGCGGGGTGGGGAGAGCTGCTAGAATGTCCACACTCTTCACCTCTTCTGCAATAGAAACGGACAAATTGGGGCACGTTTAACAACATCCCTGTTCTGGGATGAAAAAGGTGAGCATGAGCAAATATTACGCAACAATGCAGATCTACAAGCTAGATCTACAACACCACATTGTGGTTTGAGATTTCTTGCAGATAGGCAAATTTACGCTGTGATGTATAAGGAAGTTATGTAAGGAACAAAAGTCTTACCCATAGCATCCTCTGTCGTTTCGGTCTCTTTCTGGCCCCCAGACATGTCTTCCACAGTAGTAACGCCATTGAGGAGCTTGTGCTGCACCGAGGGAGGTGGTGTAGGAGGCAACGAGGATGGAGGAGTTGGTGGGTTGCTGAGGTTACTCTGTAAAGACAAGTAGCATCATCAGTACATCAGCAGTAGTAGAACTATTAACAGGGTGCAAAATGAAATCTGTAAAATGTTATATTTATTATATGACAAAAATGATTTGTTACCAAGCCTGTCAAAAAAAATGCACATAGCGAGTCAAGGGGCACTACCTTAGTGAGCAGCTGTGAGTAGTAGTCGGGGATGTTATCCAGCACCGCATTTCCAAAGGAGCCCTTCAACTGAGTCTTGCCATTGGCAGGGCTGCTGCCGAACGGGGCGAACAGGTCCAGACTGGCTGTTATCGATGGCTCCATCAGGGGCAGCAGAGAGAGGCCCTGCAGGGTAAAAGGATCTTTAACTCAAGCGCTCCAACACAAACGTCACAACTAGTGCTCCAACTTGCAATTATATTCATAGTGATGGCTCTATTCATTACTTTCCCAATTCGTGTTTCAAAATCATTTTAAATATAAACACTTTAATTTGAAAAAGAATATCGTTGTTAATTGTTGTTTGGGTTGTTTTGCATGAAAAGTTCAAGAAGTAACGCACATCCCCAAGTGATGCTGAGCCCAAAAAAAACTGCAAAAATACAGCAAACGTGGACAGAAAAAGGAGAAGGGGCTCACAACTCACTTTAAAGTCCTCCAGGCTTTATTTAGCGACAAGGGTTACATACAAGCAGCGACGTTTCGGCCTGTTCAGGTCTTCACCAGGCATGATGGAGACCTGAACAGGTCGAAACGTAAAATCAGTTGAGTAAAGTGAGTTGCGAGCCCCTTCTCCTTTTTCTGTCCTGGGTTGTTTTGCATGCCCTGTTTGGTGGAGCAGTCTGGGCATTTAGGGTGGCGTTGCCCCCCCATGCCCATGCCTAGATCCGGTCCTGCACAAACTGCAATTGAGATACATGTAAAATGACAGATTTCTCCATATAAATAATCAATCATTTCAGTATCATAATGGCTTCTAAATCAGGTCAACGTTTTGTTGTTGAGAGAGAGAGACGTTTTAGATGGGCGCAATACCACCACCGCGATTCTGTGTGAAAAGTAAGTGACCAAATGGGTGAGGTTGTAACTTTATAGACTTGTGGGAGGGACGGCACGGACCGGCGGCTGCTCTGTGACCTGTGTCGGATTCCGAAGCACCTTTTTGCCGCTGGAACCATATAATAGCTTCCGTGAGCACAGCGTGCAGAAGCAAGCACCTGGCTCGATCCCTCAGCTTCCTGCACAAACTGCTAAATGCTTTCTCATCCCGCCCAGTCTCTTCTAGCCATGCCCAGCGCCATTTATTTTTGATGCCTTTTTCTATGGCGAGGGTATTTTCACCAGACTCCTCACACCATGCGGTTCGCTGATCATTACTCTCTCTCTACGTGTCTCTGTCAGTGTTGTCAACTTGGCGCATTTGTCACTATGTTTCTTTTTTCCAGACCACGCTAGCGCCAAATTTATTGAAAAACTCCTGGTGGAGAATCTACTGTTTTTTTTTGCTGGCGAGTTGGGTTGAAAACCACTGCTCTAGCTGCTTCTAGTGCATTTTGGAAGTGCCACTAGTGCATTTTGGATTTTGGCAGTTGGCAACACTGGTCTCTGTCATGATCGATTCTGTTAGGGCCCGCCCCATTGTGATTCTGATTGGCTAATGCTGGTAGTTACAGAACCAGAGAGTTGCGCTTCTTTACTATCATTGGCAGAGATAACCACAATCAAAACTATGGGGCAGACATACAGTACACGGTTCTGGCCATGGGTTTAGCGCATGTTTTTTTTTTTGTTTGTTTGTTTTTCCCGCAAGCCGGACTTCCGGCATGGTGCCGGAGAACTTTAAGTTGAAAACAGCATCTTTCACAACATGAATGTAGCTCAAAGTTCTT
This sequence comes from Benthosema pterotum, assembly GCA_039105355.1. Classification (NCBI taxonomy): domain Eukaryota; kingdom Metazoa; phylum Chordata; class Actinopteri; order Myctophiformes; family Myctophidae; genus Benthosema; species Benthosema pterotum. Next base: position 19,573,994 of record CM076968.1, on the reverse strand, counting down.
TACAGAGCAATAAAGAAAAGAAAAAGCATAAAAACATGCAGCCCAACATGCAGCCCAACAAACAGGGAGGCAGACGGTAATAATCAGACCTGTTTCAGCTGTTTCACCAGAGCCTCAGCACTCTTTCCAACCTCTTCCTTCTTGTTCTTCTTGCGTGCATTAGGGCCTCCAGTCCCAGCAGGCTTATTGGTGCGCTTGACCTTTGTTACGGGAGCTCTTTTTGTGATAGACTGCAGATCCTGTTTAAGAGACCAGAAAATAGGCTTATTAAGCATTCGCCAAACATTTAACATTTCCCATAAAACGTAATGAGGATTGATAAATATTGAATCAATGCATGAACAAAACGCTTGCCTCCATATTGCGTGGGGTCCCCTGTAGTTTTTGCTCCAGCATGGCCAGTTTGCTGTTGATGTGGCCGTTGATCTCATTGTGGATGCCTTCAGAGGGCCTCTGAGCGGCCAGCTGCAGGTTCTTAGTTCTGAGGAGTTTCTGAAGTAGCTGCTGGCCAGTCTCTGTTCTTGCACCTTGATGCCCAGGGTCTCCTCCCATGCTTGCAGCATTTACAAATCCAGTAGTGTTGGCAGCGTTCACTAGCTCACCGGTGGCTTCCCTTTTTATAGCGCCAGGGTTAGCCTCACCTCCTCCACTTCCATCACACTGCACTTCCCTTGGCTCTTGCTTGATGTTCTGCAGGGTTATCTTACACAGGTCCCCATCCCTGGAAGCAGGCTGTGTCCGAGTGGCGTGGGCCCCTGCCCCGTGCTGTGCAGGCTCTCTCTTGGCATTGTCACATTGCTGCTGCTGCTGCTGTGGCCCATTGGGAGGAACTGAGGCCATATGAGAGATTTCATTCCCTGATACCTGAGGTTCTGCTTTTAGGCTTGGGTTATCAAGTGGACTCTTGGCCATCGGAGACCTGAGTGGGGATGCCCTGACTTGGCTGTACGGGCTCCCACAACCAGCTCCGCCATCGGCAACAGATGGAGACGAGGCATGCATCGAATGCGGTGTGCCCGGGGTGACTGGCCCCCTGGGAGAGCCGGAATGGGACGGAGAGGCCTGCAAGCGGCTCGCTGCAGCTGCCATGTGGGCTTGCTGTTGGTGCTGGTTGGGTGTGGGTGGTCGTATCCCCATGGCCTGCACCATGGCATGGCGCTGAGGGTCACCAGGAGAGCTCGGCAACGGTTGGCGAGGTGAAATGGGCCTGACCATAGGTCCTTGTCCTCTCATCATCTGCTGTTGCTGCATCATCCCCATCTGTAAATGCTGCTGCTGTTGTTGCTGCTGCCCAGGTACCATCATTCCGTGCTGCATATGAGGAGCAACACCTGTTTGCTGCCCAATTATGCCGGGCTGTTGTGGAGTGCCCAATGCTCCTGGTTTCCCCATGGAACCATATGGCATCTGCTGTCCTTCCATGCCTGGCATCCGCTGTCCCACCTGTCCCGAAGCCATCTGAGGTCTCATCTGCCCCGGCTGTCCCTGGCCCATGGACATCCTCAGCATCTGGCCCTGTTGGAGTTGCCGCTGGGCAATCATGGCGTGGATGTGTTGAATCTGTTGGTTTGGGGGAAGGTTACGGAGCTGGGGGTTCTGAGCGATAATAGCCTGGATGTTGATGGGGGTGCGGATCTGTCCGGGAACGCCAGGCCTCTGTAGGAGCATCCCTTGCTGCTGCGCTCTCATCATGCCCATCATAGCCTGCTGTTTCTGTTGCTGAGCCATGAGGGCTTGCTGTTGTGGACTGGGATGGTTCATCATAACAGGCTGAGTCTGGCCAACAGGGTTCTGCCCCATGACATTCTGCATCTGGCCCATTCCTTGTTGTTCCATGTTGGGCTCTTGTGATGGTTGCATAGCATTCTGACCAGATTGTTGTTGCTGCTGCTGCTGTTGTTGCAGTTGTTGTTGCTGTTGCAGCTGCTGTTGTTGTACCAAGAATTCCATCTGCTGCCCTTCCTCCTTGACTTTGACCAGACCAGTCTTGTCAGCATTGAGGGAAATCTGCCTTTGGAGTTGAACTTGCTGTTGCTGCTGAGGTTGTGGTTGTACTTGGTTTCCAACAAAACCTGTCTGTTGCTGAGGTACAGATTGAGCTTTTATCTGTTGTTGCTGGGCCATAAGGACCTGATTATTTTGCTGTTGTTGTTGCTGTTGTTGTTGCTGCTGTAGATGTTGCTGCGTTTGTAGTTGCTGCTGCTGCTGTTGTTGTAATTGTTGTTGCTGCTGTAGTAATTGTTGCTGCTGCTGCTGCGTCTGTTGCTGCTGTCCTGTCTCATTCTGCTGATCTACAGAGCCTGGTTGGCTCAACTGACTGGGTGTGGAGGGACCACTGTGTTGTAACGGGGTGGCGGGACCAGGACTGAGGATCCCTCCTTCTTTTGAGCCAGAGTTCTGAAGGTCCTGGGGAAATCCCTGCTGCGAGCCCTCATTAGCACCCTGTGGTTGAGGTGTGACTCTATTCCCTCCTGCTGAAGGGGAGGAACTCATTTGAGGTGTAGAGGGTTGAGAGAGTGCCCCTTGCTCTTGGTTTGATTGATTTATTAAGCCCTGTGTTGGTTGCTGTCTGTGCTGTGCCATCTGCTGCTGCTGTTGTTGTTGTTGTTGTTGTAACTGGAGTTTAGCAGCATTCTGCTGTTGTTGCTGCTGAGACAATAGCATGCGCTGGGCCAGTATGTTCTGCTGTTGTGGCGTTAGCTGTGCCTGAGATCCCCTGAGACCAGGATGACCTGGAGCTCCAACCAATCCCTGTTGTCCCAACATCATCTGAGGCCTCTGTTGCTGTTGGGGAGGCCCAATGGGTGGGTTCCCAATCATTCCGGGTTGACCTGCCATCATGCCCGGAAGCTGGTTCATGGGCTGTGCCCCGGGTTGACCAACCATGCCCTGGGACACCTGCATCATTCCCTGTTGATTGGACTGGTTGGGCAGCATTCCCTGTTGCATGTTTGGTTGTTGTTGGGCCATGAGTGGGTTGCCCATCACGGCAGGCTGTGGTTGAGTCATCATGCCAGTTTGTTGGCCTGGTTGTGGCATTGGTTGCTGACCCATCATCATCTGCTGTTGCTGCTGCTGCTGGAGCTTGGCCATCTGCATCCTGTGCTGAAGCTGTCTTTCTTGGAGAAGCCTGGGGTCTGCTCCTTGCATTCCAGCGCCCTGGGGGAAAAACCCTGGAGGAGCGCCAGGAGGAACAGGGCCTCTGGCTCCCAGAGCTCCAGGGTGTTGGGGCTGGGCTCCTCCTCCTCCCATGAAGGGCTGTCCTTGAGGCATCCTGACTGGCATCCCACCCTGTGGCAGCATGCCAGGGTGCTGGCCCATCATCGAAGGTCCCTGTTGGCCCATCATCATTTGGCCGGGCATCTTGGAGAGCATGTGAGGTGGGCCTTGAGTGGAGGGCCCTGGTGCCAGGAGACCCGAGCCCTGTTGGTGCTGTTGCTGCTTGGTTCTGTACTCGGATATAAGGTTGGTGTGTTCTTTCTGCTGTTTACGCACCTAAAACACAAAATGTGAAAGGATGTTGATAACATACTGTATGCCATATCGATTATTGTATTTCTTTCAATGCCAAGTGGGTCCATTTGGTTCAATTTCGACAAATGCAGGTGCATGGTACAAACATCAAATAGGTCTGGAAGTCTAAATAAATGCCATCAAACGGTGGTCTGTGGTTCAAATGCAGAATAAATAATTGATCTTGATATGAATAATCTTGTAAATTTTAAGGTATATTTAGAACAATGTGTTTAAATTGCAATTTGGGCAATCATGCAATTAAATATTTGAATCGAGTGACTATTATATATATATATATATATATATATATATATATATATATATATATATATATATACATATACATATACATATACATATACATATACACACACACACACACATAGTAGTTGCATACACAAGAATTTCCTGTGTGCTGTTTTTTGCAATTGCACCGGATTTTATAACAATACAATAGAATGTAATGTTGGAATTAACCGTTATGTTATGGATCCTTTCAATAAAAGGGCATATGAAAGTCAAAACTTAAATTCTAAGCTATACAATGTCTCCGCCCACAGGATCTTTTGATGAACTACAGCTTGCTGTTATAAAAGGCATAAGCTACCATATTACTATTTTTAAAGACATGTTTTAGGGGCGCTAGTGCCTCTGGAGAATTTACATAATATGTAAACAAGCAAATTGGCCATTTTGCTCCTACACAAAGATTAAATTCCCATTAACCATGAAGCATTAGACAATTAGAGTAAATAGACATGTTAGATCATAGCAATAAGAGTGCCCCTCACTTCACTCACTTGCCCCTCACTTCACTCACTTTTTTAAAGAAAAAAAATTCAGAGTTCTGTTCAGAAAACAATAAAGAATGTTTGAAGCCTGAAGAAATGCACTGCGGTTCTTGTTTACATACCTGGTCCAGCTGTTTCTGGATCTTGCTCTGCTCTTCTGTAACCAGCTTGAGTTTCTCTGCATCCGTCTCAGCAAACTCTCTCCCAGCTTTCTTAGCGGTCCTCTGCTTGGCACACAGTGCCTTGCGAGACTTGCGATGAGCTCCGATCTGTTCCTCTAAAAACTTCAACTGCATCTGGAGTAACTGCTGAGTGTGAAGAAGCCACTCCTCATACTGGTGCTGTTCAGCGTCATCTGAAGTGGAAGCAAACAATTTTAGGAGATGTTTATAAAACAATACGGAGCCCAGGAAATCCATACTGACAAATTAATTCAAATTTGAACGCAAACATACTGATGATTCCTTGCACAAACTGGGGTGGATTGGGTTTTGGCAGCATTGGATCACTGGTTTCTCCCTCCTAGAAACACACAACAGGGGGGAAATTTTTAAAGCAACTACAAAAGATGGACATGTTTCAGTCAAGAGCAAAACAGACTAGCTTAGATCAATTAAATCCAACAAAACATACTTTAGGTGGTCCAGATGCAAGCTGACTCTGTGCATCTGTACCCGGGGCAGAGGCCAGTCTCTGAGCAAGAAGAGAAACCTGTTGCCTGGAAAAGAAAACAATTTAAATCAGAATATTACTGGTATAGGGTTCTCATGACCATATGATGTGCCCAAATCTCCAAGTAAATGTTCTGTAAATGAAAAGATAGACGCATAATACAAGTACCTGTTTATGCCTGGTGGGACACCCATTGGCTCCTGTGCCAACACTCTTTTGATACCCTTCAACGCCACCATCTTTGCCTTGGCAATGGGATCCATGTCATCAGTAACAAATTTGTCTAAATCTGCAATGCATACAAGTGGGTGGGGGAAAAAACACAACCATACTGATATCAGTATATGCAATGGCATTGATGACAGTCTTTAACAGTCTTATTTTGGTATTTGTACCATTTTGCAGGAAGTTAGATTTCACATTATTTGCCCAATGGCGTTGTGGCTTCTCACAAACATTATAACAACACCATGGACTCACACAACCCCAATTAAACATGTACTACTGTCCCTAACAAAAAATGGGTGCCCGGAAAGTCATTTCAGACATTGAACAAATATAATAAATATAAATAGTACCTTTATCAGGAAAGAAGTTGTTTGCCAGTGGGGTTTGTTTGAGCATCTGCTGTGGCTGCTGTTGATGATTGAGACCTGGATGGATGGCTCCTGGCTGTCCCATCCTCATCATTGCTTGCTGCTGAGCCATGGCCATGTGAGGTCCCATGAGCCTCTGTTGCTGCTGCTGCTGCAGCATGTGTGGCGGTCGGGGTACCATCCCCGTCTGCCCCATCATTGGCGGTGGCCGGTGATGCTGTTGCAGCATTATGTGAGCGGGTGCCTGCGGGTTAGGCTGCTGTGCTGGGATGCCGTGCATATGAGCAGCCATGCCTTCCTGGTGGAGGAGCTGCTGCTGCTGTTGCTGCTTCTGAAGCTCTTTCTTCTCATGCTCCAGTAAATCCTGGATCAGAAGGGGTAACTCACCATCCAAAGAGCTCTCAACCTTGGCCAGATCCACAGCAGGGGAGTGCTGGCCCCCGACATCAGGTAGGTCATTCCCCAAGTCTGAGTGATGAGCGGCCGAGGTGAAAGACAGGGGATCGCCCTGGCCTGGCAAAGGATACTGAATTCCTCCGAGCCGAACAGAGCTGAGCGACGCAGACTCATTTTCTTTCTTGGCTGGTGGCGCACCGAGTAGCATGGACACGGCCTCACCCATTTCATCCTTCACTGCGGCCTGTGGGGCCTCCAGCTTGATTTTGACGCTCCCTACACTCTCTGCAGAGGGTGGCTGTGACACAGTGCCCCCGGTAGTGGCAGGGGCTGTGGTGAGAGAATTCTGTCCTGGCTCCACCTTGGGCTTAAGTTCCTCTTTGACGTCCGTGGGTTGCGAGGACGAGGAAGGAGCTTCACTTTCGGCTTCCACCAATCTCAGCTGGTCCGAGAACACGTCCTTGGGGTCTCCTTGGTCTAGCTCTGGGTCAGTGTAAGCTAGCAGGTCAAACTCGTCGCTGTTGAGCAAGTCATCTAGGTGTGGGTCATTGGTTTCCAGATTGTCCAGGTTGCCCAGGTCGTCATCACCTTTGTCAGTGTCCAGGTCTAGGTTGCCCAGGTCATCCTCGTCTTCTACCCCTCCGTCTCCCGGGGCATCGCCCAGTCCCTCCAGGTCGGGCTCCGGTAGGTCATCACTGGGGTCCTCTGCGGCTGTCTGGGCCTCAGTACTGGGTGGTGGAGGCTGTTGTTGCTGGAGTTGTTGCTGTTGAATGCTATTGCCGGGGCTGGAACTGGTGACCTGAGACTGGACTTGTGGCTGTTGCTGTGAGGGTCCAGGAGCCTGCTGCTGCTGCTGTGGCAGTAACATGGATAATCCACCAAGCTGTGAGTCATTGGTTCCCTCTACTTGAGTCTGAGCTATGGGATGCTGCTGATGAGTGTATGGTGCCGTCATGTCCTGCTGAGGGATGTAGAGACGCGGCCTGGCCTGGGGCCCTCTAGGCATGAACTGGGGTCCCAAGGCCAACCTCTGGGAGTTGTGCCTCAACTCGATGAACTGCGGCGGGGGTCCCTGCCCCATGGCTTGCATGGCCTCCCCTCCTGAACCTGGCATCATAGTACGAGGGTTCGCCATGCCCTGCATTGCCTGCATGTTGACAGCAGGGTTCAGGTGGTGCCTGGGGCCCATAGCCTCCATGCCTGGCTGTGGGAACCGCCGTGGACCACCGGGCGCATGGCCTTGCCACTGAGGGGGAAACGGAGCACGACTATACATGTCTTGGGGATTCGTGGGCCCCGATGGTCTGGAAGAAAAATGCATATGAAAACACTAAAGTAAGAAAATGTGTAAACATACTGTATATTATAGAGCACTTAAGGAAAGCTCCTCAAACAAGGCCTTGGGAATCAAAACTAAGTAGTCAAGTGAAGCTCTATTAAGTTTATAGTGCTCAGACTGTAATAAGTTGCCTATTTCACTTTGATGACCTCATTTCATATCTTCCAAGAATTCTTTGCTAGCTTTTCTTAAATCCTCGTGTTCTCTCATTGAGAGCATTCGTTTTGGGTTCTTTCTATTGATGACATGGGTAGCAGCTGTAGTGTGGTCGGGTGATGGTGGGGAGCCCTGTGTGTGTGTGTGTGTGTGTGTGTGTGTGTGTGTGTGTGTGTGTGTGTGTGTGTGTGTGTGTGTGTGTGTGTGTGTGTTTGTTTGGGTTGGGGAAAATTAAGTAAGTAGTTAGTGGCACACAGACATTATGCTGCTCCTTACACCAAACCGGATCAAAGTCATTTTTTGAAAATACATTTGAATGGATAAAGTCTGACACGATTCCACATCCTCTCCCATACACTGGACAGCTTTGATTAAGCTAGATGAGAGTATCAGTAGTTGTCAAACTCTTTTCACAGACATTTCACAGACATGAGCAAAATTCATATTTGCCAGATGAGCGGACTGCAGATCTAGTCAGGCACGGCTCAGTTGGGGTCTAAGGCAGATAGGTGGCAGACACAAAAGCATGGTCGCAGATCAGCCATTTAGCAAAGAAATGAAATACACCATAATATACTTTAGTACAAGTGGACTACGAATCTGCAGACAGTCGACTGGACTCTCCATTTACTGTAGCCTACGTTTCTGCTTCCTGTTTTAAATGATAAACAACTGTCATTCGTCCAGCAAAAAACTGCCATGATTTAACCCAGAGACTACAACATGGGAAATTTCAGCAACAGTCAAGTCGCTTGAAACTGGTTTGGTTTGATTGCTAGATTGATTAAATACTTTTCATTTACATTCACATCTTCAATTCATGTGTGCGTGTGTGTGTCTAAGTATTATCCCACCAAATGTATTTTTTTTTTTCATCACACAATATGTCCTTTGTGCAAGGTCCTAAGTAAAACAGCATAACACCAGCCTCGCTAATTTAACATGTTTACCGTAGTGCATTGGGATCCATAATCCCAGGGGCTCCTGGAGGTGGAGGACGAATGTGCTTGTCCTCCATGCCAACAACAGTCATCGGTATCTTGGTTGCCAGAGCAGCTTGGGCTCCAGTAGCAGCAGCAATACGGTCCTAAAAGAGTAACCAATATCATAGTTAAAGTAAACACCAACTGCAGTACATGTGCTTGATGTTAATTTTCCAAGCATGTCGCAACAGCAAGTGTGTAGTGTGTACCTGTGGATAAGGTGGCGGTGCCCTATGGGGCTTGTCCTGTTGAAAGCCTGCCATTTCTGCACCAGGCCAGCCAGGGGCAGCACTGTTAGCAGCAGCCTCCTTTTCTTGCCTCTGGGAGTTCCTTTGCATTTGCTGTCGAATTAAGAACTCCCTCAGTTTCTGGCGCTGCAAGGTGAATGTCAAATTCGTTAGTGATCTTTAACTTGACCGAACCATGGACTTTTCACAGATCTTCTGTATGAATGAATATACCTGTCTGTGCTTCTCCAGTTCAGAGGGGCTGAGGCCCACTAAGGCGGGGTCCTGCACTGTTGACATGTCAGGCATTTCTTGAGTGCCTGGCATAACTGGCTGATGAGATGCCTCTGGAGGGCGGACAGTTGTGGGGCCTTGAGGTCCAGCAGGCGGCAGCACCCTGGAGTTGAAGTTATCTGCCCCCATAGCCTGCTGTGCTTGTGGCTGAGGTTGCTGTAGCTGAGCCTGAGCCATCTGTGCTGGCTGCTGGGTCATTTGATAGCTGGGACTGCGGCTGTATGAAGGATGAGCCGAGGGCTTCCCAGCAAGAGGATCACCCATTGGGTTGTTGGTGGGCGGAGCAGGGGGTGGAGGTGGGTTGTTGTGATGTGGTGAGCCTCTGTAGCTGGGGGTTCCATCCGGGGCAGCAGAGGTGGGACGAGGTGGCTTATGGAGAGCAGCAAAAGGGTCTCTGGATTGTGGCCTGGATGGCGGCTGTGCCGAGTAGGGGTCGGGGGACTGAAAGCGAGGGTTAGCAGGAGACTGGACTGAGTAAGCGTCGTTGGAGTGGCCGCCTGGGGTGAGAGGAGACTGGCAGCTACTCTGTGACTGGGGGCTGGAGGGCACTCTGGAGCAGGGCTCTGGTTGGGTTATAGCGTGTCTCTGGGGAACAGGGGAGCTACTGCCTCCTGACTGAGGTCGTGGAGTGAGGGGTGGCTGGCTGTACGGGTCAGAGAACGACGGCGTGGTGGAGGGAGACTGCCTATAACTCTCAGAAGGGTGACCAGGGGAAGCTCCGGGATGAAGTGACCCACCCTCCCCTTGGTGCATCCGTGGCGTCATAGGTGCCTTGAACAAACCGTCCCCGGACTCCAGCATGCCAGCAGGGGAGCCGGCAGCTAGGTCAGGCCGTCCGACCGAGGAAGAGCGGGGAGATGGTGCGCTCATGTCTGCCCTGTACTGCCCCATGCCACCAGGCGAAGAAGCCACAGCGGAGGGGGACGCGGCTGAGCCATATTCTGGCCGTCCTGCTCCTGACTGGCCTCTGAAAGGGTCTCCATAGTGGGTGCTGTGGGGTGGAGAGAACAGAGGCGATTCCCCATGCCCACCACTGCGTGACCGAGGACTCTCTGGGAGTCCTAAGGACTCTTGAGAGCCTTGATGTGTCAGGTGACCCTGTTGCTGCAGCTGAGATCTGAAGTAAGGGTCAACCTGCTGGGCCCGCCGGGGCGTTCCCGGGGTCCCTGGTTGCATGTCGAAAGGGCCGAGGCTGGCCGGACGTCCCTGAGGAGGACCCTGTGGGCCGGAAGGGGGATAACCTGAGGATGAGGCCTGCAAGGGACTGGCCCCGGCCTGGGAAAAGGCGTTACTTGGGTGTGACTGAGGATGGGGCGACTGAGGCGGGAGCTTGGCAAAGGGATCTGTCCGGATTTCAGCCGACCCCGGAGTCTTGACAGGACCCTCAGGGAAAAATGCGGGAGAAGATCCTGAATCCGGGTGGAAGGGAAAGGGGCTCTCTGCAGAGCTGGGTTGTGAAGGGGTGGACACGGATCCTGAAGGCGGCGGGATCTGGAGGTGAAGACTGGGCCGTTCGGTCTTCACCCGCCCAGGCTCCACCTTTATCGGCCTGCATACCTGACTCTCCGCTTGCTGTGAGAGGACCAGAGATAGAAATGGTTTTAAGAAAAAGGACCAAAAGAGCGGCCTGGATACAAACAATTCTACATGGTAGAATTTGTACAGTTCATTCTTCATAATACAAGCTTCTACTTGCCTTCTGTGCCTTGTTGATCCGTTGAGCTGCTCGGTTATCTTTGGCCTTTTGCTAAAGAGGGAAATTAAACCATTAGACAATTATTTGTAGAATACATTTCCCTTGAAGTTGCTGTAAAGTGGCCATCACTTAAAAATCAGGTTTTATTTCTTTGTTGAAGTGGTGTGATACTTTTGAGCATCAGGGAAAGGTCAACATGGTTAAAATAAAGGATTACATTATAACTTCCCAATAGTTTTTAAAAAACAAAGATCAGGCAACTTACCAGAAAAGGAACTTTGTCAGCAGCCGATACTTTCCTCCAGATCTTCATGATCTGTTTACAACGACTGGCCCAGTCTGAAACGCAGAGTATGCGCATTTATTAACCACTTGAACCTTAACTTTACATTAACACAACATTACACAATGATGTTGTTGCTAAAACGTTTAACCTACAAAACAATTTCATGTGATATGTAGTGGGCATTCTTTCATCTCTCTCTCTCAGCTAATGGTCCTTGAAGTGACAAACATGAAAATAATAAAACATGGTCATTGCTCAGACTCACCTGGATAGTCCTGCTTGAGCGTGGGGAAGTTCGTGTTGGCATAGAGCACGGGGGAAATGGTGGAGAGTTCTCCCAGCTCCTCGTCTTTCTCCCAGCGCTGGAGGCTCCGCTGGTTGTAGGACAGCCCGTCGCCCTCAACCTCAGTGGGGGTGGGCGGCGTGGAAGGGGTGGCTGGAGTAGAGGGAGTGGCCCAGGGGCTCTCCTCTGTGCCATCTGGACTGAACAGCCCTCCTCCTCGCTCCCTGTACAGAAGCAAGGGTCGTTGTTATGTACAAATCAGTGCATCAGGCCCGGATGTAACATTTCCTAATTGAGGGGCAGGTGAAAATGGTATGGCGGCAGCTTCAAATTTTTTCGGTTACAGGACTTATTAGGCAAGTAAAGCATCAATAATAACATCAATTATTATTGATTATTGATGCATGTTGCAACTTGTCGGAAGTTGCAACAGGCACGCAAAATGCATAAAGCTAGCTTTATGCATGAGCTTTCTGTTTTGAATGATGAAATGGTGTTCGTTTAGTGGTGCCACAATTAGCTCTTCACTAAGCCCCTCCCCAATCCGTCCTTGTCCAATAGGCATGTTGGAAGAGGGAAGCTTGACCAGGAAAGCTTGACCTGCATAGCAACAGTTGCTAAAGTATTGGGATTGTCATTGGACACTGGACAGCGAACAAACCCCACCCCAAAGGGTGGGGTTTAGAGATGAGCTCATTGTAGTTAGTGTAGTGTTTCAAATCATTTAAAATATAAGCACTTTCATTTGAAATATCTTTGAAATGTGGGTTGTTTGGCATGCCATTGTGTTTGGTGCGGCAGTCTGGGCATTTAGGGGGGCATTGCCCATGCCCATGCCTAAATCCGGCCCTGGATTGCATGATCTCTGTAAAACAACGACATTGTACAATTGCTTTTTTACCGCATGTCAAAGAATGGAGACTGAGAAAGGCCTGGGAAACCGTCCATCACTCCGGCAGAGGGCAGGGACCCTGTAATACAGTAGTTTTTGTGTCAAAGCTCAAATGTCAAGTGTCAAATCATATGAAACATTTGCCACAATACACATCCAAGTGGTCATGATTTTCGTACACTCACCTGAGAGGAGAGGTCTCTGTGGCAAAGCACTGCGGCTGACCTCTCCCTTGTTGCCCTCTAGGATGGGCTTCATGCCCTCCAAAGTAGATCCTTCAGATACACCCAGAACCTTCCGGAAAAACTGTTCAGAGTCTTGATTCTCCACCCCCTGAGGAAGACCTAGAGCATATGGTGTACATTTAAAACATTTTTCTTTATGGAATTGTTCTCTTAAAGTAGTGCTTGCAAATAAGGCCCCAATCCTCTACCTTCACTTTTCTTTTCTGTATCAGAGTCTGGAGTATCAACCGTTTCCTGGTCCTTCACAGATGAAGATGGTGCAGAAACTCCTAAAAAGATGAAAAACAGAAGAATAGCCATGCCATTAGGCCTATGCTTAGAATAATGTAGCCCTGGTTTTGTTTAAAGGTTCATCAAAAGTCCATCTCCATTGATTTTATAGGAGATGCATAGAAAAAATATACCTGCTGTGTCTTTTAATGAATTGGGAAATTTAGTATTTTCAAAACATTTCACTTGTAATGTGTGCGCAGCAGCGGTCAGAACTACACACAGCAGCAGCTGGAGTCACAATACGCAAAGGAAATGAATAACTACCTTCCCCGAATACTCTAAACTCATAATTGCAATACATTTTCTTTCTATCCTAAATCGTGGCGTGTTATAATGGCTGACATAAGGTTGGTCACTAGGCTCCATATGATAACGATTAGTGACCAAAACACTGACACCAGCAGTCAGACTGTTCAACAGACTCACCTGCTCCCTCTCCCTGAGTCAGGGGTGTTTCACCTCCCTCTTGCTTGAGAGCCAGAGTAGCTTCCACCACCCCATCTTTTGCCTCAGCTGAGAACACAAACATGCTCTTGTCAGACACATGGATTAAAAGACACACACACACACACACACACACACACACACACACACACACACACACACACACACACACACACACACACACACACACACACACACACACACACACACACACACACACACACACACACACACACACACACACACACACACACACACACACACACACACACACACACACACACCACTTCAAAAACTTTAATCATAAACTACCCATCTACTGTAGCTTTCACAGAACACATACTGACTGGTATTTAATCCAAGCGACAAATCATCTGAGTGTGTTCCATGTGTAGGAGGTCCACTCAGAGGTCTTACCCTCTGGGGCAGCAGGTCTTGTCCCAGGTACAGCTGGTAGTGCAGGTCTCACGGGGCACATTCCTGGCCTCTGCACTGGGGGCACCATCACAGCTTTCTTACTTAGGTCCATCAATGTCTTCCCAAAGAAGGCCTCCTGCAGTGGCGATCAAGACTTTGGAAGTTATATTAAGTTATATAAATTAAACCAACCAATACCTGAGGCAGGTTCTATAAAAGGCTTCCTGCAGATGTTAAGCAAGAGTCCTTGCTGATATTGCACTTTAACAGGAGCTGAAGAAAATGCTAGGTTTGATGACGCATCTGGGCATTGACGATTCTGCCTCAATGCTTGGTCTATTGTTTTTCCAGCCTTGTGTGGAAAACGAGATGCAAAAACACTGGCAAACGCTACTACATCCAGAGGAGTAACTGAGGGAGGTTAGGGTTAGAAACACAGATGAAAAAAAAATCACCAGCTGAAACCTATATTCTTTATGCGTTCAGTAAGAACTGTAGATCTACAGGCTCCCATGTTGTGTTCTCAGATTGGCTATTTTCAGGGAAGACTCTTGAGGTTGGTCTTGAAGGAAGTACGGTGCCCTGAACATACTCTTCTGACACAGTACAATGCTTTCGGTGTTTCAGGACGTAACCATTACCCCCTCAAGCACTATTTGACATCAGTGATGGCCAATTGGCAAAGTCAAGGCAATTTCCCAGTCCTCCCAGTCCCAACCCTACACCACAAACCTGAAGATAGGCAGGAAACATGTCCTCAAGTTTGCTCTTCTTTCTGCCCCGCCTTTTCTTCTGTTCCTCCCCTTCTGCTGGTTTGGGATCCATGATATTGTCTGTGTCAGGGTGGGGCCCTATAGATAGACAACCTTCGTTTTAGGAGACAAATTTTCAAAGTAAGGTGATTCACATATTGGCAAGCGACACAAATAACTCACAAGATGATGCCAACTATGGCCACCTTGCTTTGCCGTTGTACTACCAGCATGGAATATGCAACGCTTCACGACAAAAGTAGTAAAAATAGCTGATCTCACAAAAGGTGCCTTTTAAGTAGTCATTAACTGTGTGTGTGTGTGTGTGTGTGTGTGTGTGTGTGTGTGTGTGTGTGTGTGTGTGTGTGTGTGTGTGTGTGTGTGTGTGTGTGTGTGTGTGTGTGTGTGTGTGTGTCTGCCTGTATGATGAATATGGAAATGTATTACTAACAATGTTAGTATGCGAGTCTAACATTGTTATTTTTAATCTGTCCAAAAGTAAAGCAAACAATTGGGTAGTGTCACTTTACCTTCCTCAATGGTTCTCTCCAGTGGCTGTCCGTCTAAGGTAGTCTCCCCTGCAAGCTGTGCGAAAAACCCTTTCTTCATCCGTGTGTGACACTTCCTCTGTCGCACCATGAAGCCTCCAATACCTGGCAGAGATATGGCAAAAACAAATAGTGCATATGAATGTGTTAACATTGGCAGGGCAACAAACACGTACAGTATTTGTGCTCATAGCCTATTTTGTGTCTATTTTTATTAAACATACCAGGTCTGTAGGGCTTCCGTTTCCTTTTCTTGCTATCCTCGGTCTCTTCTGCACCCCCTTTGAGGCCCTCGCAGTCAGCCATGCCCTCAATACCCCCGTCTGCACCCAGATCCCTGTCCGCTCCGCCGTCTCTGTCAGCACCACCTTCCCTGTCTGGGCTACCAGGGTTCTCCATCTTGGGATCGCATTCCATGGGCTCACCACAGACTAAAGACACAAAGCAAAAGGTTTGAGATTAAAAAAAAGAGGATAAACAACTCTAAATCATTCAAAACAGTCTCCTGCACTGATTAATTTGTATGAAAACTTGCACATATACACACACCTTTGCCATCATCCCCATCTCCCTCTCCTTCTTTAAGCTCCAGAATGCCATCAGGACCACCCTCACCACACAAGGTGCCCAGACGGGAGCGCCGCTGACGTCTCTTGTGAAGAGGAGACATGGACATGCTGCGTAGCAGGGACATGCCTGACTCAGTCAGCCACACACCCTCCAGCCGGTAAAACTGGGGCTCTGTGGGGCCAATCACATTTTGCAAAATGTCTGTGAGATTAGGAAAATAGCAGTTTGTATTTGGCTGTAATGTACTTAAAACAGAACACTCAACAAACCTGGCTCTTTAATCTTTATGGAAGCCATTATAGCCGACTCCACTACTGTGAACCAAAAGCATTGGGGGCAGAGAGAAAAGGGGGGGCAGGACAAAACCGTCAGTAAACACTTCAATAACACAGTAACAGTTTGACTCCCTTTCGCGAGTTACACAAGATAATTAATTGTAGAACAGCTTCACTGCGATTAACGGGTTGCTTGTGATGCGTTTTCTTTGTTTAATCCACATTATTAATCCGCCAACTACCAGACAGAAATGGATATGAGGCACTTGTTGACGTCACCAAATGAGACACTGTCGCTCTAGAGCGCAAAGCCTTCCGGGAAAATGAGGTCAATACAGGTGGACCGTAGTTTTCACTGAGGTCAGGCAGCCATGACAGTTTGCAGTTGTTTCGCATGGTGGATTATTTCTTCTGTATGACAACAACAAGCTATGGGACTATTTTCAGAGCAAATAATTTTTGCTCCACACATAATCAATCCAGGCAGCCTGGATAAGATGGAATATAGTAATACAATGCAATGTAGGCGTCAAAAATCACTGTGTCGAGAACACTGAAGTAAAAAGTAACTTTTGGTTTCATCTTACACTTACCTACGGGTTTGGGGACAAAGGGCGTGCAAGATGTGCAGGCAAAGCCTTCATCGGAGGCTTCTTCCACCTCATCCTCTGTGTACAGACTCTCACACACAGCATGCACCCATCTATGCAGACACACACGCACACACAAACACACAATCATGACACACGCATTCTTCTTGTTACATCGCAAATGGCATCCTCATATAAAAGATGATATGGAATAATTTATGACAAGATTCCAAACATAAATAATCTATTCCCCACTAGTCTTAATTAGTGGAAATATAATGAACCCCCACCAGCCACTCTGTCTGTTGTGTGTCTGTCTCGTCTTTAACCCGTTAAGAACTGAGAAAGCATCCATGTCATTTTCGATTTAAGCTAAAAAGTCTCATTGTATTTCTATTTTAAACACTCAGATTAGAAGCTTATAGATTTAAGATAAAAAAAAGCTTAGATTAGAAGCTTGTGCATGTGCCATTTTTTGAAAAAAAAAAAAAAAAAAAAAAGAAATCTGTTTTGTGTTCTTTTGGTGAAAGGACCCCCTCTAAAATGAGATGCTGCATCTCGAAAGGCTATCCTTTCAATAACGTTGACCAAAATTCTGACCAAAGCTAAAAATGTTTAACTCCGGAATACAGATGCTATTTTGAGATCTGGTTTGTGGTCAAATACACAATAACCACGTGATTTTGGGCGTCCTTAAGATGGCAGGTTTTGAGCACCACATTGGATTGTCGTAGAATACAGACATCAATGCGTTAATGAGCGGTACCCACCGGTCGCAATACTGGCACTGGAGCAGCAGCTCCTCCTCCATGAAGTTCTCTCTGCACACGGGGCAGGTGACTAGACTGGCACAGGGGCCACAGTGGGTGTAGTTGTTCTGCCACTCACAGTGGAACCCTGGTGAGTTGGAGCCACACTGCATACAGCTAACACACCTGCAACAACGCAGCAGCGCCGGAAACATGCATGAGAAACCTGAAAATTTCATCTCTCATCCAGCAGGATTTTTTTTCCTTCTACAGAAACAAGAAGCAAAAAGAACTGGGGCCTCTGAATCACCAATGAAGAGCTGAGGCACAAACATTTTACATAATATGCAAATTGGCATGGATTCATTTCCATTTGACCCCATTCAAAGTTACACAGTAAAAAAAACTCCTCAGCCTTCATTTATCTGCTTCCATCTCCCTAGTGTGCATGTACCCCTTACGGGTGCATTTGGTTACATTTTGTACACACACTGGTTATAAATGACCACCAAGGACAGAAGCTGTAAAATATGAGGCCGAACAAGGCAATCAAGAGGGGGTTCTTTGTGTGTATTTCGTTACCATTTGCACTTCCATCCCCCCTTGGGTACTGTGTGCAGGGGCGGGTCCAGACAGTAGGTGTGGTAGCTCACGTCACAGTCGTCGCACAGCAGCAGGCGGGAAGGGTCTGAGGCCTTCCCGCACACCTCACACACAATGCACTCCAAACACCGCCAGCCCTTACGAAGCATCATCTTGGTGATCTGCAAGAAACAAAATGATATAAAGACTAGAATCCACACCAATATGCCAATATACCAATTTTCGAATCACTGGTCCAGGGCTCTTCAAAATTGGAAATACAAATTTGGCCACAGCTGGGCTCCAATAATGACATTTCACACCATAGATGTTCATGTTGGTTTGAATAGAAAGTATACACAAGAGAGACGCAGACCGTTAGCTCAACCTTCTACAGCCCGACATTGTTCCGTGGATTTAACTCCCAAGCCAGATGGCCTTTGCTACTCCTCACTCCCCATCTATCTTCCCCTTTCCTGTCTGTCTACTGTTAACTATCAATAAAGAAATAAAAATAAAGACCTATACTTACTTTGCTGTTCACGCAATATGGATGGTAACACTGGGCACACTGAGCGCAGGCCAAGAGCTGCCCCTCCACTCCCTTTCCAAAACTGCCACACACAACACACATGTCCTGCGAAATCAGAGGAAGGTTTGGGGGTAAAAAGAAAATGGGAGAAACAGTTGGTTCTGGTTACAGACAAAATTGCGGCACCAGTCACACTTGACTTATACTTTGGGTTTGCCTGCTGAAATTAGTCGATTATTTGGCGCACTGCCCAACCTGCGAATGGGGTTTAAATGCCACAGGGCAAGTGGAAATGTCAAGGAGGAAGGGAAGCTGTACCTGGAGCAACACAAACTTATCGGTGTTGGAGAAGAGCACCACTGTGTTCTGCATGGTGTCATCTTCTTCCTCCTCTTCCTCCTTACTGCTCAGTCCAGGTTCTGTGGTCATGCTTAGCTGCAAAGTTGAAGGCAGAACTTCAGTTGAGAAACAGCACATACAGCAAAATGATACACATGCAATGGCATCAATTCACCAGTGAGATATACTGCCATGTGTTTCAGTGGCGTACCAAGAAGGCATCTATGCAGGAAGCCATGGCTTTCAGTCTTGACCTCCCGCCTCGGCCCCTTCCTCCGCCGCCCCCTCGAGGCCGCCGTCTCCCCGGGAAACCGTTGCCCCGCCCCTGAAAGTCAGGCCACATTATTGGCAGTGATTAGATCTGGCATATTCATGACCTTTGGATGTCGCATGCTGCTAGGATGGAACACGCATACGCTACACAGTTAAATCCTCATGGTTCAGTTGCTTTAGTCAGAGTGCAATGTATTATCTGACAGAAAATGAAATCCATTAGCGACCAACGACCTGGTCGTGACTAGTTGTTTGTGGTCACGACTTGTGTGCAACTAGTCGCAAGCTGGTTGCGGCAACTTGCTTATGGTGGCAACTAGATTATAAGTCGGAGGATAGGGTCCCAACAGGACACTCTTATCAACTTGAATTACTAACCCTATCTCTAGGCAAAACTAAAGTTTAAAAACGTTTCGGAATTTGAATAAGATTACAACATAATTGCTGAGACTCTTCTTCCCTAACCAAAGGCGACGAGAAGCCTGCTCACGACTAGTAAGCAACTGGTTGCAACCTGGTCATTGGTCGCTACTCGATCTTGCCCTTCCTGTGTTACAATCAAGAGGTAATTAACACTGAGGAGCATTTTGCTATTTAAACAATAGGCTAATGTTATTAGACATTACCTGTTTCATCCGCGAACGACCTGGGGAGCCTCTCCGTCTTAACTTATCGCCATCACACTTTAAGGTGTCGAAGGGCAACGAGTCGTCCGTCTCAGTGAGCAGGGAGTCTGCGCGTGAGCGGGCAGAAGGTATGAGCTCCATTGAGAGGTGAGGGTCAGCTTCTGCCGGAGAGCCCAGGAAGCCACTGCTGCTCTCGTCTCCGTGGCTCATGTTGGAAGTGTCGTCCAGCAGAAGGTCCGGCTTCACGTCCTGCTCGTCCAGGGGGTCCCGTGGCTCCAGCTTGATGGTCACTTCCCTGTGATGCGCTTCCTCCTTAACCTGCTCGTCGTCCTCGTCCTCCTCTTCCTCGGATTGAGGTAGCAGCCTTTCCTCCCCTTCGGCCTCCTGTGTGTCCGCCAACGGGGAAGGTGGTGTGGGAGAAGAAGGGGAGAGAGGAGAGCCGGCGTCCCGACAAGGAGCGCCATCCGCCTGGTCCGTCTCGTCCATCGGCATGGGCACAGTGTCTGCCTCCGCAGGGGAGGCGGGTGGAACCAAGGGTTTTGGTGGGGCCACGTCGAGAGACAGCTCCATGGCAGACATGACTTCGCCAGAGTTGCTTTTTGATAACTCCCCTGCCTTCTGTTCTAATGAGGGTTCCTGCTGCTCCATCTTCTCAAGGCCCTGCTGTGGCACCGGCGGTGGTCGTGCTTTAGAAGCATTAGACTGGGTCTCTGCCATGGTGTCCTGTGGGGGGCTGGCCTGGGCCAGCTGGCCGGCCGCCTCTTCTGCTCTCTCCTCAGCAACAGGTAGACAAGAGGTCCCCTGTTCTGTCTCTCCACATTCTTCTTCTAGGGTGAAGGAATGTATGGGAGGGGGGGCAGGATGATTAGTGTTTTCATTGGTGCATCTATCATTACGTACACTATCATCAAATTATCAAATACAGTGGCAGCTTCGTTACAAAAGATGATGTTATCTGTATAATGGGACGAGTATTTACCTGTGGACTCAGGTGGACCAGTGGCCATCTCTGAAATGGCTTCCCCTGTCTCCAGCTGCTGCAGGCCTTCCTCCATGGTGTTCTCCTCAACCTCTACAGTCTCAGCAATTTCTGCCTCCACCCCTATATCAAAAGAATACACACTTGCTTACACACAAACACGTATGCACATGCTTACAACAACCATATAGTAGCTGTCGAGCAAAAAAAAAAAAGTCAACTTAACTCCTTTTTGAATACATTTTGCTTTTGTTTTTTAATAAATCAAATCAAACACCATTTACGTGTGCGTGTGTTTTACAAATGTTGAACCAATGAAAAATATCTAAAAAAATGCTTTTGACACATAGTGGAACCAATGGTGGTAGTAGGTTTAGTCAGAACACGTAACACCAACTTGTGGTGGTCTGTTCCCTTATTTTTTCGACATACCTTTTTTCTGCCCATCGATTTAACTAGGTTCTGTGCAAAACGTGACCCAAACTCACCCAACTCCATGGGCTCCTGGCAATCAGCCACGACCTCGGCCAGCAGGACTTCTTCGTCTTCCGTCGTGCCAGTCTGTCGGACTGTCACTTCCGATGGATCCGCCTCCTCTGTGTGCACCTCGACGGCCTCTGTCTGGATTGTCATCTCCTCCACCGAGTCTGCGTGTCCTTCAGTGTCCTCCTCACACGCCTCTCTGGTTTGCGTCTCTCCCGTGCCGTTCTGAGTGACAGCCAGCTGCTGTTGGGCTTCCTGACAGAGCAGGCAGACACATTTCTCTTCTGGAGGTGTCACTGAAGAAGTGCATTCACCATGCACCCACCTGAGGAGTTTGGGAATGAAACAGGGTTTTAAGATGTGAAAGTTTCGCATTTACGAAAATGTCAATTTCATCCACCTATATCAAGCTGATTTCTCCGGTTTTGTGCTGCTGACCTGTGACACGTGCTGCAGCATTGCAGAGAGGCAGATGGGTTGGCAGCTTTGCTGCAGACGCCACACACAGAGCTGCGGTGACGCTGGCAGCCCTCACATACAGCATAGTTGTCAAACCACTGGGCCGAGCCTGGGAGGACCAGCCCACGGACGCCACACTCCGTACACACGCGACACCGCTGAGATGAGACATGAGAGACAACACACATAATATGTCACCACATAGGACATTCTAGAACCTTACTTTCAGATGTTAAGTAGCTAAAAACAACACGCAAAATGTGTGGTGGGGGCTCCTGTTGAGGGACGTTTATCAAAAGAACTTACTCTACATTTCCATGGGTCGGAGGGAAGAGATTCCATGGCTGGCTGTAGACAGAAGGTGTGGTAGCCCTTATCGCAGGCATCACATACCAACATCTTAGAGTCTTCACCTGGTTGCCTGGATGAATAAGGACACATGATGATTATAAATACTACATGATTACAGTGGAGCCCTGGCAGCTTCAAGAGATGTTGAAATTGTATGCTCTATTTTTGAGGAGTGCTAGGCTAGCCCCCCTATATTCTATTCTATACTAGCTATAGTGTAGATCCTAAAACAAACATTAACTGCCACTGGAAGTAAATGGAGAATTTATGTCATGTGTCTACGTGTTAAGACATGATGATGTATGATGGGCGCTCATCACTTTTTTGCAAAGAACAAACAATTGCCCAGATGTAATAAAACCGTTCTAGCACTGTATGGTTATATGGAGTAACTTAATGCTGATGTCAATGTATAAACAACAGGTCTGTGCTCTGCACTAAAAAGATGCCCGCACTCTGCAGCTTACCTACAGGTCACCAGTATAAAACATGTTAAAATGTCCAGGAACATAAAGGGGATGTGGGACTCACCTGCATGTCTGGCACACTTTACAGTCTGGACACTGCCATCCTGCCCGCTGGATAGGTGTGGCACCAATCTCCAAACAGGCAGCATGGTAGTGCGTTCCACAACCCGTACAGAACAGCAGGTCCTGGAGCTCCCCTGCAGAGTCACACACCGCACACCAAGCATCCTCGCCAGCTATACCAGACGTAAAAAAAAAGTTTGACATTTAGAAACGATGGATGTGCCGACGATCATGATGTTTATCAGCTCTGTGGAATCAGTCGGTCTCATTACCCAACTCCTGTGCATTGTCTATGTGCTCTGGACAGAGGAGCGCCAGCTGCTTCATGGACTGGAAGGATCCGCTTGCCGCAGAGCAGGGAAAGTGGTAGAACCGTGAGCAGCCCTCAGCATGGCATCGGATAGTTGCACCCAGCCTTTTGCAGTATTCACAAAGCTAAAGAGAAAATATATAAATACTGTATCAATATATCAAATAATGTACATTTTGACAAAAGGATGCGCTCATTCAAGCTAACAAACTTACCCGCTGTGTCCCTGAGATAACAGCCTTGTCCACATTCTCCAGCTCTTCCTTCTGTATTTGTTTCACCCCGTCTGACCACACTGCACACCAGTGATGGACCCAACAACCCCCTGTGCACAAAATAAAAACCACAATGATGATGTGAACCCCCGGTGCCTATAAATGTATAACTACAATAGCGTGCATAATCTCAAATCAAAATTGATACATTATATTCAGTATCTGTTGTATCTTGATCACTGTGCCAAATAATGTTTGGAGGCCAACATGAGTTAAAATTAACCAATCAATAGAGATGCTTTTTTGTGCTTTTTATTGTGTATTTATTAATAATAATAATTATTATTATTATTTATTATAAATTATATATTTATTATAACAAATCAATACAAACAATTTCAAAACAATTATTTAACGAGAGAGAAAAAAAAAGATTAACCCTGAATTGTACTTAGTTGTATAATAGTGGTATAAAATAGCGAATATCATTGATGTTGTACAAAAATAAATAAAAAGCATTCATTAGTAATTAATTGTAATTGAGTTAAAAGTTTGAGATAATCGTGACATTGGTTGTGAGCTGAAGCCACACCTGAGTCATCGAAGAGTGTCGCCAAACAGGACGAGTCGGAAAACCCGATGGAAGACAGGTCATCGTTCCCAGGCCCGGGCAGTGAGGAAGCTGCAGGCTCCAGGGTCGGCCGCTCGGAAGATGGCCCAAAGTGTCGGAGTTCCCGCTGTCCGTGCAGGCTGCGATCCACGCAGTTACAGAGCGCGCAGGCCCTCACACACTCCCTGCATTGCCACAGGTAAAAGAAATGTAAACATTGGGGCAAATTGGATCTTCTGAATAGCACTGGAACTGGCTTCTAGAACATGTATGTTTGTTTTCCTTTGGGGGGTATGAATGCATAACAGTTCATATTGGCCTTTGGGGTATTTGTAAGATGGATGTACTTACACGGGCGTGCTGGGAGTGGCAGCAGTAGCATCATCCTCGACAGCAGGAGGGGCTTCAGACTCCACCTCAGAGGAGAGAGGCTGCTTGGCAGCGCCTCCATCATCAGCTGTAAACAAGTGTGGATATTATTACTTAAACATCCTGCATGTGGAATTGCTTGTTGTGGATTTTAGGTCCGCAACTCAGGGGATGAACAAGTCAGGACTTCAGTACTGTAGTATAAGTGAAAAACAAACAAACTCACCTGTAGGTTCAGAGTCATTTTCTTCGCAGTTTGATTTCTGCTCGTCCATCCCCTCTACTGAATTTGACCTCCTTGCGAGAGATCTGCAACATTTATGAAATATAGTTATTTTAAAAAATAGATTATTATAGGTTTATCGCTATATTGATCATGTCACACATGTGTCAGCGCAGTACAAATCGAGAAATGATTGGGAGATTAGATTTTTACATCACATCTAGATTCGCATCACCAATGTGGAGTTAATTATTATGTTATGTGCCGTTCTATATGACCACATAAACATTAGCATAATCAAATTGCTGCCTGCATAGATTTAAGTACATTAATAAACATGGGAAATATTTAATTATGTCCTTATATGCCACCACAGAACTATGCACTAACTTCAGGAGCTATCCAAAAGCAACGGGAACACGTTGTCTGTTCATCAACAACATAATTCATGTCAATACAAGATGTGGTTGTTATAATGGCCTCAACTGAGTTGATTCCGCTACGACGCGTTAAGAGCAGAGCAGGGCAAAGCGATGCCATTAAACTCTCATGAAAACAGCGCGGGGGTCACAACACAGCAACGCAAAATAATTGCACAATTCATTTAAAACCATTTTAGGTTTAACTCCATTTACCCAGCAATGCATAATCCAAACCGGCACGGACTAATAACGCATGGACGACGCAAATAATAAAAAGGGGCAAGCCATTAAAATGTTGTTTTCATAAATAAAACAACCATAAAACGGGATACACAAAGAAAAAATACAACTTCCGTGTAAAGAACTTCCTGTTGCAGCTGTGCTCGTTTCGTGGTGAAACCACCGGCCATTCACACCACCGTTCCGCCGTGGAGTCGAGTCATTAACAAAAAAATAAAAAAAAATACCGAATATGAGACCACAGCAGACACGGAGATTACCATTTTGTGCCCATACAGCTGACGTCGGTTATGCTTAGCTAAGCTAATGTCGATTTATTGGAGCCGTAACGGTGGGCAAATGCATTACAACAACCGATACACTGGGGAGGAGGAGAGAGCGACTGGATTGATGAATTCATTTCGCATTTCGGCTATGTATGGCCCGTATGGTATGGGGCAGTCATTAGCGAACATTAGCAAGTATAATCTCTCCCAAATAAGTGTCGATCCATCGCCATCAAACCTCGGAATCATGTACTCACAACGTCACACAAGCACAGGCTCTCCATCTTTCTTTTCCCCATCACACACACTCAAAACATCGTGCACGGCTGCTGACATGACAAAAAGACAAGTTTACGTTGTGCAAATGTTGTTTTTGTTAATGAGTTTGCTTGTGTTCAACATGACTTCCATCATATATAGCTGCAATAATGAATGAAATGGTATCCACGTGAATTCTACATTCCAACAAAACCATACAATGAATTGATCACTGATACAGTACAGGCTATTAGACTGGCAAAAAGGGAATGGAACCCAATACATGCAACAACAACTCTGTGGGCCTGCATGTATGTCAACATTCTAATAAAATGAATGCCCCTTAACCTTAATATCTAAGATGGTCGTGCCGACTTTCTGATTTCATTTTGTGATAAGCGAGTTGGGCGGTTCCAACACTGTAAAACAGCACTCTTCTTCCAAATGAGTTATACACTCAACCAAAAATGTTATCTATTTAAAAACGATCGAATAAAGATGTTCCATTAACCCCATGCGTCGCAATGAAGTTGGCAAACAC
Source organism: Benthosema pterotum (assembly GCA_039105355.1). Classification (NCBI taxonomy): domain Eukaryota; kingdom Metazoa; phylum Chordata; class Actinopteri; order Myctophiformes; family Myctophidae; genus Benthosema; species Benthosema pterotum. The sequence continues at coordinate 19,548,396 of CM076968.1, read as the reverse complement.
CTCTATGATAACAACATGGTAAAACGATCGACCAACAAGTTAGTTTGGCCATGTGTATTTATATAGCAAAAATATAAACTACTACAGCAAGGGGGCACACATTTTAACAACACAAAAACACAACGACGACATAATGTTATATATAAGCGATACAACGGCGACCTACTCGCCGCTTCGCTCAATGTAAACAACCGACATCAAAGGATTTGTCTCATTCCAGGCGATAGCCTACAGCCCGGGTGGTGAGTACCAGAGCCTTAGACACAGTTCCGACATCTCCGTTAACTTCCATGGAAAGGTCTAATGGCGACTGCTCTACATAGACTTCTATTGAACATGGGGACAGCCATCTGTGACAACTCATGTACCGGATGTAGGCAAAAATGCATTGAACTCAGGCAACATCCATGCAGATCCTAAATGCTTTTATTTTAGGTAGTTTTGCCGTAATAGTACAAACCAAAACCTTACAAAGACTTTAGTCGTTACTGTAAAATACTTTAAAACAGTTGACATGCTCCACAGCCAGACATGCCTAAAACAGTTCTTATTTGCGCCACCCTCGTTGAAAACAATGCGTCTCCGACACCAGTTTGTCACAGTTCGAAGCTGCACGAACAGCGCGCGAGCGCTGTTTTCTGACCCCACAATGTCGCAACTCTTCTACGAGATGGCTCTGGTGAGTACTGTGACAGTTGCCTAATGAAGGACCATTTATCACATAATTTCAGAAGCTAAAGTGATTGCACGTACCCCCCAAAACGGGCAGCAGCACAACGGTTACAACAACGCAGAAGAGACGTGCAAAAACAAACACCAAAAGCAACAACAACCCACCCAAACATTTTAAAAACACAAGTTCCCAGGTTGTGCGTTATGATGACCCGGCGGGGAGAAGGAAGGAAAGGAGGAAAAGCTGCTAGTATCCCAGCAAGTAGACGCGGACCAATGTTGCACACTAGAGAGCTAATGTACGTGTTGGTAGGGTTAGATTTATTATGATACATATTCATGATTCTTCTCGTCCCCCCAATCGCCAAAGAACAACCACGTCATATCGCACCGAACAAAGTGTCTACACGACTCGCGTCGACACTTTGGAGAGTCGCAACTGCGTTGTTTTGCTGTCGAGCGACTATAAACTGTTTACAGTATGTGTGTTATTTAGCCTGCCCAGCACCCGCTCCATCCCTCCCTCCCCCTCCATCGGTTTAAGGTCAGAGTGGTGTGTGTGAGTGTGTCTACTACTCTGGAGAAGTTTTCAATAAAAGCCCCAGCATCTTTCTTCTCACCTTTACAGTGGAAATGTCCGCCGGTCCTCCTCGTACATCAGCACAGACCGGCCATAAAGCACGCAGCTTTCCCCCACAGTGCTGCCTGCTGTCGTCTCATTGCATCTATCTAATCTACCGGTCGGTTGGGGGGACCGAGGCTGTCCGCGGCTAGCCGGCTCGAGGGAGAGCAGAGTGGGGGGAAGTGCAATATCGGATGGATAACGTTAGCTCTAATGCGCTAACTAAGCTAGCTAGCCAGGGCTGTAAGAAGAAGCGACACAAACTCGTGCGTAATAACGCGTCGAAAAAAACCCGGCTTCAAATCCCGCAGTAAAATCCTTCGGCGACGAGCCGCCGATCATGAACGTCCCGGGCCGGGGGGTGTTTCAAGTTGCTGCCGGCCGCCCCCCAAGTTTCAACAACAACTAGACCCAACTGTGGTGGTGACTGAGGCTAGCTGTGGAGGCTAACTAAGCTATAGCTAGCCCCAGCACAGCAGCTCTGTTCTGGAATCTCGCTCTCTTGCTTCGAGGTCGTGCAATGAAGCCGCTGCTGCTGCTGCAAGTTTGCAGTTGCACAATTAAAATCGTCCCCATTTGACATCCCCAGAATCCGCGAACTTGAGTTGGGATGTCAATAAATAAATAGTTCCTCCCGCCGGAGCCCAAAGTTGTTCCAGCCGCTGCCGGACATGAAATCTGCCTAGATTTTGCAGCTCAACTTTGCCATGGGTACCCTTGTATGTGTGTATGTATGGGTCATCAACATCACTTCACTTCACTGAACTGCGTTTGCGTGCGTCCACATACGCACACACACGCGCGCGCGCCCACACACACACACACACACACACACACACACACACACACACACACACACACACACACACACACACACACACACACGAGTGTGTGTTCCTCCAAGTGGTTAGCGGCCAGCTATTGCTAGCTAATAACGACGTGAAATATTTATTCATGCAAACGGGTGCTGCTCTGCAATAAGAATGTATTGTTATTACTATTGGATCTTTATTCTGAGGTCCAGCGCAGGTAATGTTTGACGGGAATGTATAGGATAGGCTACAAACCTACAAGAATTGGTTGTAGAGTATAATAATGTAAATATTTTAATCTGGAGAGACCACTGGTGGGGATAGTTGTCATTAGATTTTCAGAATGAGGGAAGCCATTTTTCATTAGATTGTAATGATTGTCGGACCAAAGCAACGTGACAACGTCGGCGTGCTTGATGTGACTGGCAGAGCTGCACACTGTCATTGAAGCGCATGTATGCTTATTGCTTGAGTCACTTCATTATAATAACTGTATTCACAATACAATCTTTTATCCAACTTAATTTATTTCGTATGATGATATAATTCCCAATCTGCGATACAGAAGCTAAAATCTGAGGCTATAGGCTACACATTGGCCAACTTCGAGATAACCTAACCCTAACACATGAATGTGCAGTTATTGATATTTTATTTGCTTTTTATATATTACGGTGAATTGCCTACTCGTTTCATAATTAAATCATGTCCCCAAAATAGGGTGTGAAGTGACATAAAGGCTCTACCTTTTATATGTTCCTGTGTAGGAGAAAATAAAAACATATCTTTTACTGTTACATTTCTCTGCAGCCTGCATAGGTCACATACTGGGTTTATAGGTCACTTCTGTGAGTGGAATGAAGAAAGGGAGGGGAGCCTGCCTTCCCCTTGAAGAAAGATAGTCAATATTCATCAGCGTGATTTTAAATTTTAAATATGTACTGGATTCTTTTGTATAACTAATAGAATACCTTTAAAGCCTGGCTTGGGTGTTATTGGACTGATCCCCAGGAACAACAGAAGGTTATGTCGGAATTTAGCAAATGGCTAGCAGATTATTTGCACTCGAAGCACTGAATGTGCACCTGTTCAAGTGGGCTGATCTGCAGCTGATCCTGGGCAGTGACCTTCCTACGGCAATGCACGAGTAGGGGCTTCTCTATAGACCAGTGGTTCCCAAACCCTGGGTCGGGACTCATTTCATCTAAATAAATTAGGATATATATATATTATATATATATATATATATATATATATATATATATATATATATATATATATATATATATATATATATATATATATATATATATATATATATATATATATATATATATATATATATATATATATACCGTCTCAACACTAATGATTCAGCTTTTTCATTCTCTGAAATTGTTACATGGGGTTTCATAGCCATCCACTAATTTGTCTGTCTGTCTGTCTGTCTGTCTGTCTGTCTGTCTGTCTGTCTGTCTGTCTGTCTCACACACACACACACAACACACACACCACACACACACACACACACACACACACACACACACACACACACTGACTGACTGTGATCTGGAGCACAATCTTGTATACACAGATTATGCTCCAGATCACAGTCAGAACATACAACACATGTAAGTAAAGAGAAGAGACTAGAAATAGCATGATGCTGGTGCTTTAAAGATTCTTTGTGGTAAAACTGTGCATTATATAGACCTGTCCCGATATAAATAACCTCTCGTAATACTTCACTGCTATATAAAGAGTCACCATGGTTTCAAAGAAGCAAATTATCCGCTGGTAGTTCTGTGGCGAGGGGATGACGTGGGACCACAGATACACAACATTAGGTTGCATCAACAGGCCAAGCTGTATTTCATGGCGGTCGTTTCAGAGCATAAGCTTAGACAGCTGCCTTTATTTCTGTCACAATTCTACATCAGCACGCCCAAAGGAATTTGTTGGTATGATGGGGAATTGATCTAGAAATATACCTGTAAAATTATGCTGTAAATACCGGTATATAGAAGATCCAGATTTGAATTACACTACATTTCACTTGGTTGAAAATACAGCAATGATGAAACCCTGAGTCAGATCTTAAATTGTAGGCCTATTGCATATGTCCTGTGGACAGTGGTATATCCTGGTTTTATGCTAAAAACTGATTCTTTTAGGATTACATTGGTATATTTTTAGTGTTGACGGTCTCTTTTTCAAGCATGATGACTTTGACATGTATTTTATGAATACATAATAATGTTTACTTTTTTGTTGTTTATGTTTGTTCTTTTGTCATCAAATCTGTGAGAAAGCTGTGGACCAATCGATGGGTGTACAGGTTTTAATTTAGAAAATAGGTTTACTGGTGCCCCTGACAGGATTAGTTAACTCCCCATTCAGCTTTAGAAAGATTGGATTAGATTTTTGGGGGGCTGAGACTGGTTGGAAGACTTGTGACTCTCTGTTCGGTGATTGGCCAAAGGATGTAAATAGAGGTTGGTATTAGGTCACAATGCTTATCCCATTGGCCAGTTAAGGCAGTGGGTGCTTTCCCATCTGCCTCCTGTATCTCAAGGATAATCCCCTGAAATACCTCCACAGCTGTTTACAACAGCACATAAAATGGAACAATAAAATGTAGTTTTTGTCCCCATCTAGGTTTATTTTGTCTACATGCATTGAACCTCTGACAAAGTAGATAATCCTACGGTCCAATTATTACTGTATAAGTAGTAACTATTACTCATGCTACTACTACTACTACTACTACTACTACTACTACTACTACTACTACTACTAGTAAAACCAGCCTTTGGCCATTAAGATAAATGTTGAGAGATCAAATACAGTTTAGGTGAAATGCCAGTATAAAAATCTTCAATTAATAAACTGTGTATTTGAAACACATCTGCAATGATGCACAAACTTGCTGTATGCACACATGCTACAGTAGCCTACATGGCCTACAATCTATTTTGCTCTGTTGAGATGTGTGTTATTTTTGTTTTCATACTCAGTACTGTGAAGTACTGTAACTTTGTTTTGAAACTTATTTATTTTCCCCTGGCTAAATTCTATATTGATAATGTGCTTTCATATATGGAACCACACGCATCTCAAAGTTATAATGCATAATGTCCACAAGGGGGTGTATAACATCATATTACTTCTTGTAAATGCTAAATGGTGCCTTTATATACAGTAGTGTTTCTCCAAAGAGAGTTACAATAGTCATTAGTGAGTAGTGTCCATTCACACAACTATAATGGAGTAAACCATGCAAAGGCGCCAACCTTATCAACAGCAGTTAGGGGGTGTCTTGTTCAAGGACACTCGCAGCCAGGAGGAGTTGCTGGGTATCAAACCTGCAACTGTTTTGTCCCGCTTGTCTTGCCTAACATATTCTTACAAATACAGGGATGCTCAGTTTGACTTATTGTTACTATTACCCTATTATTTACTTATTTTAAACAACAGATATGTTGGATGATTAATAAAGGCACAGTTTCATGTTGTAACAAATCTGCTATAGAACATGTCTAACAGAAACAAAGCACACATTGCCAAAACTCGCCTCTCAATCGTGGAAAATTAAAAATGCTTGTGTTCAAAGAAAGGGGAAAAAAGGTTATGTTGTATTGTAACACGGATACAAATATAACTATGATAAAGACAGAGTGGTAGGGTACATTGTAAGACTAAGAATATTAAGTATGTGGCTGGGCTTTTTATTAACTTTGGTCTACATTTCTAAGGAGTGGGGCTTTTCCCCTCTGCTACACAAACAATTACAATTACTCCTAAAATTGCACTGATCATATTTCGTTAGATTATCATATAGCAAGCAATAAGTTTTGCAAACGAAGCAAAAAGTATATACCTTAATAAGCTAAGTATAAGCATAAAAACTTAATAATAAGCTCAATTTACTGTCAAAATAAACACATACAGTAGTGGCTTTAATAACATAACAGGGCAGGACATACAGTACATGTAATTAATTGAACTATTATAAACTGAAACATTTATATATTATGGTTCATTCTTCATATGGTACAAAAATAAAGCTTTTATTGTTTCTAAAAAAAAAAAAAACTCATTCTTATTACATTTGTATAAATGAGAATATGACTTGTCCTACGCATGTATTGAAGTACTTTAAACACATAGCATGTGCAAATGAATTATAATACATTACATTTCAAAGTTCTGATCATTTGTGTCATCATTTTTAACTATGACAAATGTGATTGTAATATAAACTCATTACTGTACATTACAATGCTAATTCTAGTAGGATAGACTCAAATAAGCCCTTCCAGTGCTTTACATTTTTTGAAAGGCAGAGAGTAACAGGGAATACAGAAGGTATTAGTGTAAATCTATCTACACAGTAAACGATTATCAGTAGGACACATGTACCAGTGATGAACGGAAGTCCTTTACGGATGAAATGACTTGGAGTCCAAAAGTATGCGTCCAAGGCTGTACATCAGTCTAGCATACCAGTGCACATGTGGTGCTTGTCTTCGCTTATCTTCAGTGTCCATTTGTAGAGGTAAAGTCATATTGTCAGTGCAGCTTAGACTGTTATTATTCCCATATACACCTGGTTTGTCCAGGATCCAAGTGCTACTTTGCAGAGTCTCAGTGTGAGCCGTTATAGTTTCCTTTCCCCAAAGCATCTGGTAAAAGGAAGAAATAAGTCGAACTGGTCCGAAAACCCAGTGTGCAAGGCTGTGGTCCTCAACCAGCGCGTAACTGGATGCCAGCACTCCATCAACAAACAAAGTCCCGTCTTCTGTTAATGGTGCATAGACACCCACGCCCTCCTCTACCGAAACAGAGACGATTTGAGACTGTTGTATTTGACCGCCTGCTCCACGGACGAGCACATAGTCACCTCTTTTGGCTCTGCTTGCAAACCGAGCCCGATACTCACTGTGGTGGAGTGTGCCATCGGTGGCTAGAAAGACCAAATGATGGGGAGTCAGGGTTAGTCTGTGGTCATGTTCTGTCTGCAGAGTCAGGAAAGTAGACCTGCTGTCCCTGTCCCGGTGCAGAAACAGAAGTACTTGGCTGAACACCACATGACCTGTCCCAGACAGGGCCATGATTCTGTCTCCAGGAGCCAGTGATGACAGGGCCTTCTGCCCTCCTCCAGCAACAGTCACCCGGGCCCAGCCTGGGAAACAACCACCTTTCTCTACGGTCACAGAGTGATCTGAAAACATCAACAAACAAGACAAGGGCAAAATGCAACATTTCCATTGTGATGACGAGTGTGACTTAATGCATCGTAGCAAAGCGTATGATTTTCTCTGCATGCGCTAGAGATGCTCCGATAATCCACCACCCACCGGAGATCGTCAATATCGGCCAGTAATAACTGGCAATTTATCTTGTCTGGATGGAGGTAATCTTTTTTTGCCATTTATACCAGTGGTATAAATCTCAAACAAATAGACAAATAGTATCATTTTGCTATTTTGTGACAGTCCTAATTTTGGACAGTCCTAATTTTGGAAATATTCAAATTTGCACAAGGTCTGTATCGAAGCTATCGGTATCGGCTAATCATGAGACAAACAATCAGTGATCAGGATTGGTCCCCAAAAACCTGATCCGGAGCTTCCCTAGCATGCACTCGTCCTCGTTAAAAACTCACCAGCTTTAACTGAGCAGTGGATGTGGTACTTGGATTCATAGTGCACCCAGTCAAAGCCAGCTTCCACGGCCAGCTGAGCTAGAAGACCGTATTTCTCTGTCTTTCTGTCATCTGTGGTAATGTCCACAGCTCTGCCCTCATAGTGCAGAGAGTCAGGGGGATGGTGGCCATCCTCATCCCAGGCTTCGGTCACTCGCAAGTGGACTCCTGGCCACTGGTTCATCACTGCGATAGCCAGCCTGTTAAGACAGTCCTTGCACCGCTGGAATGAGAGAGAGGGAGACGTGAGCGTCCGCACACGTGCACACACATGTGCGCACACACATACATACACATCGTTATTTAAGTTGTAGTTGAATGATGAATTTGAATGCTGTGACTGTCAATGTTGCTCAAAAACATTAAATGCTGTGACATTTAAAGGGCCCTATCTTGGGCAGGTCCTAACCCCTTATCCCTCCCACATATTTCAGGTCAGAAATATCTCCTGACTTCAACCAACACAAATCCTGTCCACTAAAGACAGACGTCCCTGGATGAATCAGAAAGAGTCAGATTGAGGCCAGACTAATTTAAATCAATCATAACTAATCAGATCTGGACCAGGATAAGCTTTATTATTTCAACTGGTGGTGAAGCAATTGTTGAGTTGATCTTCTAGGATGTCTTCACCAGTTGAAACAATAAAGCTATAGCTAAGTTATTCCGGGCAAGATATAACTAGTTATGATTGATTTAAACTAGTCTGGCCTCAATCTGACTCTCCGATTCATCCAGGGACGTCCGTTTTGAGTAGACAGGATTTGTGTTGGTTGAAATCAGGGTATATTCTGGGCTACATTTTGATTTCCTTGATCTGGCCACAATCAAGACGTCATTAATTTGTCCCGGTCCTGACCATGCTTGGTGTGTTTTTTGTTTTGTTTTGTTTTTTCGTTTTTTGCGTAAGAGGTGGCACAAGATATAGTCATATTAGTGTTTTTGATGGACATTCATTTTGTTGTGCAATGTAACGGACCACTGAAACATGTATGGGAATCAAAAGTGTTGTTGCCAATCACAAAGATTCTTGTCATTGGTTATTATCAAGAAATGCAACCGCTCAGAGTTGAAATTAACCTACTGTGCACTGTCTGCAGTATCCAGTGAATAAGTTCTCTGAATATCATGTTTAAAAACAAAATCCTCAGCTTTATTCTTAAAAATGGAAAATAATTTCTCTGCAACTTGCAACTCAGCAATTTGTAGTCGTCATCCCTGACGTCATCCTGTGTTCTTCTCTGTCACTGGTATCAGCAAAAGTCATTGTTATTTTAACACAGTTTGTGCATGGACAACCACATGCTCTTAGTAAGTCCCAAGGACTGGAATCTTTTCCAATCAGACTACTGTCATGTCTTGGATGTCTCCTTTCTCCCTGACCTCAGTTTCCTGTTTCTCTACAGTCTACTTCAGACTCTACTATTATAATAAAGCAACATTTGCAACAATAAAAATAGGATTTTACAGTAGACCAGGTCTGTCGGATGACGCACATTATTCCTCCTTCTTCTCCTAAAGGCCAATCTCCACTGCTCCTTACTCAAACAACCCAGAACAAAGCTACTGTAGCGAGTTTGGCACATTCCTTGGCATTTTTTGAAGGGTGACAGAATAATCAAGGCCATTCTCTTTCTCTCTTTCCAGACTGTTCCAGGAGCGGGTTTCTCAGTGTCACCCCTGAGACATTTGATCAGAAATGTTAACGCAGCAACTCCAACACCCCCGTGGGCCATTAATGTCATAAGACTGTCAGCATTGTCACAAAATAGCTGGCAAAAAATGATGACGTCAGCATCCAAGGTGCTACACTCCACTCATTGTCGACGTTTTAAAGCATAGTTCACTCGTGACTTGGCAGGTCTTGTGGCCTGATCTCTGCTTCTTGCTGAATAGAAACTTTCTTTTAACTCAATTCACCATTTCACCATTCTGCTGGAAAAGAATACTTGTTGGAACGCAGAGATGGAGTGTGTGAGAGAGACAGAAGGAAGGAGTGAGAATGAACTGGGTGAGAAGGAAGCAGGGGAGTCAAGAGCCAAGGTTGGGACTAAGGGAGAGGGCAGAGGGGAGGAATGTATGGGCATGCACTTGGGAATGTGACAGCAAGAGTGAGAAAGCGAGAGGGCCAGAAAACAAACTGGGTACATTTTTCTCGCGATGCCATTGAAGAGAGGCGTTACATTGTCGGAAACTACAATAGCGGCTTTTCCAACGGTGCCATTACTTCAGCAGGCGGGAATTCTGTATAGGCGACCCCTCTTGAGTCTCCCAATGGACGCACAAAGAGTGTCTTTCACATCTGGGCAAGAGAGGGGCACATGCACGCACGCACACACCCTCAACATCCGCACACTGGGCACCGGGAAGGGCAAACATATGCAACCACAGATTTCCATCACATAGAATCACTTGGGGAGGAGAAGGAACACAGATTCACATCACAAAATAACCACAGTCACGTCACTCCAGGGAGGGTATCGCCACCTGATCTAAAGTGATTCACTCAGTAGATCTCAGAGAGTAGGGATGATGATTAAAAAATGTAAACTCATTTTGGCCTGGGGAGTGACCCAATTCTGCTGGACCCTATATTTAAAATGTCATTCCTGGTCCAATAAACAGTACGGATTCATGTTTAGTGCCTCACCTGCCTTTCCCTCCTAAACAAACAGAGAACCAGTCAGAGGAATCGTTTTATTACCGATAACAAAGACTGTGTGGTTAAAGATTAAAAGGAAGTGGAACTTGGTCTCCTGGAAGGTAGTGTTGAATTACATCCTGATCTTCTTATCTTGCGAAGAGGGAGTGTTTAAATCGCTGAGACCTTGTGTTGAATATTTGTTTATGTGTTACAGAGCTTGGTGTGAAAGGGTAGTCTAGACTTAGAAGTACAGCAGAGAAAACAGATCATCTTCTTTTCACATTTTAGCGTTGTGAATTGGAGTAGCTTATGCCATAGCTTTGGAGGTGTAAAAGGTGTAGGTCTACTCTCCTACACACAAGGAAATGTAGAGGGAATGTATTATAGGAGTTCAACTTCATATTGAGCATCTTCCAAGTAGGATATCAACAGCCACTGGATAATTGATATTAAAACCAAATATATACTTCATACTAGTTGCCAAAAATAATTGATTCCCAACTGAAAATGTATAAATTGGTGTTTGGCTGTCCGCCACTGGGTCCAGACTACTGTGCCACACAGCCACCTGCATGTGTACTACTAACTGCATGTAACTTCACTTAACTACTACTTCGCTTAACTGACCAGTGACCACTATAGCCTATACTGTAGCCTACCTACGACACAGTCTCACCTTAGTCATGAAACGGTCCGCGTTGGTGTTCTCTTCATCCTTGAAGACAATGTCTGTATTGTAGTTGCAGACGAGTTCATTGAAGCGCTCAGAGTTGCGTGTGATCTTGCCCTCTGCTCTCCCACTGGCCCCGAGGTTGTTTTCAGAGAAGTTGGGAACGAACTGCTTGTAGTGCATGGCCGTGAGCTTCCTTGGCCTGGAGCGGATGCCATACCCAGGTCCAGGTCCGCATCCCTGGACCCCAACAAGCAGCCACACAGCGAGCAGGCCGAGGCGGGCCCACAAGGAGTACTGCTTCATTGGTGAACGTTCTGGGTCCGTGGAATCAGAGGCCCACAGTGTTTGCAGTGGCCACGGTGGCAGTGACAGCCCAGGAGGTCCAAGAGAGTGATAGCATTTGAATGTCGAGGGTCAAATCTGATGGGTCCATTCCAGAGCATGGGTTATAATAATAAGAGATCTGTCACTGATGTTGCTCTTGAGAGGGAAGTCTGGAGCTCTCTGGTGGAGCTGTTGCCCCCGGCACCCAACTTCGAATAAGCGGTTGAAGATGGATGGCTGGTTAAATATGAATTATTGTGAAATTCAACATTGTCTTCTTGACCTATAGTTCTGTTCAGTCTCGAGGGAGGAATAATAATAATTTCATGACTTGTTTTCCAAACTAATTCACGACCTAAAAGTCTACGAAACTTTATAAAAGTATAGTCACTGGCATTTTTTTTTTCTTCAAATGCAAACGTAAGGACGCAGCGTGGCTGTCAGATTACAGTTCTAAAGTTGTCTGTTGATGTTCTAACGCTTTACACTGAAACACAGCAAGTCATCTTCGTGCCTCATTCGAAGGTACCTGTCCCGACTCGTCCTGACGGCGGCAGGTGCTTTTCGGGGGCTTCCATTCACTTACCGGCGCGTCCCCGATTTATAGTTGGCACCTGACCGCAGTTCAGTTTCTCCTTGGAAATGGAAAGGCGCAGAAATGACGCACAGGCGTACGCGCCGACTCCGATGTCCGCGTATAACAGAGACTACCTTTGAGAGCAATCTTCATGTTCCAGTGACGTTGTTGTCATCCTATGTTTATCCACTCCGCAGCGCTTCTTCGGTGTTTGTCAGTCCACCGTCTCCTGTGGCGTTCCCGCACTCCTGGACACCGTGCTCCAGCCATTGGGTCTTTTAGCGTCTGGACAAGATTGCCCTCCCTTCCTCTGCGCGCTCCCACTGCGACAGCACACGCCTCCAATTCAGCCTTTACAACAAGACTCATTATGATTACCTACTGTATGTCTCTACTAGGCAATGGGTTCCCAAAGTGGGGTCCGGGGACCCCTAGGGCCTAGGGGTATACTTGAGGGAGTGAGTTCAAGGGGTACATAAAGTAGAGATAGTTAGGTCCCAAATGGACCCTTGGGTCTGTAACTCAGTGTACAAATGGAACCAAATGGGGGTTTTAATATGTCAATTCTGTTCCATTTGCACACTCTCAGGGTTAATTAGAGTATAAAATGTGGGTCCCAGAGTAGATAGAAATGACATTAATTACTGCTAGAGCAGGAGTTGCTGACATTTATCTGCGGGCTAGAAAAATGTCAATTTGGGGGTCCTTTACATGAAAGTGTCTGGAAACCACTGGTCTAGCTATACTTTGATTTACCCACCCAAGTCAAATGTCTACATTTAAGCGTTTCAGTGTTTTCAGTGTGAATTGAAGCAAAACACACTGGTATTGAAGCAAAACACACTGGGCTATAGGCCTAAAAAAAAAGCATAGTCCTACTTTTAATTTCCAGAGATGACATCCAATAAATTAGCTTCATACACCCTCCAGATATCAGCTATGTCAACCAAAGAAGGTCTTATATAGTTTGAACCCACTAAACCCTGTCTGTTATTGTTCATCACAGTCACTATCACGACTCCTCCATGCATGTGCTTTAGATATTAATAGCCCAGATTGAAAGTGACATAAAGTCAGATCCGTTTGGACAAGCATCCTGCACGCTGCTGAGAGAGGGGCTCCTGGTGTCCACTAGCCTTGACACCCTGGGCACACTGGCTGTGACTTACAGTGCTGCCTTCCTTTGTTTGCCTCCTTGGCCACGAGACCCAGGCCGACACCGATGACCCCTGAACCCCCAGCCTGCCACCCCTAAGACCTCCTCACTGGAAACACCCAATGGCCACGACAACATATTATTTTTATCCGTCGCCGAACAATAGCTGGGAATAAGGGTGTCATAAAAAAACGTGTCAGGAGATAATATCCCAGCAGAGGCAACATGGGAAAGAGGAATAATGGAGATTTGTGCTTTTACAAATCGTGCAGCCTGACCTCTCTAATCACCTACGGAAACTGGAATTAATAGGTATCAAAGGTCAAAGTGTTACTGTACTATCTTGCCTTTAGCTTCCATTCGGGAAGTCTTGTGGACACCATGTGTTTTGGCCAAAGACACCAAGCACTGATGAATCATGAGAATCTTCAGGGTTTTCTGCTATTATTTATAGGTTTTTGTGGTCAGTTGCTTGTATCTTAATGATGTGCAGGACAGGTATCTTGCTGTATGTGAAGGACGTTTCATAATGTCGTCATCAAGTGTGTTAGTCAAGTGACATTTACGGCCAGCACTATAGTGTACAAGTAAGATATTGTTTAAACAAAAACAGTCCATACCACAACTAACAAAGATTAGTGGTTCATTATAGTTTGGTTTGCAAAAAACTTAGCATGCAAACAGCTTACTCATTTTAAAGACACCCCTACACTTTAGAAATTCCTCATTAATTAAAATATGGGATTATACCATACACAGTAGGCTGTATAATTGACCATTTAGTCCCACTGTTAAGAGGGTATTTTTGTATGCATTTATTGTACCCATCCTATAACAATTATAGGATTAGTGCAGGCATTACTTAATACATCACCTGGGGGTGAAAGTGTCTTGTTGTGCTCACTACCACACATTAGACAGGTGCAAACCTGGCACCTTCTGTTTCCCAGGCGACCATTCAGCTATAGTGCTGCTGAGTGACCTCCACAATTGAACAGTATTTAACAAACAACATTCGGGACATGACATAAACCCTGTGCTTTACACACTTCCACAGCGACGGGTCACAGGTCAATAAGCTGCCCTATGCAGGGGCCACGGAGAGGCAGCCATGTAAGGGAATGGTTTCAGAAGATATCCCAGGATGTTGAAGGGAGGGGTGGCGTGGTGGAGCTGCATCTTCCTGTGCTTATGGTAAACATGGAAGAATGCTCAAGTCGGGCCCCGGCACGCAGATGAGAGATCGCAGCCATCGTGACAAATGCAGGGAATGGCTCGATCAAGGGGAAAAAAAGAAAGCAACCAAATGCTTTCATATTAGCAATTACCCGCACTGTTAGACCAATACAAGAAAAGAGATTTCCATCAGACATGAAAGGCAAGGGAAGGAAGCAAACATCTGTGGGCTGGAGATGGAAATAAAGTCATTATTATTAGTTTTTATTTCAGAGCCCACCCCGGCACCCCTCCTCTATTCCCCCTGCCTCCTCCTGACTCTCAACAGCCCCCCGGCTCCCCCACTTCAGGATGGGAGTATATGGCCGTGTGAATGGCTGCGTTTCCTGCAAAGCTACAGCGCAGAAAACGAGATCTTTCCTGCCTCTCTGGGTCAGCCTACCCTTCTTTGTTCCCTCCAACTGGATGCCTGTGCCTACACCTGGCCTCATGCGCTCAAATACCTGCCTGCCATGCCCAGGCCTTGCCCTTCATCGAAGTGTCAGGGAGAACCCCAGGGAAAAGCTATCGATTGGTCTCTCCCTAATTGACAAATGGAGAACAAAATGATTAGATTAGACTTGTCCCCCAGTGGGATATTGGTCCTCACAGCATGTTCAACATAGAAACACGTGGGGAAGCTGCAGGGGGTGGTATCATAGGATCAATAAGGATTTTAAAGATATTATTACATGATAGTAGATGTTGACTTTCGTAATTTCAGACAAATCTTAGATTGAATTTTAGAATATTGAGCATATACTGTTACTGTATGAATCATAATAATTTGGCTCTGTCTTTATTTATTCCCTGTAGCTCTAGGAACAGAGCCTACAGGAGTACAGGTAGACGCTGGGGATGTGGTGATGAGAGGAGCCAGGAATGAGCAGGTAGGCAGAGATGTTGAAATAGCTGCTCTTTTCAAGCCACCTGATTTGGTAGGTGCGCTCTCTCAAGTTGTCTGCCTGAACTTATACGCAGGTTACGCATCATGAAATATTGCAATTGCATGTGTTAAAACACATTCTCTATTCTGGTACACTAGAGCCAGCTGTGTGATAAAAGCATACCACAACATAAAAATAGTATGTTACAAGTTCAGTATTCAAAATGTACTTGAGTAAAAGTTCAAATGTATTGGTAAACAACTATGAGGATGTTGTTGTAATGATAATGTAATGAATAAATAATGGTAGTGGAGTACAATATTTGTGAAGAAGTGAATACTCAGCTCCATCTAAAACATGCCCCAAAGTCGTGATTATTAAATTAAGTAAAGTATTGATTAAATGTACTTAATTACTTTACATGACTGACTAAAATAGATAAACATTCTGCAAAAGAATAGCTGATCGTGTTGGCTCACAACTACCCAAGCTTCTATTTTTTGCTACATGGGTTTGAGAGGTTGTTTTGTCTCCTGGAACTGAAAAGACATGCTGCAAGATCCACTTCCTCAGATGGAGGCCGTTGGAAGGGTCGCAAGGGGGGGATGAAGGGGGGGTGAAGGAAAGTCAAGGCCCCCCTCCATCCACTCTCACTGACCAACCAGCGGCAGAGCGAGCACCACCCCGTTCTACTGTCTCTCACCCTGTTATCAGTGCAGGAAGAAGCAGGGTGGTGCGCCGTGATGTGGCCACACATTCTGGATAATTTCTGGCTTTAGGTACTGTTAGCTTTGCGTCGGCCGAGACAGACATGCAGCCCTTCGCCCTAAAAGAACACACGTGTCACCAACAGAAGTGTAACGTAATCTGACATATATGCTCAGGTGACCCAATCATGACGGAGCCAACACGGCATGTGTACTGTTAACATAGTCGTCTATTAGAGGTTATATTCTTGCTGAGACATTGCAGCAGGTTGAAAAAGCACAGTAGTGACTCGAGCCAGGCGGCTGAGGCGATGCTGCGCTGGGTTTTTGGACAATAGACTGACCATGGGTGGAACTTCCTGGCCCCAGACAAGGAGGTCAGAGGTCAGATATAGCTCCATATTGCATTAAATGTACCTGCTGCTGTCAAAAATATGCATGTCATCGTGTGTGCATTACATACTGTACACTCCTTGTTCCTCCACCTTCCTCTCAAATAGTGATATTAGAAGGGTTCTGCAAACAGAGAGCAGCCTCCCAATGTAACGTTTTACATTAAGTCGCAGTTAAGCACATTAAGTGCAATTTACATTTAGCAGGAACAAAAGAAAAGGCATGGGAATACATCACATACAAAGTAGTTACTGTGAATGATACATAAACTAAAAATGTAACAGCAGTAATCTATAGGCTAATTAAGCTGTACATATACTATATAGTGTATACTATATACTATATTTACTTGGAAAAAAGCTATGTCTGCATAATGATAACTAAGTCTACATAAAAATGCTATCTAGGATACATATAGGTGGATACTTCGGTATACCGTTCTATAGGAGGTCAAAGCAAGTACTAAGTGCAGTAGTACTATGGCCACTTATGTATACTGTATTCTCAAATAACCAATCTACAAACACACACTGACTGCCTAAAGTACTTGCTTGTACATTTTTGGATTTTTTTTTTTATTTTTTTCACAGCAATCCTATGGATGCCAGGGTATAAAATCACATTCCGGATTTTATTGTGCATGTGCCAATCGAGTGTGTGAATCAAGTGTGCCGTGAGTGTGCACGTAGGGTGGAGGGGCAGCCGTGGCAAATGGACAGTGCAACCCATTATCAGTTGATTAGCAAGAAAGTCTCGCCTTTTCCTGTGAGTCGCTCTGCGTTTGCGAGCGTCCAAAAGCGGGAATAATAGCCCCTAATGCACTTTGGCATGCACTTCAAACAGCCGACTGTCAGGAAGGCTAATCTGTGTCTTTTTTCCCCCCTTCATTCTCATGTTTTGACAATAAAGATAGCCTATCTCATCCCATTACAGGCTGTCTGTCTCCCGCCTTGTCCCCGATATGCCCACCAACTAGTAGTCCAATAGAGCATGTCGAGTCTATTTCATTGCACAACAGTGTCAATCGAACAATGAAAAGCAATATCACTTATTTTCAGCAAATGACAAGAATAACATTGACAATGTCATTCTTTTAACCCAATGAGTGTCCTGCTGTGATGCAACCAACCCTCATATTTTTGGGGAGGTGATATTCTAATCTAATATTGTATCTCACTAACAATGTTTGCTGTCGTGGGGAGATGACATCCAAATATCCTACACCTAAACAGAAGCACACTCGTTTTCACCATATAAGCTTTAACATGAGTAAATTCCCCGGGCAATTGTTAGGAGCTCATTATAATTCAACAAACATATAGGCTAAAATCATTTGCCCTTGCATTTTAGTCAACAAAAGATAGATTTCCAGGAGCAAAGAATTGGGTTACCTAGATATAGACTTCAAATAGCACAGTTCTGCCAGTGTTTATTTACATTTAAAGAGCCTTTTCGTCCCAAGGACATTCCATTGGCCAGAGGGCTTGGTGCACTGGAAACAAAGGCAATTCACACATAGGATGAGGATTCTGGTTAAGAGTTTTCTTGAAGAATTCCCTCTACTGTAGTAGTCACACATAATTCACCAATGGTCTTAATTATTGTATTTGATGCATATGATTATGAAGTCACGTTAGAGAGTTACTGTACATAAGGTACAACTAACAAATCATCTGAATATTAGTGGCGTCCCAAGTGCACAAATATGTGTTAGAATGACAGTGTGATGGGATGGATGGCGTCTTCTTCAGACACTGGTGATGACGTGCATCAGTGAGTAGCATAAAAAAAAACACCTGGCAGGGCGAGTTGCTCTGTCAGACACAAACACACGGGTTTGGGACATTGCATCAACTTGTAAATCCATATATACACTGTATCCATACCCCAATCCTTAACCATAAGAGGTGGGAGCTACAGTAGGTCAAGTTTAATTGGCCAAGTACATTTGCATATACTCAGAGTTTTTGTCCTCTGCCATCTGCATTCTAACAGGACCAGTGGGCAGCTAATGAACACCCAGGGAGCAGTTATGGGTTCATGGTCTTGCTCAAGGACACTTGAGCTCAATGCCAGAAGAGCAGAGACAGAACCAGGTAGGAGTATTTCCATTCACGTGTGACTGATACACCTTCTAACTTAGCCGTGGCTTTCCAAACCTGACTGATACATGCCTAACCATGACCTTGACCCTTATAGCTCAAACTCAAACCTCACATACAAATAGACTGCACCCACCATCCCTCCTTGGAATATAAACTGGTTTGATGCCCAAAAATGAAGCCTCTGACAACTCTGAATAACTGAAATAAAAAGATATATAAAACTCACACTTGCCTCTGTGTGCGACCCAGTACATTTTATACAACACCGAGGCTTATATGTCAGCAATGCGCAGGCACAGCTTGTAGATGTGTCATACCTCACAGAATAAGGCAGTTTCTCTGATGTATAAGTAGTGTTCCGGGAACACTGAAGCTGCACTCCCTTTTAACAGAGGAAAAGGCAACACCAAAACAAAACCCAAACCAAATAAGCACAATTAAACTCATCCAACAAAAGAAAACAAGAAAAAGAAACGCAAACAAAAATCAAGAAGGGAGAAATTAATCAAGATGCCTGGGATTTGCTTGTTCCGACTTAAAAAAAAAAGAGGAGAGGAAATGAACAATAGGCGAGGAAAGCGGATGGAAGAAAAAGGAGGTGCGGGCGACGAGCTGCATGGGGGGAGATGAAGGAGCGAAAGCAAGCCAACCTCACCCCTCCTCCTGATTCTGCATAGGGTTTTTTTTAATCTCGCGGTGGCATCCAAGCGGGGAAAGCGTGGGCAACGGTTGTAGCGGCGTCGCTTCTGGCCCACTGTTGACAGCCAGGCCAAAATATGTCTTTCTTCTACTGCTGATTAAAGAAAGCCAACAAAGGGTGGAGAGGGACACAAAGGACAGACACGCACACTCACCCGTCACACTCACACACACACGCCCGACAAACACCAACAGACAATAGCCACAGTATATATAGTCTCGTTTGTTGCAGTATACGCAAGTGTACGGATGAATATGTGCTCTGAAGAAGCTGAAATACTTTGTGTTAAAGGAGAATTCTACCCCTATTTGCACTTGATTTATTTCCAAAAAAAGTGTTGTTTTGTGAAAAAGCTCCTTATTCATGGGTCTCATCTGTAGTCCTGTAGTCACCAGCCATGTTTAGGACCTCACAGGTGATGATTAGGTTATCCTAATCAGACATTGAATCACCTGTGAGGTGCTAAACATGGCTGCAGATAAATTGGTCGTTTTCCCTACCCCACCATAAGCCATCCATCATCTATCCACCCTGTCAATATTGTGCTGAAATAAAACTGCAAATAGGCCTTTTGGGGTGGAATTCTCCTTTAAGTCTCTAAATTGTACAGCCATCTAAAAAAAAGACAGAACTTCAATAAGTAGGAAAACAATGTATTTATTGCTTTTCTCGTAAAACAATGTGTGGGTGAAAAGCAAGTTTTAAGAACACTTGTAATGTCACAGAGCTTTTTTTTTTTTTAAAGAGTTCCTTAGTAAACCATAAAAAACAATGTCACCTTGAGAACAACTCTAAATACCCTTCCTTAGGTTTTTATCTATTTTCAACCATTTTCACATTTTCAACGTTTTCTTTTTTTTACTGTTAAGATCCCATGGTCCCATACTAGGTCAATATGTTAAAATAAAGACAGTGCCCAAATGCCATACAAAAACAATAAAACTGATAAAAACTGAGAACATTTCCCAGACAAAATGAAATGAGTCAACCTAATGATTGTGCTCCATCGTGTGTAATGAGACTGACCTGCTGCTCCACAGGGATTATTGTCAAGAAACAGACGCAGTGAATTTGGGAGACACTGCCCCCTTCTGGCGACCAAGAGAAGAGCTCAAACTGCTGATACAGCAAAGGCAAACAGTGACACAGGATCACTATCAAACAAAAACAAACAAAAAAAAACAGTAAAGCACAATGTTTGAATTTAAACAGAATGCAAGTAATTTAAACAAATAAAAATGCACGCTGAATACACTGCATTGGGAAGATTGTCATCATGTCACATTCGTTCTTTTGAGCAATAAATACAAAAAAAAAAAAAAAAAAAAAAAAAAAAAAACTAACCTAAGCATACACACAAGACCATAAAACAACCTCGACCAAATGACAAAAGACAATCAAAAATCTCAGAAAAGACTTTTTCTTTTCTGTATGCATTGTGGATTGGATTTAAATTGCAGAAGTTAAAAATGTGCTTAAAGGTAAAACTTGCTATAGTAAAAAAGTATTGCACCTTTCCCCACAACAACAAAACAAACAAAAACAAAACAATTTCACAGTTTGATTGGTCTATTAAGGCTGAAATCCCTCCAACAGAGTGACACTTGGCAGTGAGACTTGGCATTTAGGAGACCCCATCATGGGGCGAAAGACATGTCTCGCATAAAGACAGTGTAAAGTGTAAAGCTATTTATTATTCACCATATCTTACAATGTATCGATCTAAATCACAGACATCCCCAGACAAAAATAAGACTTCCATTATTTAGAAAAATGCTTTTGTTTTTAAATCCACGAGTATGTTCGATCTTAAAGGAAAAAAAAATACATTAACCAAAAATGTTACCATTAGCTTGTTCCCATATTCTCTGTGGATCAATAGATGGCGTATTATTAGGCACACAATGCCTCATTTGCTCCCAGTAGAAAACTTCCTCACTTCCTCTCATTAACTAACACAACACCAGGGCAGTGAGAACACGTAGGAAGTTGAGATTCACAAAGTCTTAAAAGCCTTATTCACGCTCTGTCGCACGGCCCGGATCGCGTGCCTACAAACAGCAGAGCTCCAAGCGCACAAAGGCTGGCGCGAGGGCCACGTCGTGAGCTTGTAGGTCAGGCCGTTTTCTAATACAACGCCACCGCCAGGGCATGGACCTGGCTTAAAATAGTGGTACCACATTATGGAAGGGAAAGCGTGGGGAGGCCTGCAGAGAAACAAGAGCACTGCTGGCTGGACCCGGAGGCAGGAAAAGGAAATGTAGTCATAGCCACAACGTAATGTTCCAAAATAACTCTGCTGACTTTTACATGTGTTGACAGAGCAACGGCCAAATGATGGGATCTCCTATGTCGTTTTTCGTTTCTTTCCTTCCCATTAAGGCATCAGGTGTTGTGGCAGGTTGCTTGCTGTGACGTCTCATCGCGTCGAACCCCCCGAATACCCCACCGATCGTGGCCGTGATCCCTTTTGTGGCGTTCACATTCATCATAAATGGCATTATGGCACAGGTAAATGCCGCGAGCAGAGCTGGAAATGTCCTTGTCGCCCGAATGACCTGAACAAACTGGGTTGTGTGGGCAGGGGGCTGCAGTTCGACCCGTCTGTAGGCCATTTTAACAAGGGTTCAGCTCCCACTGGGCTTGCAGGAAGGTTCCTACTACTCTCCTGGCGTTGGAGGTGACCCAGATACCGATTGGCCAGACTGCCCTTGATCCGACAGGTAGTCATTCCAGGGGAATACCTCCTAGTAAATATTCCATGGCTTAAGAAAAGGCAACGGTGGTGGAGAAGAGAGCGGCGATAGTCACTGGATCTTAGAGAAGCCGCTGGCCAACAGCAGTCTGCTGAATGGTACTGTGGAGCGCGACACTGTCAGGGGCAGTCGGACACGGTGGAGACCTGCAGGACAAGGACAACAACGTTATCATGAAGGATACTGTATATACATATTGCAATATTCAAAAAAATAATTGAAAAAGCACCTTGAAAAAAAAGAAAAAAAAAACAACACATTTTCACAGGGCAAAGGGAAAGGAAAAGATGACTACAAATTTTGTTCATTAGTTAATGCAAAGTGAGTTTTAACAACCTCCAAATCTATTTTTGAAACCCATTTGAACTATATAACAGGGTTTACGTCATTAGAAGCAGGAAAAGACAACGCCATAATATGACGTCTAATCTCAAATCACGATATCTGTATGATATCGATATATATGACGCCCCAGACCTGACTAAGCATGACATCACAGTTATAAAAAGGTGGAGTGCAATTATTAGTCATATTGAGAGAAAAAAAAAGCTGATCTGGGTGAAAATAAAGTTCCATCAATCACAGAACAAAAGCGAACAGGGAGGCAGTGGAGTAACAGGCAGGAGAGCTGCCGTGTAGCTGAGATGCTATCTGTGCCCTGAGGAAGGGGAGTGTGCGTGTGTGCGGCGTGTCTGCGCTCCGAGCCGTTGTTTGTGTTGGGCGGAGGGGTAGAGGGTGTGTGTCTGCTGTGACGGGGGACCGAGGGTCCCCAAGGGGACCCTGCTGGCTTCTTGTCCCTTTACACTTTTCCTGAAAAGAATTGTATACTTTATAATCTGAGGAAAAGAGACCAGCCCATAGGGAGCCGTGTGTTGGGAACAATTCTACATTGTCCATCCAAGAACGCAGATAGAGATGTGCCCGATACCATTTTGTCCTTCCGTATACCCAGAACCTGCGCATCGGTCGATACCGATACCGTTGTGAAATAAGATAATTCTAGGGGTCCAGGGACCCTTGGGGTTCCTGGAGGGGGTTGCAAATAGACTCTTACAACTACAAGTCTGTAACTTTGAGTACAAACAAAACCCAATAGATATATAAATAATCCATTAAGAAAAGCTAAATGGTAGCTCAATGTTAGTAAAGTAATAATTTAAATTGTAAAGTAAAAACATAAAAATAGCAGTGCAACATCAATTCAAAATGTTACTGTAAATAAAATCACATCATGTGATAAATAACCCTTTACGCAGACTTGCAGCATAATGCAAAGTCAAAACGTATAATCAAAATATAATCAAAATATCAGACTGACCAAACGCCCGGATGAGCTCCCTCTGTACAGCCCAGGTCACAGTTTTGATGAGAGAGGCGGAGGTGAGTCCAGCAAACACCATGTTGTAAAGGAACACAATGTAGAAGTTCCCCAGCCAGTTGTATCGGCCGAAATCTCCAAGTAGGTCAAAGCGGGTGATCCCTAAAAAAAAGGAAAGAAAGAAAATAAATAATATAGACAGCTGAAGGGTATTGGTACAAACACAGACAAAATCACTATTTCAGACTGGTTCATTAAGTGGACACAAGTCTAGGCCACTGGTTCCCAAAGTGAGATCCAGGGGCCCCTAGGGGTAGTTCAGCAAACATTGGACGTCCAGCGGACGTCCAAATGACGTGCAGATTAGGTCGGTCCGTCCAAGACCAAGACGTCAAAATATTGGACCTTGTTTGGACGTCACATGGACGTCCAAACAAGGTCCAATATTTTGACGTCTAACTTAGACCCAATTTGAACGTCAATAAGACGTTCAAATTTTGCATGTCATTTTTGGATGTCCATCGGACGTTTGACACACGTCCTGGAAAAGACGTCCTCCTGCGTCCTTTTTTGGGACGTCCATGGGACGTCAGAATCAGGTCCAGAATCAGTCGACGTTCAAAAAACGTTCAGAAGACGTCATAAAAAGACGTCATAAAAACTTTCACTCTGGACCCCTCACTGACCAAAATTGGACGTCTCATTGCTCAGTGGGATCCAGGGGCCCCTAGGGGTAGTTCAGGGAGTTCCAGGGGGGGGGACTAAATTAGAGAGTTAGGAAGCAAATGGGTCTGTTACTCAGTGAATTTGAGTATCCCTGCTGCTGAGTTGCAAATGGTATACCTCTTGAAATGGGGGTCGGCTGACTAATTAGTGTCAATTTCGGGGTCGTTGAAATGAAAAACTGTGGGAACCATTTACTGGTCTGGAGTCTCCAGACCACAGACACCAGCAGCCAATAAGCGAATGCACACTGCCCTCTCCTGGACAGCAATAGAACTACAACCAGAAATGGCCTATTCAGCACAATCTGGCATTATGCTCGTCATTATGCTCGTTTGACCCTGTAGTAGTAGCCTATAAACAATTGTTCTTAACGTGTACACAGACTTTGCACTTCATAAGCGATTCTGGCCTACTCTCTGGCAACTCTAATCCAGATCATAACTGCAAAATGTACAAATAATGGCATTTTACGACTGCAGGCTTACCGAGTGTACGTGAAAAGACCGGCAGCGCTGAGCTGAGCACTAGCAGTGATACACAGTTCCCAATTATCTGCAGGGGGAAAGAGAGGCACAAATGTCGGGGATTAAAAAGTGAATGTTTTGGTGTTTGGCTTGAGAACTGAACATCAGACAGAACAGAATAAAGACGGAATACAGATGCACAGGAAAAACAACAGCCATGTTAAGTTAACAAACGCCTTACTTATATTCCAACAAATGCTGGCGTCCTGCTCTGAAAATACTCTTACTATAGACTACACTGTGTTGTATTGCATGACAGTGTACTGTATAGTTTCTGTAGGGCTGTCACAGAAACGATTTCTATAGTTGAATGTGATTGGCCAAATCTATAGTCCACTGGTAGTTGACTATTGGATTTTTATGTAATCATTTTATTATTATTTTTGCAACATTCGACTGAGCAATTGGCAGTCAAATCAGTCTGATTGCATAAGATAAAAAGGTTATGCAACAGGGAATCATTCCCTTTGGGTTGTGGGAGGGGATTAATGTCTGATTTAATTAACATACTTAACTTGCTTGGTTTCTCCCAATAAAATCATGATATATATCCTTTTTCTATTACTGTGTATTTACAATTATTGATCAGGCCTACGTTGGTGTCAGGTGGAAACCTTGCAGTTTCAAAACCGTAGCCTGTAGATCTGCCATTTTCTCCACTTTTGTGTGACACTCTTATATGACAAATTAGGGCATTCATTTGCAAAAACAGAAATAAGAAAAAAACGTAGACACAAGGTTCCTGCCCAACAGCAACGATCAGGATCAAGATGAAAATGGACCAGCAAGTACAACAGTGTATTGCAGTAGCAGTTGGTCTAACCTGTGTGAGGTTGGTGTCCTGAGCACGAGGTACCAACCCTGTGAACAGAGGAGAGCTGTAGAACCCCACCACTGAAGACACCATCAGGTAGCTGAGCAGTCACCGTTAGGGAGAACAATACAACAATGAAGGACACATTGATATTGCACAGTGTCCTCAGTGTAAAACCTAATCCAGGTGAGGTTCTTGTATCCTAAATTACCTATATGCAGTGTTGGGACACCATTGCAGTAATGCAAGTAATTTAATGCCCTAATGTAAGGGACTACTTTTTGCAGTAACTTGTAAAGTCATTTTTTACATTTTCCCCATTCAGTAACGACATTACAGTTACTGTGTCAACTGATGGTTAGTAGTTACTCACGTTGCATAATGTAATAATAATAATAATAATAAACATCTTCTCTTGTCTACTGACTGTGTGCTGAGTGCACTCCCAGAGTGAAACACATTTCACATGAGAAGAAACTGGCTTCCACAGGGCATAACGTCTTCATAATGATGATGATTGGTCAACATTACTTTAGGTCTGATATCCATTCATATCAAATCTATCATCAGACCGGATATAGTCTGTGATTTTGGATACTGCACGGCATAAGTGCTCTTTTCCCCCTGTGCATTGGCAAGTAGAGCTTAAAACAACTGGACCAGTGTCATTAGGAAAATGTTTTTTCCCCCTGATGTCTCTGGACATGCATTATTATGTCACGTTTTTCCTTGCTCTGGATTAAAGGCAGCTGCTAAATGCCTCCATCTCAATAAGAGTTAAAATGGTTGCAACTGAAAAGTTCCATCTGTGCACAGATTTGTGAACATGCCCTAAAAACCAGCATAAAAGCAGCCCCCACACATCTGCATCACATCTCAGAGCCAAGAATGTGGTGGGAGGTAATCACACATCACACACTGCACAAACATCAAGGACGTTGCGCAGCCACGTCTGATGTCTCTGTCCAGTTTATTTAACCACTTAACGAACATGGCTTGTGTGTGTGTGTGTGTGTGTGTGTTCTGCAGTGACATGCTGAGTGATAAAAGGATACAGTATGAGGACCACTTGTACTGCTGCTCCCAGTGATCCAAATACAGAGAAGGAAACAGCTCCTAGACGAGGATCCTGAAATACAGACACACACCCACACCATAATCAGTCAATCCAACTACCAATACATCAGTTAACGCAACTAATCGATGAAACAAGAACCGACTTTCAAATCAAATGATCGATTTTCAGAAATAGCCAATCTGGAAGCTCACAGTGCGTTTGCATGACACCACTGTGGTGCATATAATAAAAAAAAAAGTGCTTAATCAAACTAATTGGTTTAGTTTAATTATTAAAATAAATCATCAGAAAATTCATATTCATTTTATCAATTGATTCGTTGGCACACAATACAAAATATTAAAATTCTTGATTATTAGATTCAACAAAAGAAATATAGAAATCCATATAAAAATCGAGAAGAAAAACAAAAATGTTATCTTCCCACCAGCCTCACCTCCATTCCTCTGGGCATGGCGGTCTCGTCAAAAAGCAGCTCCAGCACGTTGAAACACACCATCAACACACACACCACCTGAAAAGAACAGTGACACCATTGTACACAGCGATGAAAAACACAGAAGAAAAGGTCATAGCATCGTACTGTTGAGAGTGAGTGGGGGGAAACCTAAAAGGACTACATGGAGTTTTGACATGAGCTGGGGCTTTACCGTGAGAGCTAAGAGCAGGAGCATGGCCAATGGGTAGCTCAGGTTACGTTGCCATGGTGACGCCTTCCTGCGCATCTCTGCAGGGGAAAGATACACACCAGAGTTGAAGGCAGGTCAGTGTATACCGTGGGCGTACCGTTTACACTGTCATCTCTGTTGAGGACAGTCTTGAATCAAATACGTACGAGCTTGACAGAAATGGCATTGACATTCACATCAAATACACTTCCAACGCTCCATTTGCTGTGGTGTGTGGCTTAAACAGTCAGGGGAGAAAGGTAGAGGAAGTCTCACACAGATGCACATTGTTTTACAGCTCCCTACTAGGAATCCATTTGTTATTATTAAAGAAATAAGAAAAAACAAATGTATTACTGGAAGCTGTAACACCAAACCCATTATTCTCTTCAGGTTGCGTATAGCCAACGGATACCAACAGATTACCTTTGAAGATATAGTGATAAGAGGACCATTAAAATGAACATGCAGAGCTTTTGAAATACAACAACTGTACATTGTACACAATTATTTAAATTAAATTTAAAAAATCCTCTATAGTGACCAAACAAGAGAGAGAAAATAATGGGTTGGTTCTAAACAAATGTCTTAACATAACATAACTACGTGTTGCAATAACAACACGTAGTTGTCTCAGCAAACAGTGTGAGAACCACTGCTCCATCACTACCCAGCAGCAGAAGAAGAACGGCACCCACAGACAAGAGCAACAAACTGCTGTATATCATTTACCCAGAGCTTTGCGCTTGGTTTGGACTGCTTGGAGCTCTTTCCTCATCACCTCCACGTTCAGATGAACCCAGCATGAACCACCGCCTACAACCAAAATAACACACACACTTAGTATCACCACACAATAAAAGCACGGCACAACATTTGTCAGATGTTGTATTCAGTTCTCACATCTGCTGAAAACAGCAGAATGTAGTTCAGCAATTATGGGAGAACAGAATTATAGATTTATAAATAACAAAAAATAACATTGCTGTCACATATTTGAACTGCACAAAGAATATAGAGGTAGGATTTAAAATGGAGGTAAATTTGTCTTTGAGGGTAGACATAACCCATAGGGCCATATGTAAGTCCATCAAGACTATATTTGACTAAAATGTGATATTTAGCCAGATGCATATACAAATGAAAAAAGCAATGCTTTCACTTGTTCATTTTTTGCTAAGAATTAAGAGATTTTTTTAAATGGGCGTATCATTGTATAAATGATTCAGCATAACAGTAAACACTTCTGATGTGGGAAGCACTGAAATGTGAATTGTCCACCACAAAAAGAAATAAATAGAGTTGAAGTCTGAAGTGAGTGGTGAGACAGCGCTCCCCATTGTACCTTGAACATACTGTACATAGGGACAGGTGTACATAGGAACAATTTTGCCCCAGAATTCTGCTCCACTAGAGGGCGAGACAAAACAGCAATAAACGGTGGCCCACTCACGGTTTAATTGCCTGGAGAGCGAGGCCTCCTCCAGTTTAGTGCAGCTCAGAGTTTCTTCTATATTTTCCAACAACTGTGGGAGACACAAGACAAGTTAGACAAGTCAGCCTACTGTATAACATCCACTCCAGGGCAATAGGTAAATTAAGTGGTTGCTCGTTGCTCATACACACAGAAAGGGCACATTTAGGCAGTCACTCACCCGTGGTTTGACCAATAGGCTGCCAGTGACACTGAACATTCGGGATAACCCAAACGGAGTACACACTGAAGAGGAAGAAAACAAAAACAAAATTCTGTTCTTTTATGCTGTACAAATGACATATTATTATATTATAAACACAATGGCTAGATGCACCTTCTCATGGCAAGGCCTTTGCTTACTGATCAAATACTTACACAAAAGTAGCAACACTCCAAACAGAGAGATGCCAGAGTACAGGTAAGGCAGGTAGTACTCCCATAGATCTGTAAATAAAGAGTTAATAATTATTTAAACAGTTAAATACAACATTTGAAGAGCCATTTTGAAGAGGTCCAATGCTCCTACTACAGTCTTTGTTTTGTTATGTTGTTTTGTTTGTTGTGTTTTTATTACTTTTGATTTTATGGAAAATCTTTGAAATAATAAGAAATGCAGGAAAGAAATAAAGGGATAGTGGGTTCAGAGTTTTAAAACAAGTGGGTTGTGCACATCCAGCCGTTTGCTGGTGCTAGACAAAAGGTCGACACAGTGTAGAAGAAAGAGAAGTCCGCAGCTTCGGTTTTATTCTTAAAAAAAACAGACATGCATAGAGTACACAACGTTCATCAGGATTAGGAAACACTGGACTCTCTAAGTCCACTCAATGCAACATTGTGCCCAAGTGTAAGCAGCAGCAGCAGCAGCAGCTGACTCACCGTACAGACTCTCTCTGGCCATGTTGTGGTGTAGGAGGGCCGACGCCACCCACACCATGCCCAGCACCAGCAGAGCCAAGAGCAGCAGCAGAACCACCGCTTCGTACACCCGCGCCATCACACCCTGCACACAGTAACAACAACTTGTTACATCGATGCACAGGCACGGGGGACATGACATATGGAGGGAAATTACAATTTATTTATTTATGAATCATGTAAAGATTTTGACCACATGAACTCCCAATCCATCAACCGTCATTGGCTGCTGAACAAAGCCTAAGCCTGTGCTTTACTGATTTACACTTTACTAATGACCATGTTTATATATGACATACGATAATAGACTTTAACATGCTGCCATTTTCAGGCTTTTTGTAGTCCTTTTATTTTCCATGATTCACTTATCCTAGTACCCAATACCTTGCCGAGGTATTGCAGAAATTGATGAAATGACATTAATTTGATTTGATTTGATTTATTTATTAGATCCCCATTAGCTAGCCGTACAAGCCGGCAGCTACTCTTCCTGGGGTCTCACACCTCAACATGTCATATTCACATTACATACAAAATACACCATTCATACAACACTACAAAGACAATACAAGACGAAAACAACACATAACCTCTCATCACATGATACTTTGGTACATGGCTTCATTCTAAACCAGCAATTTATAGCAAAGAAAGTAAGAAATGAAAAAGGGTAAGTCAAATAATAATAATAATAATAATAAACTTTATTTGTATAGCACCTTTCATGTCACAAGTGCAGCGCAAAGTGCTTTACAACACAAATAAAAGCAATGTAGGCAAAACAAAATACACATACAATACCATACAATACAAAACACAATACCTGAAAACAGAGTCTACGCACAACCAAGCTAAACACCATAAGAATTGATAAAAAAGTGTAGAATACAATAATGAGATGAGTTGGCAGAACATTAAAAGAAAGAAAAAATATTCAGCTAAAAGCCAAGGTGAAAAGATGCGTCTTAAGTTGTGCTTTGAATATGTCAAGGGATGGAGCCAGCCTAATGTGCAGTGGAAGTTTGTTCCAGTTGGTTGGCCCCTGAAAGGCGAATGCTGCTTCACCATATTTTTTTAAGTTCATTTGTTTGGGCCTTTCAAGCAGACCAGCAGCAGCAGACCTGAGGGGTCGGTTTGGGACATACCTGGGGAGGCAGTCCTGGAGGTAGGTGGGGGCTAGGCCATTTAAGGCTTTATAAACAAGAAGAAGAGACTTAAACTCGATTCTAGAGGCAACCGGGAGCCAGTGTAAAGAGTAGAGGACTGGAGTAATATGATCACGCATCTTGGTTTTTGTTAAGATTCTGGCTGCGGCATTTTGGACAATTTGCAGTTTGTCAATTGATTTTTTAGGGAGCCCAGATAAAAGTGCATTGCAATAATCGAGTCTTGAAAATACAAAAGCGTGAATTAGTGTTTTTGCATCGTCTAAGGACAAATAGGCTCTGATTCTTGCAATGTTCCTTAGGTGGAAAAAAGCCGTTTTGGTGGCATATTTAATATGCGTGTCAAAGTTCAGTTCTGAATCGATAATGACACCCAGGTTCTTTACTGTGTTTTTGTTTCCTACACCTAGGTTTCCAAGTTTATTGGTGATGCAATTTCTCTGTTCACCAGAGCAAGGGCCAATTATGAGGACCTCTGTTTTATCTTCATTGAGTTTAAGAAATAGCTCTTTCCTTTACGTCTCCTGCATGAAAAGAAACAACTTTAACTTTCTCTTGAATGAGGTGTACCCACTTTCATTAATCAAAAAGATAGGTAAAGAATTCCATACAACCATACCTCTATAGTATACCGTTTTTTGTTTGAGATTTGTCCTACATATAGGCAGCAGGAACCGACCTTCTGATGATTGCCTTGTTGAATAATGATGTATATCTGAGAACAAAAGCACTACCATTGAGTGTAATATCACTGAGAATCACTGAGAAATAATACTTTTCAGTTACAGATCACTACGACCAAATGCCCTGAGAAACAAGCTAGCCTATCCAAGTTTGCTACACTCCGAGAGAAAAACACAAGCTGAAATCTTTGTATCGATTAGTTGAGACAGTGTGGTGTTTAAAGTAACTGCATGTGGCCTGTTTCAACCAATCAGGTTAGTTCCTCAAAACGACCTGTGGTATAATTGTTGTTTACTGGATTTGTAACGTCTGCTGCTGGCTCTCAGTCGAGAGATTTTAGCTCACCCTCCATGGCAGGGTGCGTTATTCTCTGTACATACTGTATTTAGCTACTTGCTACAAATGGCCAGTCTGATTTATTTGATTTATTTATTGTGAGCATGTAAATGCAATATTTTAACCACACAAACCCATATATACACTTGAATCAGTTGTGAATCAGTTGAATCATGGAGTCCCCCAGGGATGTACACTAGTTCACTTTTTTAACCTCTACTGTGTATTTGCTGGCTGTGCTTGATCTACTGGCTCACAATGCGTTGCAGCCCAGCTGAAGGTTATAATAAAGGGATGCTAGGGTTTATGTGGTCAAAGGTGTGTGATGGTACTATAGTATATGAGGCAATAATGCCAAAGCCTGTACCTTTTTGGATCCAGCAAAACCCTCAGACTCCGTGAAGAAGTATGCAAAAGGCATGAGGAAGACCAAGGACAGATTGGAGAAGAGAAACACTAGGTTCCACAAGCCTGATAACGAGAAAGAAACAGCATCCAAACGTTAGTGGTTTTCATTCCACGCATTCCTCCTGGTCAGAAAACTGCATCCAATGTTGTGAACTATGTGCACTACCACGTATGGCCATGGTGAGGCAGTGTAGTGTGATTAAAATGTTAGGTTTCACCAGTGTGGTGATACAAGTACCATGCAAAATTAAATAGTAATGTATAACATGGTAAACAATATAAAAAGAGAGGAGGGGTGGGGAGTGGGGACTCAAAGACAGACAGAGATAGACAACTTGCACTTTCAAAAAACATATTTCGGATGGAACCTGTTCCTTTAAACTCCCCCTGGCCATCAAGCTGTGATGGCCTGGGGGAGTACAGACTTGAAAAACCACTGTCTGTAGATCTCACGAGGAGTAAACAGCAACTGCAGACATTCGTTTCCACCAACATTAACGCTAGAGTGCGACCGATGATGGATTGATGGGCATGTCACATTTGGCAAACACGTTCACAACTTGGCACAAAGACAACACAATGTTGCGTTGAGGCACGCTTTTCTAGACAAACTAAGCAACGATGATAATGTTTCTAAATGACCTCAACAGTGTTGCACACATTATTTTTAAAAAGTACCTAATTACAGTTACTAGTTACTTCATTTCAAAAGGATTTTATGTTACTTTACTCCAAAAAGTATTGTTACTGTGAAAGGTAACTGTTCCGTTACTATATGTAAATATGCGATGCCAAAAGCATAGCCGTTAACTTACAGTAAGGCGATATTTGTAACGCGTTATTGCGCAACACTGGACCTCAAAAGCTCTTCCTTCCTGCCTCATGTAATGGAATTTAGATTTTTAATGCATCATACAAAAAATGTTAGGATACCTTCAATAACCAATATCGGGGCATGACAACATCCGTCTGGCGCCACACAAACCAGTTCACAAGCATGCCACACAGAACACAATCCATAATAATTATCCCTTTGTACACAAAGCCAGGGGGGGTTGTATTGACAGAGTGCTGAGCAGTGTTCCTAGTTCGCTCCGATAGAATTTTAAAAACAAGAGTGGCAGTGCTGTCTGTAACAACACAGAGCAGCAACAGTGAACTTTGGTGGTGTCAGCTTAGCTAGAAAGGCGATAAATCAGCATTTACCATGGATGAGCGATCCGTTGAGCCACTGCATGTAGTAGCTCTGGGGGAAGGTGAGCAGCACCTCGTTGGACAGGATGGACATGGGCAGCAGGAGAACCGCGCACACCGCCACCGACAGTGTAAACGTGCACAGCCACAACCTGAAAAAACACACACAGACGGAGGCAAGCATGAGGTGTTGAGTGAATGTTTTCAGTTTACCATCGCACCCCATGTTCTTTTCCTGACACTACCGGTATGTGCATCTGTGCACGTCACCGTTTAGCCCCCTAGCCAAAGTGTGTCGGTTTAAAAGGCATTATAGGTAACTTCAGTACTGTACACAACCTGTGTTTGTAAACAGATTTGAATCTAGCTCCAAGCCTTTAGCTTGGCTAACATTGACGCACGCACACACGCACACGCACGCACACACACAAGTCATGAACCCGATGAAATGTTTTTGTTGACGTTCGGGACAGTCTGCAGAGCAAAGCAAGTGTCTGCCTGCAGGGAGACAGCTGCAGCATCAAAGTAGAATCGACGTAGAGGGGAAAAAATGGGAAAAGATATAGCTATATATACACACCTGTATACATTTTTTAGAGATTAGAGTACGAAGTATACCCATATGTTATGTGGGAACGCCTATTGAGCAGCAAACAACTACTTTCTGACTTTGAGAACCCATACATCTAAACAGATGTATATGGGTCCTATCCTAAACGTTAAACTCAGTTTGCGTTTGACTCTATACATGCCGCATACCATCGTCTTATTCATACTTGCGCCGCATCGTGTCAGCTATTTCCAGTAGGTGACACGGCGTCATATTTGTACTGTATGTCCGAGAATAAATTAGACTTCAAGGTCCTGTGAGGGTGGGGATAAGGGAGGGGGAACTGTCAGCATGTAAGGACAAAGTGCAGGGAGGAGCAGCCTAGAGGACAGATAGGGCAATAAAGCTGCAACAAGTGGCTCACACTGTCACTCACACAGTGTTGCCAGGTCCACTCATTACAAGCGACTTCTAGTTGTGGGTTTGTGTGTGTGTGTGTGTGTGTGTGTGTGTGTGTGTGTGTGTGTGTGTGTGTGTGTGTGTGTGTGTGTGTGTGTGTGTGTGTGTGTGTGTGTGTTACATGTTTTATTATTATTGAAAAATAAATGGGCTGGTCCAGGTGAGCGGTCCAGGCACATAGGCTGGTAATACAGCCTGACAGAGCTTTGCAGGTTTGAGTCCTAATCCCAGTGACGTTTGCTGCCCCCCCCAATCTCCCACTTGAACAATGAAGGCCAAAAGCCCTCAAATATGTCAAAAAAGGAAAAAATCCAAGAGATATTTTTTGTAGATAGCCCATTTTCTAATAAATTGCTGATGAACATTATATATTTTTAAAAAGGTCATGTGTGTGGAGGGGCTTGTTAATAGATCTGGTCGCTTTATTTCTGTCACAAAAACCTGCCTGGCAACAACAGTCAAAGCCTCCACGTTGTACCAGAGCGGAGTGAGATCACAATGCAGTGAATGCTGGGTCAGTCAATCATTAGGGCTTTTCACTTACGCAATTTTGTTGACGGTGGCATCTTCAATGTCATCTGAAAGGAGAAAAAAAAGAAACAGTGAAAACACGTGTAAGATTATTTCTATTATATAACTGATCCACAGATTAGACAAGAGATAAACAAATCAATGTTTGCTGCCATGTGCCGGTTACTACACCATGTCTCCTGTGTTGTATAAAAAAAAAGAAAAAGCTACGCAGTATCAGGTAAAAGAATCTTGGCAACTGGAAGAGAAGCGTTGCAAATAGATTACTGTGACCTCCACGACCAGATAGCAGGAGTTGAAAATGTAGGAATGTGAACAGGATAACGTTGCGTCTGTTCGTTACGCTTTCAGGACAGATGAACATTAGCGAGTGTGGATGGATTTGCTCATCTTGCGAGATATGGGAACAGACGTCCCCCACAAGGAGACAGCTCCTGGCCTCAGAGGCCCTCTGATGGGGGAGAGAGAGAGGGCCTCCAAGTTCAGGAGAACACTTTGTTCAAAAGACTCTACAGCAAAACTTACTTCATGTTTTACACAGACCACAATTCCAAGAAAATGTAGTCTTCGAAGAGAGTAATGATTGTTTAGCATTACATTGCAAGGCAACACAAAACATGACAAAACTGAATTAACAATCTCGACAGAAGTAAAATTTGCAATTTTTTTTTTTTAAATATAAAGTTTTATTAAGGAACAAATTAAACATTGATTAAAAAAAAAAAAACATATTCTGCTTTATAGTGGTTTGTTTTTCCTGTAACTAAATATGTTTTTCCCCCACTACCTTTAGTCTATAATCGGTACTTATGTAATAATTTATACAGAAACCTGCTCTTACAAGTACATAGTAACATTAAAATGTCAAATCTCTGAAACCAGTTCCAGGTACAGTATGACTATTGAGAGCCGAAAGCACTAGTTGTCTTCATGGCTACATGTTACATAATTTGCCGTTGTAGCTGAAAGGCACAGGCGTCATGTTGTTGTCGATACAGATGATGACGATTAACAGCGGCAGAGCCTGAATGCACGCAGCATGTTTCCAAACTTTTTGCCTTCTCCAAAACCCAATTAAATGAGCTGGCCACCATCCAGACTTCAGCTGAGACCCAGCCCCACAGATGCCACAGCTGTTTTCAATAACGGGGGAACCTATTGCATAACTTTTACCCCAATTCTAAAGCAACACTTGGAATGCACTGTATGGTTTAGTGGGCGACTATATCTCCCAAGTTAACTAAGTACATTAGATTTACTCATTTGCTTCCAATAGAGATGCCCTTTGATCATGTTACATTAAATTTAACAGCAGGTGATCAAGCATGTGTGGCCTGCACTTATAAGAGTAAACAAGCATCTAAATAAGCTGCACACTGTAACCTTAGTACTTCTACTACTCTGGAACATTTTACATTTATTTCTTTTTTAAAGTGTGAGAGAACTACTGTTTTACAAGTTATTGGTAGGATCAGCCTGCACTCTGTAATGGGTTAAATAGGTTTGCTGTTTGTCAAGAGTCAACAAAAGCACTCTTTGAGATGTTTGTGCCTGCCTGGGCAAAGGGGGCTCCAGCTAGGTATAGGTATGATGCCGTGTGTTTATCTTGTAGGAGCATTCTTCACCGCCCCTTCCTTCGACCGGACCCATGGCTAGACTGCCTGAGGCAGTGGTTATGGTGTGTTACATAACGTAACCCCCTTTAACAATCTGCAGCCATATGTTCTGGTCAAGGTCCAGAGCCTTTGCTGCATATATGCAATATAGATACAACTGGACTCAATGTAAACACAAACACGTATTCCAAAAAGAAACACCAGACATATGGGTTAATGATGTTCAACATTTTTAAATACAGAGTGTAGTAACAGCACTGATTAATTTAACCCCTTTAGCCATGATCCTCAGCCACTGCCGCCCAGTAATGTTAAAAGGCATTGGTGGGTACTGGCTATCATCTCAACATCGCATATATATTTATTTATTTTTACCCCATTTAGCCATTTTTCACCCATGTGTCAATTATCTAATGTGATCCAGGGCTCTAACATCTGTCAACCTGGTGCTCATATGTGGTGGACATGGGAAGAGCATTGGACTTGAAATCATGCTTCGTTTATACATGAGTGTCCAAATTGCTCCTTTACAACTGGTTGGACGTAGCAAGTGGAAGGAAAAACATTATTTCAACCAGTTCCTTTCCCCTCCACCAGGCCAGGGGGTGGTTTAGAGACCAGGATTACTGCATGTTTTTTGTGAGGGTACGTACCCTAGGGGACACAGGGAGGGAGAACATGCAAACTCCACACAGAAAGGCCCTTTGGCCAACCTTGGGTATGGGCACTGAAGACAGGTAGGAGGAGACATGATGCCAACACATCGCACCCACAGTGCCCCCAGCGGGAATCGAACCCAGGACCTTCTAGCTGCGAGACGACAGCCCTACCTACTTCCCTACCTAATTTAAAGCTGAACTATGTAACTTTCTTCTTCCACCGCAGATTTGAACCCACTTTCCCTACAGTCAAAGGCGCAACAAGTACCTATAATCCTCCAGCAATTTCCTCCAGACTAAAGTTGGGAGTTTCTCTAGCTAAGATACAAGTTATATGTCTGCACAGTGATTTCACTGAAGGTGTGGCCTACATTCTAGTTGGAAGAAAAATTCCAAAACGTGAATGTAACCAGAATGCTTTTCAAAGCTGTCATTTATCCCCCCTGGCATTGGCCCACAGTGACTGCTTTCACCTCTGAGCATTTTGTTATTCCTTTGTCTGCTTTAACCTCCGCTTTTTTTCCATACTTACCAGTGATAAAGTCAGCATTTTTCTTGAAGTGGGTGAGTATGATGTAAGACACCATGTAGAGGCATGTGAACAGCAGAACACATATCTGTTGGAGAGGAATGGAAAAAGTAAACATTAAATGACATCACCACTATTAGTTTCTGTTTTGCATATTCCAGGACATAGGTAAAACAAATGTTATGCTTTGTGTTGGAAGAACAAAAAACAGCCTGGTGAACATTTTGGAAAAAAAGAAAAGATGATGAAAACATGATCAATAAGCTCACTGTGCATAATGAGACACTTAGGCCCCATTTTGCACCAAAAGAACATTCAGATTCTTGGTACATTGGTGCTTTCACAAAACCAGTTTCCTAGTAACTCTTAGGCTTCTGATTCTGAACCAATTCATTTGTCAGTGGAAACACTCTGGTCAATATTAATATTATGCATGACAAAAGGGCCCATTGTGCACTTTTAGATCAGCAAATTCCAGCAGAAAAGAAATTATGTGGACAGAGTATATAGCCCCCTGGCCATGAGCAACCCTAGTCAACAAAGTACATAGGGGTCTATGGTGTTTAATGAGATCAAGGGATCTCTGAGCCAGTGCATCCGATAGTCCAAGAGAGGTGGGACATGTCCTTGACACAGAACATCCAGAAAAGAGACAACAGGCACATCTGATAAGGATAAAATACATCTGTACAAGGAGTGGTAAAAGGTAAGAGATATGATGACCCAAGCTGACTCAGAGAGTGACACAGTTCTTAAGAATACAGACTGTGCCACAGTGAACACCCATGATGGCAGACGGACATATAGGTTGACTCTGCCAGAGTAAGAAGGGGACAAGTTTGTCATTAAATTTCAGTTCATCCTGAAAACCACCAAACAGCAGAAAAATATGTCAGGCTGCGTAATGCTGACCTTATCTTAAAGTACAGCGAGTACACCATGATATATTGATGTAAGCAACACAGCCAGAGCAAATCCAATTAATGATGGGTGTTATGTGTAAGTGTGTCAATGTACACCGACAAGTGGCAACACAGGTTGTTTACTACAGTCTATGCTTACACATTGGTGCAAAGAACTCTGACACAGTCCCAGCCTGCCAGGTTTTAAAGCTGAACTGGAAAACAACAACCATGAGATCGGGCAGCCTAGGGTTTCACGTCCCTTTAAATAAATCAAATGCATCACTTAAAAAACAACAAAGATATAGTGGCAACATTTTAATATGGCTCTACGACAGCAGACAGATGGGGTATGAAGATTACCAGTTTATCCCGGTGTGGGGGGAGAGGTGGGGGGGG
This sequence comes from Benthosema pterotum, assembly GCA_039105355.1. Lineage (NCBI taxonomy): Eukaryota > Metazoa > Chordata > Actinopteri > Myctophiformes > Myctophidae > Benthosema > Benthosema pterotum. The sequence goes on along the minus strand of CM076968.1, from coordinate 19,509,493 downwards.
GGGGGTCATGAGCAAGTATGGATTATGTCTGGACTGGAGATTGAGTAAGCAGGGAGGGAGAAGATGAGAGTTAAACAGATCTTTGCTGACCACAGAGGTCTTTCGCCAGGAACTTTCTTTGTGGCCTGCATATTTAAACTAAAGCCTGCCCTGCTTTCACTTAGCAATCTGTTGTCTGCTGTAGCGTTCAACCTTAGTATTCAACCCATTACTCCAAGGGAACACTATTGTATGGCTACAAAAGGCAAACAATACTAATATCACATGATGTCAGCCCTGCCTCTATCCTAAAGCTGGTCATAAGATTCTTAAATATACAAAAGCAAACCAAAGTTACAATGACAAGAACTCCTATTCAGTTCATCAAAAGCTTAGAATGCCATACAGCCAGGAGACTGGGCAGTGAAAGGACGATTTGGGGTATCAAAAAAAAAAAAACATACAAAAACAAACAACTCCCATTCAAATGCAATACCAAAATGTGTGAAGCCTAACCCGGAAACATGAGTGTTGAGTGTCATGTCGAGACCATGCGGTGGGTTTCTGGAGAAGACTAGAGGCATAGTTTTGGATGAAATAAGCTTATTTAGAAGTTTCTTGTATTTTTGGTTGTAATATTTGAGGAAAAACAAATGACAAAAAATACCTTGAAGGGGAAAAGAAATGCTCAACTGTGCACTAGTGCCAAACAACGGTGACACAAATAAATTGTAAATATCCACTTTAGCCAGGAAACCTGGCTTTTTGATGACACTGCCATCTCTGACACAGCATAATGGGTAGGAGAGGAAACTGCCCACATGCGCGTCACACACACACAAATCTTGTGGGTATACTTTTGGCACTGCGAGTGCAGAGGAAGAGCAACAAAGGGGACAGGATGCAGGGTCTTGTCTCAGAGGTGACAAAAGCAACAGAAAACAATAGATGTAAAGAGGAACCGCTGGAGCATGGCAGTACAGTATGTGACAACAGGGATATGGTTCCATGTCAAAACTGGTTTGCATGAACAAAAGATTCAATGTCCAATGAGCTTGTGATTAGAATAAATCACTATTTTATCCAGATCAGACATAAAACGCACCAAGGTAATTTGGTATTATGATTGAAAGTACATTTTCACGTTTCAGAATTATTCCAAGCTTCACACTTCACAACTACATGTACGTACACACAGCAGCGGATTGACGTTAAGGGAAAGTTAGAAATGGACATAAATATTCTTTAACAAGAAAATGGAGAGCTTCTATTCTAAACTACGAACAAAGGAAATGTTATACAGTAGTGGATGCATGGAGATAATGGTACAGTAGCAAAAGAGGGGATCCCCTCCCCCTATTCTATCCATGAGTGAAGAAGTTGAAAAGGCTGACCCAATTCTCAATGATGTCGCCAACAACATGGGTAAAAAAAGGATACATTGTCTTATGTACTATACTGTAAACAAATCGAACCGTTGCCATGTAAACAAACTTTCAATGTGTTTCATTTGTTAAAAATGACAATGTGATAAAGCTCTCCCTCAATCAAAAGTGATTTTGATTGAATAGTTTATTAGTCTTAGAAGTAAACAGCAGCACGTGGTACAGTTTTGACATGCGATGTTACACCCTATTACGTGTCGATAGAGATAGAGAGAGAAGCAGATGTATGTTGAGTTGGAGGTACAAAGGTGCTGGCTTTTGCCTTCTTTGGCTCCTTTTTGTGTTTTGAGAGCGTAAAATATTTATATTTGGATGTGCTGTCTTCATTTTTCATGTTGCACGTCCTTGCACTACAATATGCAACCATAGCTTTGCACAAGGACAGAAAGGTTAGCACTGTTTGTATACAATCCATCATCCATCTGACAAACTAAGTCAATGCTGATGCCCGTGTTGTTTCCTCTTCCAAGATAACGGCAGACTCAGCCATGGCCCAAAATAATGTGAGAATTGTCACACTAATTCTGCCTTACCTTATACCAAACAGAGATGTATCAATTGAGAAATGAAGGATTTATGACAGGGCAGCTGACATGAATGTGATTACTAGCACAATTCTAAGATGGATGAAAATGTTCAGCTTTCAAACCAACAACATGCTAAGCACAACAGCTAATCAGATCAGGCTTTGGAAATGTTCAATACTGAACTTGAATTGCGTGTACAGCATGAAGGAGCCTGTGATAAACCCAACAATGGGAATGCATGAACCAAATGCATGAATAGGGGTGTGGGATCAAGCAGAATAAAGCCCCTTAGTCCAAGGACCGTAGGTAGAAACACGTGTGTCTCACTGGCAACGACTGGCAGCACTTTGCCAGCTGTTGAGAACCGAGTTGGTGGGGGGGCTCAGCATCCATAATCATCTCTTTGTGTTAACAGACCAAAGGAACTGAGAATTTGGCCAAACATTTTTAAATGCACCATGGGCTTTCTGGACACGTCTGTGCTGATGAAAACATACTTAAGCTCAGATTTTATTTTATTTTATTTTTTTATTTATTCACTTTATTTATTCACTACAACTTCCTTCTAAAGAAATAAGCCGATGCTCGAGCATACTTGAAATATCACTGTAATTTAACACTAACGATCACACTACAGATCCCAGGGGAACTGGCATAACAGCATTCGGCTTCCTCAATAGCTCAGGTTGGGCTAATCGTTTACTTGAGACTTTAGAGCAGTGTGTACAAATGTCTTAGATTAGGCTAAATTGAATGACAAAAAGTCTATATATGGCAGGGCAATACAAAGTCAGCTGTAATCCAAACCAAAGCAATATGATTATGTACATATTAGAGAAATGTAAACATTGCAGTTTATCCTTTCAATTGTCTTAAACAAGCAAACACCTAATATGAAGAAATGCCATCACAGCCTGGCCTAGTAAAACAAGAGACCCTCAAACATTCATAAGTAGTGGTTCCCAGGCTAAATGATTGATAGTGGACCCAACAAATAGACCCTTGTGGTAACTCAGAGAATGTACAAATGGAACCACTCTCAAGAGTAAATCATAGCTGAGGATTTTACTGTGATGGGTCACGGTGAACTACAACCATGTAGTGAGTGACCACTGTGACCACCAGAGATAACAGCCTATGTTGACTGGGATGATGGCCAGTCAAGTTTTTTTTAAACTGAACACTAAGTTGAGGCTGTCCGGGAGCTTTAGGGGCAGTGTGACTCAGGGGTGGACTGACAGTCTGGCATACAGGGCATTTTCCCGGTGGGCCGACCCCCCCCCCCCCCCCGGGGGCCGTTAATGTCGTGTTTTAATTAAAAAAATAATAATAATGAATAAAAAAAAAATCTGCACAAAACCGGCCCACGAATCAGTGCTGGCGGCCCTCTGTCCTCTTCAAATGAGACTGCCTATTGCAGGGTTTTTATAGTTAACTAAAACTAACTAACTAATTTTAGTTGGCCCGAGCCCCAGAGCCCCTTATGTCTTAAATTCTCATGGGGGCTCAGGCCCCGGAGCCCCACAAAGATTGCAACACTAATTATAAGGGTCTTCAGAGGGCCGCTCTGAGACAAAATTGCCCGGTACTGTCAAAGAAAGTTGTAAGGTTACGAATGGTTGAAGCTCAAAAAAAGACTGACAGCTGTGTTTATTTTCACACCTCTATTTTCTGTTCCTTTTTAAGATACTGTTTCTTGAGTTGTGTCCTAAGGTGGAGTTTATTTTGGTCAAACCCTTTTTTGTCACATGGGGGTGTGTTCTTTGTGTTCTGTAAAAGCTCTGTCATTTGGCTTTGTCAGTGTGATTGCTGACTAGGGAGATTCCCGATACGTCTGTGTAAGTCATTTTCACCTGTGGTACCACATTCAATATATCACTCATATTCTGAAGCTCTGGTGTGTCTCTCATTATTTCATGTGTCTTTTTGTCTCTTTATGAGTACTTTTGACAGATTGCAATAACAGTTTGGAGGTCCACCGAATTCCCTGGACTGGGAGCTGCTGTGGTTCTGGACGGAGTTTGGCTGTGCGGATCGGAAGGCTGACCTTGGCCAGGCGAATTATTAAAGAAAATTCGAGGTGAGCAGCCCTCTGTGGGTATACCTTCAGCCTTCTTATCGGTTTTAGCCAAACTTCCGTTGTCCGTTGTGTAGTCTGGCTCATGAAGAGACGTTTGTTGGTGACACGGTAGTTCCAGGGTATCAGTGATATAGTTGTCGTTTTGTTGTTTGCTGGGAGTCCACTGTATAGAAGGGTACTTTGTATTGCTTCTGGTAGTGACCGAGAGGCATTTTGCCTGCTGCTGGTCAGATTAAATAGGTTGGGGAACCATTTTGTGGTTTTGCCTGACCTGAGTGGACGGCCTAGGGAAAGGGAGACGTGGTCTTGCCTTGTAGCTACGGAAATAAAAGAAGGGAGAATTTGTATATTCTTGCCTAGGGTCCTTTGCTGAGGAAGCATAAAAAGCACAATTGTGGGTTAGATAATGATCATTGAGTGGTGAGAATCTGAGTTCTGAGTGTGTGTATTGTGTGGTCTGCCTGTGTGAGTGAGTGTGAGTGATAAGTGTGTTTGAGGGCAGACAGGTGTGTTTGAATAAAAAAGTGTGAGAGAGAGTGAGAATGGTGGTGTGACTGGCCTTGGCAAATTGTTTTTTGTTTTGTTGCAACTATTATTTCAACTACTTTGGCATAAAATAGGAGGAACTGGTAATTTGTAGTTGAGGGGATTGAATCTATTGCTAAGGTGTAAAACCTTGATAAAACAGAGCTTAAGTTGGGACTTGTAAACTACCTCACTTTGATTTCAATTGGTTAAAAAAAAAAAAAAAAAAAAAAAAAAAAAAAAAAAAAAAAAAAAAAAAAAAAAAGAGGAGAAGTTGGAATTTACTTATTATTTTATTATTGTTTTTTGTTTATTATTTGTTTTTGTTTTTGGAAACAAAGAGAGAGAGACCTTTTTAATTTTCTTTTTTTCTTTTTTCACGTTATTACTTTGTATCATGGGGTCTGTAGCTTCACGTAATAAGGACCTTCAGGGTCCAGCTAAGATTATGTATGAGAAATTTGGGGATAAATCTACCGAGTTTTTGCCAGAGTGGCATGAGAAATTAGGATTTCCTCAAAATGGGAGTTTCAGTCATGCCTTGCTACGTTCTTTAAGAAAAAAGATGGCACAGTCATTCGAAACCAAGATTGAAAAAGCAACAAGGTCTGCTTGTGCAAAGTTAAATGCAAACTGGACTGATCAGTTGGCTTCTTTGAAGCTGTGGGAAAAGGAAGCTGACTCACGAAAGCGTGCAGAAGTGACAATTGCAAATGTAAAAGCCTTTGTTTCGTTAGAAGCTGATGCAGCTCAAGATCGAATTGAAAATGTATTGCCGAAAACTCTTGTTGATGATGTAACTGGTACCAATTATTATACGACACCATTTTGGGACTATGTGACGGATTTTGATCCCACATTTTCACAACATGGATCGTTTGATAAAGAAAAACTTGTGTTGTTAAAAGAATTGATAAGTCCGCCCCAGCCATTAGGGCCGGCGAATTGGGATTATTCTTATATGCAGGAGTGTTTCGGAGTATGGGATACTATTGGTCGCAAAGTGAACCACACGAGAAGTGTTTTGAAATCCCGTCCACAGGTGGCTATGGTTTCTGTTCACAAAATAGATGAATTATTGGACTGCCCCCCTAGCAGGAACCAACCCCTTGCTTTGCCACCTGTGGCACAACCCCCTGTTTTGCAAATTGTGCCTCAACCCCCTGTGGAGCCACCTGTGCTCCAGGGTCAAATTCTGCAAGCGAGTGGCCAGCTGCCACAGCAGGAGGACATAGCCTCTCCACAACCGGGGGTGGGGATCTCTCCAGTGAGAGATGTCACACCTCCCCAGGCTTCGGGCACAGCATCCCCCTCTTCACCTCCCCAATATGGAGAAATCATGCGAGAGGTTCTCAGTCAGGGAAAAGATTCTAGTTCTCCTATTAGCTCCAGGTTAGCTCCTGCTTTTCCGGGACCAATCTACTCCCCCAGTTCAGATGCATCAGTGACTAGGTCTGGACTTGTTTATCAGCCTGTCGTGTCGTCACCATTGGTTACCAAGCCAAAACATGCTGATACTGATGTTGATGTTGTTGAGGTCAGTTTGAATGCACCCATGATTGAGTGCCCAAATGGGCAAAATGGCATTCAAATGGTTTATAGGCCCTGGAAAGTTGCAGAGTTGCAGGCTATTGTTCACTCACTGCCAGACCCGAAAAATAATGGCAAAACATTTGCCGAGGCTTTGAAAAAGATGGTGTTGCAGTGTCGTCCTACTGCAGCTGAGTTAGAGCATGTCTGCATTACAAAGATCGGGTTGCTTTGGGCTGATGTGAAACCTATAACTTGGGACTCTGCTGCTGAATGGTCTACTACAGTGGATTCTGCCTATCAGACTCAATTGCGCCTGTTGGCCACTGCATTTGAGACCAAGTTCAAGCCAGTTATAAACATGACGATGGTTAACTCATGTGTGCAAAAAGCAGGGGAAGCATTTGATGATTATTTTGTGAGAAAACTGCCGATTTTTAATACATACAGTGGAAATGTGCAACCAGCTGATCTTACGGCTGATTCTCCATGGGAGCGACAGTTTGTTCAGGTTTTAGTTGATGGCTTGCTCCCTGAAGTAAAGACAATTTTTCTGAGACACTGTGTTGGTTGGCAAAGTGCCAGGTTGGAGGAAGTGAAGAAGTATTGTGTCCATGCGGATACAGTGGTGCAGGAAGAGAAAACCCTCCAGCTAAAAAAGTCAAAAGCCACTTCTGACCGTCTCCAAATGGCCCAGTTGGACTATTATGCTCCTGAAAACCGGGGAAGGTCTACAAATAGGGCAAGGTTTAGTGGTCGGGGCCGTGGCCGATCACGTGGAAGGGGCAGGGGCTATTTTGGGAACGGATACAATGATGGGTTGTGCTGGAAATGCCGCAAGCCAGGACACCTGGCAAGAGACTGTGTTTCTGATCCCAACAACGAGGCCTATGAAAACACGCGGAGACAGGCACGTCCACCTGCTTCTCATGTCTCTGTCACAAAACCATTTGGCCAATCACAAGACTGACTATGCCCCGATTCTGGGGTATCCGAAAAGGCTGATTTATTTTACTTGTCACCTCGCTATTTGAAATACAAGTCTACCGATTTACCATTTTTCCAGATCACTGTCCACGGAGTTGTCTATGAGATGTTGGCAGATACAGGGGCTACGGACTCTTCTTTAAGGACTGTTTCAGATGCCTTTTGTTTTTCGGACAGGGAAAAAACTTGTATAGGTGTCACGGGGACACCAGTCACTTGTAAAATGACTCAGCCATGTCCTGTGAAGTGTGAAGATTTTGGGGTCACAGAGTTGCAACATTCTTTTGTTATTGTGCCAGAATGTCCTGTAAATTTGGCAGGGAGAGATTTGCTTTGCGCACTAGGCTTAACCATTGTCTGTACAGAAAAAGGATTGGTTCTGAAAAAGTCGGATTCAGATGACAATTTGTCAACTAGTATGGTTTCCCATTCTCCGAAGGCTCCGATTTATGTGTACAGTTGGATGGTTGATCCATCGCCAATAACACAGAGATTGTATGATTTTGTAAACGACAACAGTGTTAAGGGTCTTGTGAAGCATGATCCCCACACTTATAAGTGTGTGGCTTATGAAGCACAAGAAGCTATGGAAGACGATTTTGATGATTTGTGGAATGGAGGAAATGTAAATGAGACATTGTACGGTACAAGCATTTTGGTCACAGAGGATTTTGCTGTGCTATTGGTGGAGTTAACTGGACCGCAGACCGAAGTTTATGGAAGGGCAGGTGCTCCTCACATCGTCCTTGCTAAATCTCACACCGTTTCAAATCAAGAGATTGACATGTTGTTACAGCAGCCTGGAGGTGTGAGGAATGCAGTCATCCATCCATTTCCCTGCCTGTTAACTGGCCAGAGAGTGGTACAATTTGAATCTGACCCATTTTGTCAATTTGACTCTGCTATGTCACCTAGCTTTGTGTGTGGGGAGAAATTATCACATCCGGCACTAAAAGGGGTACCAAAAGACTTGTGGGCTACTCATAAATATGATGTAGGCCTAATAAAAGATGCCACACCGTTGGTGGTCATTCCAAAGTCTGATTATAGACCCAATAAGAGACAGTATCCACTGAGGCCTGATGCTGAGGAAGGCATGACACCCATTATTGAGCAACTCCTAAAGGATAAAATTATCGTACCAGCGCCAACTTCTCCAGTAAACAGCCCGCTGCTTCCTGTGATTAAAGCAGACAAACTTACTTGGAGGCCTGTACATGATTTGCGTGCGGTTAATCAGGCTGTATTTTCACGTGCACCGATTGTGCCTAATCCGTCTACTATTTTGTCTACTATTCCTAGCGATTCTTGCTGGTTTAGTGTTATTGATTTGAGCAATGCTTTCTTTTCGATACCAGTAGATTCAGAATCACAATACTGGTTTACCTTTACTTTTAAGGGGAAAAAGTACAAGTGGACTAGGGTTCCACAGGGTTATTCCGAATCCCCATCTGTGTTCACTGCTGCGTTACAAGAGAACCTAGCAGGGTTTGTATTCCCTGGAGGCAGTGTGTTAATTTCATTTGTCGATGATCTTCTTGTTTGTTCTCCATCTGAGAAAGTTTGCACTTCAGATACAAATGCCCTGTTGAAGTATTTGGCATCTCAAGGGCACAAAGCGTCACTGGAAAAAGCCCAGCTGGTTCAGCAAAAAGTGCACTATCTGGGCCACGAAATTTCACAAAACAGCCGTGCGATTAGTGCAGACAGAATACAGGCTGTGTTATCCATACCTAAACCAGTAACCAAGACGCAGCTATTGAGCTTCTTAGGGTGTACAGGATATTGTAGACAATGGATTTGTGAGTATGCGAGATTAGCTCAACCTTTGTCTGATATAGTGCATGCACCTGGACTGACTGCAAATGACTTTTTGACTTGGACTCCTGAGGCGATGAGTTCTTTTGAACAATTGAAAAAGGCTCTTGCCGCCGCGCCTGCGTTGGGTATACCTGATTTGACACAAGGATTCACACTAGCTGTTGATGTGAAAGATGGATTCTATAGTGCTGTGTTGTTGCAACAGCATGGTGATAGGTTGAAGCCGGTAGCGTATTATTCTAAGCGCCTCTCAGCTGTTGTGAGAGGTCTGCCATTGTGTGCGAGAGCAGTAGCTGCGACAGCTGCTGCCGTTCAAGCTTCCTCCTCACTTGTGGCATATAGACCCCTGACTGTGCTGGTGCCACATGCAGTGGCTGCTATATTGTTGCAAGCCAAGACTGCTCATTTAACTCCAGCTTCTACTTTGCATTACTACAACATTCTAAACTTGCCGAATGTTACTCTAAAGAGATGTAATGTGTTGAACCCAGCAACGTTTCTGGCGACGGAGGAAGACGGAGAGCCTCATGACTGTCTGGCAGTCATTTCTGAGGCAGTCACCCCTAGACCTGACTTGTCTGCTACGCCCTTTCCAAATCCTGAGCTGGTTTATTATGTAGATGGCTCAGCGAGAAGGGTAGATGGTGAGGGGGCTGTAGGCTATGCTATTGTAAGTGATCATGAATTGATCGAATCTGCAAGATTGCCATGTCATCTCAGCAGCCAAGCTGCAGAGATTTTTGCGCTGACTAGAGCTTGTATTTTGGCAAAAGGAAAATCTCTTAATGTTTTTACGGATTCTCGTTATGCTTTTGGAGTGGTTCATGATTATGGGACTCTATGGAAGAATCGAGGGTTCCTTACTTCCCAGGGGACAAAGATCCAGCACCATCTCCTTGTAAATAACCTACTTGAAGCTATACAGCTTCCCTCTAAGGTGTCTGTCTGTAGGTGTCCTGCTCATGGGAAAGTTGTCGATGCTGTCACGAGGGGTAATTATTATGCGGATGTCATGGCAAAGAAAGCAGCTGACTCTAAGTCAGCTATGCTGCAGATGTTTCTTGATTCTGCTGGGGATCCAGCTGTATCACAGCCGGAGGTGTCATTCGACGCCCGGATGTCTTTAAAGGAGATCCAAACTTTGGCTCCTTCTACTGAAAAGTCGACTTGGAGAAAGAAGGGTAAGTATGGGGCAGATGGTATTTGGCGGGGGCCAAATGGGAAACCATATCTGCCAAGGCGACTCTTCCCTTACATGGCGAAACTGGCACATGGACTGGATCACGTGTCAAAACAAGGTATGATTAATCTTATAGGTCAGACGTGGGACGCTATTGGATTCACGACTACGGCTGAAAACTACTGTAAGCGCTGCCTGGTGTGTGCTCAACATAACGTCGGTAAGTCACAAAAGACAACACAGTCTGCTTTTCCTATACCAAATGCACCTTTTCAACACATTATGATGGACTATATTGAGCTCACCCCTGCTAGAGGATACAAATATTGTCTTGTTGTTCAGGATTTGTTTTCCAAATGGGTTGAAGCATTCCCGTGCAAACATGCGGATGCAAAGACAACAGCAAAACATTTGCTGCAAGACGTGATTTCCCGTCACGGCATTCCTGAGAAATTGTCATCCGATAATGGCAGCCATTTTGTTAATAAGACAATTTCATATATGGCAGAGAAAACCGGAATTGATCTAAAACAGCATTGTGCTTGGCATCCTGAAAGTGCTGGCTCTGTGGAGAGAGCAAATGCTGTGCTTAAAAACAAACTTGAGAAAATGATGGAAGAAACTGAATTGGATTGGGTCTCATTGCTCCCTTTGGCGTTGATGTATATGAGGGGAAGACAACACTCTACGATTAAGCTTTCCCCACATGAAGTATTGACAGGGAGAGTTATGTCAATAGGCCAAAATTTATACAGGGGTGAGCCTACAGATGCAATTGCTGTGGATGAAGCAATAGTTGCTTATTGCAAACAGTTGAATCTCATTGTAAATTCTCTTTCCGCTCAGGTGAAAGCTGCGCTTCCAACGCCCTTGGGGAAAGGAGAGAGAACACATCCATTTCTGCCCGACGACTGGGTCTTCGTGAAGGATTTCCGTAGGCGCCATTGGTTTTCCCCACGCTGGAGAGGACCGTTCCAGGTTCTGCTGACTACGCCTACTGCAGTGAAAGTGAGGGAGAGAGCGACGTGGATCCATGCGTCGCACTGCAAGAAAGCTCCAACCCCGCATGACGATGTGGAAGGAGAGAGTGGCACGAGCGAGCATGCTGCTACTGATACCAGTATGCCTGTTCCTGTGGATGCTGCGGGATCAGGTCCATGATGACGACGACGGAGAGATGGCTGTTGACAGACAGCAGCGTGACATCCATCACCCAAATCTAGCCTTGAGTATGGTGGCTAGTTTTGCTACGAAGATGGGCTACAGAGATTGCTGGATCTGCCAGTTTGTGCCACATTCCACGACAGCACCAATGTGGTTGACAGTGCCACTGACCAATACAGAGCAGATGGCATACCACTGGCAAGATCTGATTGATGCTGACAAAATAAGGAAAGCGGGGTGCCAAGACTTCTATCACCGGATGGATCAGGTGCCGTTGGTTCCTGGCGAGCGATTTGTCCAAGTTATGTGGGCAAATCAACAGAGGTTCTGGTGGATGCTGCCAGACTATAGTGCTATAACAAGACACCTGTTCGGAATCCTTATGGATGAAGTGAATCGGAACGAGCTGCCACTAGGTTTCAATAAAACTGTGGTCAGCCGTGTGGACATGGACTTGAAACATGCCCCGATGTTGCAGAAGAATGATTCGATGGACCCTTTTGTGATGCACATGGAGGCGATTCATGTGCAAACGAATTGTACTGTTTTACAGGGGCAGTCGTTTTCTGATTATCAGGGGTGTTTTCAGGTAAAACATGGTGATTTCCTCAGGTGCCATTCAGAGGTGCTGTGTAATCCGGTAAGAAAGAAGGTCAAGCTGATTCGGGTAAGATGTGAGACGTACAGTTGCCACGAGCGGGACCAGCCAGATGTAAGCCTTCGATCCTCCACGGTATATAGTTCTATGCCTGTGGTTCAATTGGAGAATGTTTCTTACTGTTTTGCTAATAGTCAATCTACAGCTGAGATTGGTGTAGCTGTCGGTCAAAGTTCTTGTGATGACTTGACTCTCGGCTATACTGATCTGAGTCATCCTGATCCTCTTCCTGAAGGGGTTTATGCAGTATGTGGGGGTACAGCATACACTCGCCTCCCTGCTAACAGCCATGGGGTGTGTTATTTGGCCCATGTTGTTCCAATGATGAGACGAGTGAATGCCACGGAAATGAAGAGAGCCTATGCCCAGCACATGATGAGACCAGGTCGGGTAAAACGTACACTTTCTTGGTGGGAAAGAGTTCTAGGGGTTTTGCTACCTGCCTATGGGGTATACAATTCTCAGGCAGAGTTGGCTGCTCTGTCTACTGTGCTTGAGAATCACTTGAATGCATCGGATGAGGCTGTGCAAGCATTGGCTACTGAGGTAAATGAAATTAAAGTGATTACCTTACAAAACAGAATGGTCCTGGACATTATGCTTGCAGACAAAGGAGGGGCGTGCCAAATTATTGGGGCTGAATGTTGTTCTTATGTTTCTGATCCGTCCCAGGCGTTGTTTATGTTGCATAATGATACTAAAAATGGAGTTGCAGAGTTACATAAAGACCATGCTACAAGTCTATTGGATCCGATTGAGCGTCTGTTTTCTGGGATTGGGGGTTGGTTTTCTGGGATTGGTTCTTCATTGACTCGTACTCTGATTCTGATTGTTGTTGCTGTGCTGATTATTTTCCTGGTGTTTATTTGCTTTTCGGGTTGTGTTAGGGCGGTGATGAATAAAGTTGTCGGACCGCCTGCAGGGATGATGGTTCAGTTGGACGTTCCTGGGGGTTGGGTTGCTCCTTTCCATGACTGTGAAATTGTTTGATTTGATTTCTTTGTTTTGATGGAGTTTGATTGTTGTTGTTTTTGCTATGTTTCTTTGATCTTTTTTTTACATATCGCAAGCCTACGTGGTGGTCGCAATCTGAAGTTAATTGGGCCGGCGTGGGAGTTTTTCCCAAAATATTTTAAGAAGAAATGTTGTGATATGGGGTTTTTTCGCCCACCCTTGCGATGTGTTATTATGAGTGATTGTGGTAATCTGTTTTTGAGCTACAAAAGGGGGGAAATGTCAAAGAAAGTTGTAAGGTTAAGCTCAAAAAAAGACTGACAGCTGTGTTTATTTTCACACCTCTATTTTCTGTTCCTTTTTAAGATACTGTTTCTTGAGTTGTGTCCTAAGGTGGAGTTTATTTTGGTCAAACCCTTTTTTGTCACATGGGGGTGTGTTCTTTGTGTTCTGTAAAAGCTCTGTCATTTGGCTTTGTCAGTGTGATTGCTGACTAGGGAGATTCCCGATACGTCTGTGTAAGTCATTTTCACCTGTGGTACCACATTTCAATATATCACTCATATTCTGAAGCTCTGGTGTGTCTCTCATTATTTCATGTGTCTCTTCGTCTCTTTATGAGTACTTTTGACAGATTGCAATAACAGTACGTTTTGAGCTCCCAGTCCACCCCTGAGTGTGACTCAGGCCATCAGAGCATTGGGTTAGGTGATACTGAAAACAACAATGCCAAAATAATGGCAATGGTATAAAAATATGAGGTGTTCTGTTCTTTGCAATCATCCTCTAACTGGAGTAAACTATACATTGAAGAAACAATTTGCTCAGCTTGTGGTTAACAAGCAGTGCCCTCTTGTCCAACACAAAACTGGGAGGAAATGGTTCTCCTTAATGCGGTATACTCTGCTATTGACTCACGACATATCTTTAGAGATCTGCATCTCGTCTTCTTATCAAGGTTATTTCACACTTACCAGACAAGTAGGACACTGTTGAAACAGAACACATGGTGTAAGTGGCTGATCCAACAGCCAGGTCAACACAGCAAATATAACTTAATCAGTAAAATTCAAATCGATGTTTGTTGAACTAACACTTTAATACTTACTTCCGACATAAGATAAACAGAAGAAATGTGAACTTGTGAAGACAGAAATTATTCCCTTAACTGTGTACACTTTAGAGAAGGTGCATTTATGAATACATAAGTGACACTTTGCGCAGACCATCTTGAACATGGTGTCCTCTCCTACTGCACAGGCCAGGGGGTGTAATGTAAGTAAATGCTATACATTATTTATATGCCAATCTATGTTAGAAGTCTAGGAATTTCTCTCAACATGCAGGCAAGGGCATGCAAGCCTGCTTCAAGGAATACAGCCCTATAGGATGGGCTGGTATCCCATATTTTGTCTTTCCATGGCTGATATGCCACCCTTGCAAATGCAACCAGACATTCTATAGGTCAGAGCTATATGATAGCCATCAAGTGCACCACCAGCACAGCAGGAATAGCTATCATGGGATACCTCTTGGCAATCAGAACATGGAGTACAGTAAAGGGAACAGCTGCGATTTCTGGGTTAAAGATCACAATCTATATCTAACCTGATCTTCAAGTTCAGGTCTGACATACAGTTCCACTGTATTAACTTGAGTTCCTCTTAACGTGGGAAGAATCAGATATGCCGTATATCATGGACAAATGCATTGCACCATGCACAAGATCTCCAACCAAGTCGAATCAAGCCATATGACAACAACAGACACCAAACGGGCATACGAAAACAAAGGGAGACCCCCCTCGACGGGACGGCCCCGGTCATTTCAGGCCAGCAGTTTACAGAAGGGCCCCGGGGTGTTACAGAGAGATTGGCCCCTGCCTTTGTGTTGTGTCTCAGCCACATTCCTACTATAATGACCAGCTGCAGCCAGCCTCTGCCATCCGCACAGCACAAGCGTCTGTGTAGCCCCGGCTGGCCGTAAAACCGTATTAGCTGACTGGTCGCCGAGTTCATCAATCGCTAAACTCAAACCCACGATCTACAAGCTCACAGCGCGTCGCATTGGCGACTAGTTGTGAGCTTGTAGATCTCGGCTATAGTCTGCGGCCGGCGATTGAACAACACCTCCGTACGACGTAGTACAAAACAAAGGCTTTTTAATCTCACACAACAGCACTGTAAACATTAAACTATAAAACGTGCGCGGTGCAAGAATAGAAGTGCATTGTAGGGGAAGGGGGATCATTCTTGTGCTTCTTTTAGACTCAGGGTACATATCGTTATAGGTACATGTGACACGGTTATTGGCAGCAGTCAGTCCCTGTTCGGCGGTAGTTTTTATATGAACTTACTATAGTCTCCCGGACGCGGTTGTGGAAAAGTTGCTCTCTGATCGACACGTCGTCCGGGTCCATTATTCTCCCCCCGCGACCATAACACTGCAACACAGTGCCGTGTCCTCCTCCTGTCCCACTTTTAACGTCCACTCCTCACTGTCCACGTCCAGTCTGTCTTTAAAAGCAGCACCGTGGTGGCAAGGAGGACACCATCATCTCTTTTCCGCTGTGATCAACGTGGCTGCTGTCTGTCTGCTGCTTCGCTCTGCCACATTTTACATGGTCGAGTAATGAAGGTGTCCCGCTGACTGTGTGCGTGTGTGTATGGACTCTGGAGTGTGTGTGACTGTGTGCACATTAGACTGGGTGAGTGAGTGAGTAGTGGAGTGTTGTAGCAGCAGCTCAGCTGCTAAAGACAAGGAGGAGTTGAGAGAGAAAGAGGGGGGCGGTCCGAGAGATGTGTGGGATGGTGTGGTGGTATCGACCAGTCTTGATTGATTGATTAATTGATTGATTTAATCAATGGGTCAGCCAGTCACTTATAGTCAATAGGCTATAGACAGGTTATGAGCTACTTTCTCTCCGCAAATAAAAGTGCTGGACTTGGGAGGCACTCGTTATTAACGAGTCGGCCGGTGCCTCCTGCAAATTCTAAACAGGTGTGGGGCACAGAGCCGTTCATGACTAATATTGAGCGCTCCCAAAATCCAGTACTTAGAAAAAGAACCACCCGCAGAGAATTTATTGAAGTAGCTCATAATAACATGTATGTGGTGGATTTTTATCAAACAAACACTTTGCAGACCGAAAGAGGATAATTCAACCTTTCCATACAGCTGCATTGTTGGTGAGTTTAACATCCAAAATCGGAAAGTTAATTATGAGCAAATTATGTGCAAAGAAATACCTATATTCAATTGTTTATGTGGTTAAGATAAGTAAATTAATGTATCATAATACTAATTCACAGTAGTAGCCTTTTCATATTTTACATTTTATGCATATTTTTATATAATGTCTGATTTGCATCTTTAAAACATGTAAGATTTGTAATACGACTAATATCTTTCTTTGTTTAAATGATAACAGTTTAATCTGGTCTTGCTCATAATTAACTTTCCAATTTTAGAGGTGGAAAAGAGACCACATTGGTTCACTTTTAATCATATCATATGGATTTAACTTATAATTTGTACTTTTAATGTAGGCTGATCTGTCAAAAGGCCTCAACACAGCTATGCTCAGAATTTCCATATTGTGCTGAAGCAGATAAAAGTTTGATTGTAGATATGCTGTAGGTCAGGTCTACACTAGGCTACACTACAGCACGATTACAGGTTATACAAATAGTGTGTATGCAATGTAGGACAGTACAATGTAGTCAGTAGGTCTGTGTGTACATAGGCTATCTATTCCTACCTAAACCTATATATAACCTTTATGATGAATTGAAAATGGTGGACCCTCTTGTAGACAAGTGTATTGTCATCCACTCACAATTATTAACACTTGAAATGTTGAAATGTATTGTAATTCTACAAGCTGTTAAATAATTCAATCAAGCATTGACATTACAGCTGATTAATGGGTGGCTGAATGTAAGTACTTTATGTCATTCTGCCTAGTTTTACTTGATTAACCAGCTAGTTGTTATTGTGTTTTGAATGAATCATCTAAAAGCAAAGTAAAGCTGTCATTGAGTGATTGAATATCCTACTTTATCAGTTTACAAAATGTAGAGGATACAGCTATACAATACAACCAGTAAGACGCCCTGAGGGTGAGAATCGTGTACATGCATCCACCTGGAGGACTTACTCCTGGGCAAGCACTGGTGTCTTTGGCATGGTGGGGGGTCCATATCTTCATCAGAACATGTGGAATGAATTCTGTACCTGCCATATATGGAGCGTGTCTACGGTTTGAGGTCAGATCAACGTATGGGATGTCAGAACAGTTCAGTTCCATATATAGAGGTCTCGAGTGTACAGGATTTGATTTGTGGGCGCTTCATCATCTACAGCTATCCAGGGTCTGATGAGGTCAGATTTAGATACTTTTCACTACTGATAAATGTTTTCCACATTCTTAAGTGATAGGGTGGGGTAACAGACAAACGAAAAATAACGGTATGCTCTCTGCAGTTCCCCTATTAAAGGATGGTCTCATGATGTACAGTAATTCCATATGTGGGCAAGAAATAAAAAAAATGTTCCAGTGATTAGAAATTCAAAATATGCCCCTCATTAACTTACACTGTACACTAAAACCGCTCTCAAAGTCACTTTTTAGTACGGTATGTCAAAAACACAAACAAGGTTAAACTATAGAGCATCACCATAACCCACTGGAACATAAAAAAAAAACCACACTTCGAATTATATCATGGCAAGGTAACACAGGAAAAAAAATCAACAGAAGTGGATTCACCCTTTAAGACTTTAAGATTTATATGTTTTACATTTGTACTTTTTATGATAGAGATGGTCAAGGGTTAATTCATTTATTGTAACATTCTCTATCCAGGGTAGCGTATCAGTTTCATAGTCACAATCCAAAGTCCATATAAATGTTGCAACAACATGGTCTAGTTTGATCTACGAAAGTTACAGAACGATTGTCTGGGGTAAGAATCTACAACTATACATTTCCATATTACCATGTTACGAACAACAGTTATACTGTTGTTATACTGAGCAGAGAAAAAAGGTTGATGTGTTGTCAATTAATGAATGCAGCATTAATTAATGAATGTAGGAACTGATTTGTTTTTTATGGTAGCATACGTAATGTCATGATTTAGAACAGCATAGCACACTGTCACATTCATGTCCACAGCATGTGCTAGTATGTCCTTACTGGGTCTTTTATGTAATATTATTGATTCTGATCTTTAGTGTGCATGGTCGGGTTTATCTCTGCTCAAAGGTTAAAAACACATGTAACAACATCCCAGAAAGATTATTTCCAGTTATCTTTTTGTAGTGTGCATGTTAGACATGGAATGATTCTGTCATGGCTCTTAATACCACTGACCAGACTAAAAACACAAAAGCAAATTGATTTCTACTCTGGCAGATTCATCTGCTTTCCTGGGTTAGGGGTTAGGTTTCTAAGGACTTCAGTGTTTCGTATCATGCAACTGTATGTATATAAGTGCAAGACAAAGAATATTTGCATTCACCATCTTTGTTGAAGAGTCGCTTTAATTGTAATCCAAATCTGAAAGCTTTTTAAATGTATTATTTATTTACTTACCTAATTTGGTTACCACTCTGGTAAAGTATTAGTATATGGCTAGGTTTAGGTATAGTTTTGCTGAGGTTCACATTAGGAATACACTACTCTTTACCTATTATGGTTTACCCTTTATAATTTGGGTATAGTAATTTAATCCGGAGTGAATTTGCAAGGAAATACAAACATGGTATTACATTAATCAAGCAGTTAATGTGGATTATAAGCTTAGGACATTAAACAGTATAAAAAATAAGCGAGTTATACTATGCAAATATATATGGCATATCTGAGTAACTCTTGACATATGTTTTAATGGAAAGAATAAATTTATATACAGCAGAAGAGTTGTGCTTGGTGGTGCGTGATGTGCTTGGTCTGTGATGAGTTGACACCAAGGGGCCATTGGCCCTCCCAAGGGAAACCACACCTTGGACTATTGACATAGACTATTGACATACCCTAAAACAGCACTATACGGTATATCAGCACCTACAGTACAGGCCTGGAGTTGAAGCAGAGCTACCCCTTAATTTAAGATACTCACATTTTAATCATATTTCTCTTTGATTAAGACCTGCAGGATCTCTTCAAAGATGCCTACACACGCTCTGTGGTGCAGGAATTGAATTACTGCAGGTGCCAGTATGGTGAAGAGAGTGACTGTAGCATATGCCCTGTGGGCTGCAGGTGGGCCATTAGGCCTCCATCATTTATACTTGGGAAGAGACAGCCATGCTCTCCTGTGGATGCTAACCCTAGGAGGGTTCGGGTTTGGTTGGGCAAGAGAGGCTCTCCGTATCCCTGCATACGTCAATGAGGCCAATCGAGAGGCAGAGCCGATCGGAGTGAGGACACGGTCTGCAATGGCCCTCCCTCCTCCCGTGGGCCCTGTCAGGTTTGCTGGTCAGGTTTGTGTGGGGATCTACTTTGGCACTGTGGCTTTAATTGGACTGAACTCTCTCAGTTTCTTCTATTTGATCGTTCTGCCTTTGAGCGTGGGAGCGGGAGTGCATCTGGTGTCTTGTGTTGGGCATCAGACGTCAGACCTGCGAAAGACTCTGACCTCTTGTCTCATTACCTCACCGATATTCTATGGCAGCAACTTATCTCCTCTGCCCATCAGCATAGCTGCAAGTATTACTGCTGCACAGCACCGCAAGTTCAAACCCCCACGACCCACAGGGTCCACAGAAGTACAACTTGGTATGACTGTCTCTCTTTTCACAGCCCTGTTTCTTTATGGATTGAAACATACTACTGTGCTTTCCTTTACATTTTCATTTCATCGTATTCCTGCTCTGAAAATGATTGTAATTGCTAACCCTGAATGTCTATCTGTGTCTCTCTTAGGCCCACGGCTTTACAGGTTAGGCCTGGCCTGGCTGGCATTCTCTGCACCACTGGGTTACTGTATATTCTATAACACTACAGCAACTTTATATTACCTGTCTGACTGTGTATCAGCCCTGCTGGATGTTTTCTGGTTCATCCCCTGGCTCAGAGGCGCGCTGGAGTACATCCTCTTGATCCCATACCGGATACTGTGTGCCCTGACGGGCGGGGGTTACACTGAGGAAGCATGGAGGAAAGTGCTGGAGATACTACTCAAAGAGTACACAGAGAGAGAAAAAGAGGCACTGAAAGTGAGTTGTGAGTGACGACACTGACACATCTGACTCGCAGTTCTTTCAATTTCCTTCCTGAGTGTCTTGAAAGTGTGCTTCAAAATGTTAGTGTGTTTATTTGACTGTCAAGTTTCAGGTTTCCGCAGTGTGTGATAATCCAACATGCAGGGGCGTTTTTTGCCATTAGGCAGACTAGGCAGTCGCCTGGGCACCATGACGTGAGGGGGGGGGGGGGGGGGGGGGGGTGTCATGACCACCAGACATGCTTTAAAAGGATCCCAGGCATTATACTTATAAGTGTCCTCTATAACTAGAATTGAACATTTAAAACACATAATATGTTATTTAGTTTAAAAATATTTTATATATTTATCCTTTGGGGGCGTCATTTTAATGTGCCTGCCATGGGTATGATGTCACAGGAGATTTTTTAGGGAGGTTCCAGGGGAAATCTTGCCTGTTGCTCCAAATTGCTTAGAAACGCCACTGCCTACATGTTTTTAGACATAATTGTGGACATTGCTTGATTGTGTGCATGTGTTTCTGTTCTAGGTGTTGCTATTGAGCGAAGAGGCCACTTTTGAGGAAATCACCCATAGCTACAGAGAGCTGGCCAAGACTTGGCATCCAGACCACAATCCCAGAGAAGAAGCTGAGTCGACGTTCATAAAAATCAATGAGGCTTACAACATTTTGCTGCGGCGATACAAACCCAAACGATTCAAATGATTTCAGTTTAATTATTATTACACTGTCATCCAAAAATGCTACAATTTGCTGTTCTTTAAAAGGCAGAAAATGTTACACTGTTAGTGTCAACAAACATCCTGTGCACTGGCCTGGACCAAATGAGACCAGTCCAGAAGTAATAATAAAATACTTTTTGCTGCCATCTTGTGGCACAGCATGGAATATCTTCAATGTATTTTTCAACACAACAAACAGGGTGTCTCCTCCTTTTATCAACTATGCCTTTGAATTTACATAGCATACATTGCCTTGTCAAAATGAGTCTCCACTTTGGTTTTACTAGTAGGGATATTATACACCAAACGTCTCGGGTATAATATCTGCATATGTCGTTTATTTAACTACAATAAATACTTACATTTCATTTTGATAGGAAACATTAGGATGTAGCAGAATCGTCGCAAAACTGACTTTGATATCAGATCATCTCCGATGTTTTATCTGATCAGTTGGTTATATATTTGGATTCAGAAACAACTTTCTCGTTTGTCAAAAAAGTGCGCAATGTACGGATACTTTGTTTAATTCTGATAACGGCAAATACAGCATCTTTCTTGTCTCATGGTCATGCAGCTGTCGCCACATGCATCGATGCATTCGGCAATCAATTGAATGATCAAGAGTTCTGATGTACTATTTATTCGGTCTGTATCCCAGCATGGGCCCGGAAGTTGTTTGGGATTCCCAGGTAAAGGGAAAAACAGAAAAAAGAAAAAAGCAATGCAAGAAAGAAAAAAAGAAAAAAATTCCCGGAGATGCTGTCTGTCGTCGCCCGCCTGGGAAAACAAACCGCCATCCAGACAATTAAAAAAACAGGGGGAAGCTTTTGATCGGCTGCCAGGTAAGAAGAATTCGAGGTACAGTGGACTTTTATCGCGACGCTTCATCATGGTGTTTCATTTCATCCACGGGCATTACATTAGGAAGTAACGTGTGTTTCTGAATAGTTGGTGGGGAGGGTGAATGCCATTTGTCGTGTGGTCGGGTGCCATAGCAACGGCGCATGAGAAACATTGTATCGGCGGCGCCTGCTTGGGCTAGTTTGACATGTTCCATGTTCAGATGACAGCTGCGTGCGTGCAGTTGCAGTGCGGCATTTGGGGGAATTCTTGCAACTCTTGCAAAAATCGTCTAATCGTCGCCGAATAACGCGCTGTCTGTCGCGATGATCGCAATACATTTAGGCTGATTACGAGGAAGGACAGTGAGAAGAAATGACAGCAACGCGAAGCGGCGAATTCTGTCATCATCATCATCATCATCACCAGCAGCAGCAGCAGCCCAAACAAGTAGCCAGGAAGAAGGCGATCAAAAAAGCCACATAGACATTGAGGATATTATGTGTACTGTATGATGGGAATCGCCCGCCGGGGACGCGGGTAGTGGACGCACCAGCTAGACACGGGTCAGTATTTTGTGCGCGTTCCTTAATTGCTCTGCCATGTTGTGACGGATGTGTGTGTGTGTGTGTGTGTGTGTGTGTGTGTGTGTGTGTGTGTGTGTGTGTGTGTGTGTGTGTGTGTGTGTGTGTGTGTGTGTGTGTGTGTGAGTGTGTGTGTGTCGGCTGCGCCTGTTGCTCCCCATATGCGCGGCCACTGCTAGATTTCCCCTGTGATCCTCGCTGTCTCCGCCCCTCGTGTCTCGCCGCTATTGTACTGTCATCCATTTGTGCAGGAGGTGCAGCAGTACAGCTCTACTATCTGTAGCTGCTGCTTGGTACACTGGCTGACTAGTCAGTCAGTGAGTGCACACACTGACTACACGGGCTGTCGAGCGAGGTCGCGTCTTGCGTTTATTCCTCCTCCTCCCTCACTCACTCTCTGACATGTCTCTCCTTTTTGACAAGAATTAATTCAGAATTAAACAGAGTTGCAGGATTTAATAAGCTACATATTCCTGGCTAGATATAAAGGTTTGGAAGAACTGAAAACCTTGAAGTCTACATTCTGGTGTGTGTGTGTGTGTGTGTGTGTGTGTGTGTGTGTGTGTGTGTGTGTGTGTGTGTGTGTGTGTGTGTGTGTGTGTGTGTGTGTGTGTTATGAAGTATATATATATATATATATATATATATATATATATATATATATATATATATATATATTATATATATCAACAGGTGCACTAATACCGGTGTATAACACAAATACACAAGTTTATTGATTCTAAATAATGTTTATTGTACCAAGAACACAACAAAGGCTCCAGAGCAAAGTAAAAAAAAGTGTAGAGAACATTAGGAATCTGGGGTGACAGAATGAGGAGCTTAGGTAAAGGATTGTTGCTGACCACCAGTGTGCGTAATGTTATCTATCACATAAACCACTGTGGATCACTTGTGTCACAGAGCATTTTTTGTGGGTCCCAACGATTTTAGTAAAAATCCCATTTTCTTTTCCTAAAA
The DNA here is from genome assembly GCA_039105355.1 of Benthosema pterotum. Lineage (NCBI taxonomy): Eukaryota > Metazoa > Chordata > Actinopteri > Myctophiformes > Myctophidae > Benthosema > Benthosema pterotum. Next base: position 19,486,286 of record CM076968.1, on the reverse strand, counting down.
TTTAAAAAATCCAGTATACATTATAAATTAAAACATTAAGATAATTCAATGCATTTTAAAATGAACAAATCTATGAAATGGCATGAATATTAAAATAATAATTATTATTGTAGAGAAAGTAGTAGTGAAAATCGCTGATCTTATCTTGTATGTAAACTGTCTTGTATGACGTTTTTATCTTTTCAAATTAATTATGATAAAGAAAATAGGTGATCTACCAGTTCACAGGCATGTTGTGCATGTAGATCTGCTATTCTCTCTAGTTTGGGTTCCAGCCAGGCCAACGTCCAGAATCTCTCTTTTTGGTCTCATGCTGAAAAGTTTGGATGAACAACCACTGGCTGTAAACAGTCAGGGAGCAGTATAGCATACATTCTGTGTAAATATATAGTTACTGTGTGTGTGTGTGTGTGTGTGTGTGTGTGTGTGTGTGTGTGTGTGTGTGTGTGTGTGTGTGTGTGTGTGTGTGTGTGTGTGTGTGTGTGTGTGTGTGTGTGTGTGTGTGTGTGTGTGTGTGTGTGTGTGTGTGTGTGTGTGTGTGTGTGTGTGTGTGTGTGTGTGTGTAGATTAAAAATGCCAAATGGATCAGACACAACAAAAGTCAAGCGCTTGTTTCCATTGTGGTCCATTAAATATTCAACCCTCAAACGAATGGACAAACAACAGTGTAACAAACAACAATACAAAACATAAAATATATATAATACGGTTGTTATTATTATTATTACCCTTATTATACTATAATTTATTATATCTCTCTCATATCACCCTTATATGGTCATGGTCATGCCTTATGACATCCCACCTCCGTATGTGGTCACGCCTCGTGACATCAGACCACACCCCTCACCCTCAGGGCATCTTACTGGTAATAACAAGGATACAATACGAGTCACCTCAGGCATAAGTATGGAATTAACTAACTAAATATGATATGATATGATATGATATGATATGATATGATATGATATGATATGATATATTACTTTGTTGTCAGTTTGCATTGAAATTTGTCTTGCGACACAGCAGCCTTGTATGCAACACATATACACACATTTGACAAGACACACACTGGAACAGACGAAAAACAATATATAAATAATATTATATAAATAACTGGAACTCCTCTCCTCAGCCAATAACTGACTATCAATATAAAATTCATGAATTGGTTGCAAGGCAGAGAAATATTGTTAGAACAGATAATGGTTCCACCTTTCCTTTAAACAGCCAGACTGACTCCAACTGACTACAGAGCACTTAAACTAAATATAGATATAGATGTGAGGTTCAAACTAAATCTTAAATGCCTTCTTGATGTGACTACCGTAACCTTTTATGTGCTTTTCCGATGTGACATTACAGCCTCATTAAATTACATTTGGAACAGTCTAATTGTCCTATAATGTTTCAGTCCAAATGTCCTATAATGTTTCTGTAGGCATCTGGTGAGAGAATGAATGTTGATGACTGCAATGGACGCTCATATGTACCAGGTAATGTTCTGTCTGTAGAAGAGCTTGCATTGATTTTCAATGAATTAATTTGATATTGTAGATGTTGAGAGATTCTGTATGTGTTTTTCAGGCAGTGGAGGAGAGTCAGCAACAGAGCAGGATTATTACAGAGGTTTGCAGGGACCCGCAGTTAACTCTCCCAGTAGTCAGCAGTCCTCTCCACACCGTTCTCTGAGAGGTCAGTTATCATCTCGTTGTGGCCACATGGACACATGTACTTAATGTAACCTAGTACAAAATGGAATTGGCTATTTTTTCCATTTCTCATGAAATACTCCCTGTACCTTTTGCAAGCTTAAGTTACTCTTTGTTTTTCCACTTTTACTTTCTCCACTTTTACTTTTAGAAAGCATTTATATAGTATTGTGGTGTTGGTAGTTTTTTGTAAGTACAAAATCTGAATACTTCTTTCACTACTCACCTATGGATGACATGAGCAATGTGCATGTGCATGGGTGTAACGATTAATATAAAATAGTATTACAGTAATATTATTACATTTCTCTCTAAAAGAAATATAAAGATCATGTCCTATGAAGCAGTAATAATATTACAGTTCTACTTTGACTAATATATCGCTAGTGACTTTTGTCATGCTCCTGCTTTCAACAGTATTGTGTTGGTGAAGGGATCAGCTAACGCCACTTTACTTTGTGCAATGAACAGGCTGCAACCTATTATTTTTACAGTCAGACGTGCAAAGCAATCTAATCAATCAATGTCAATCAAGTTGCGACATTGAGGCGTCAGAAGCTGAGCTGATGGGGGCGCAAAAGTAATATAAAAAGTAATATGTAATATTTCCTAAAGGCATAATAAGTAATAAGTAATATTCCCCATCACTAGTTACCTTGTAAATCAAACATTTTTAGTCTTTTGTCTTCCTTTATCAACAGACTCTGTCAAGGTCGAGCTGTACAGTCAGGATGAGTCAGTGGAGCTTCAGCAGCAGCCAGAGGAGAGAGGAGACATGAGGGAGGACAACGGGACAGACACCAAGGAAGAGGAGGGCGGTACGGAGCCGTGCGGGGCTGCAGGAGACACAGGAGGACACATTTACAGCATCAAGCCCGGCTCTCCAGGACCTATCCGGCTTCCCAACGGAAAGCTGCAGTGTGATGTGTGCGGGATGATCTGCATTGGACCAAATGTGCTAATGGTGCACAAGCGCAGCCACACAGGTCAGAACAAGTGGATCTACCAGGGCCGTATTTATCACCAGGCTAGTGGTGGGCTGCAAACAAAACAAACAAAATCCAATTCAACTGAGATTTGTGTTTATTTGGTTTTATTAGGGTGTATTTTTTTTTATCTGCGGTACTTGGTTGATCCTGAAAGGTGGTGTGATAGACGGCTTGATTTATACTTGGTTGTGCACCCATGTTGCATATTATACAATAGACCAGTGATGCCCAATGAGTGGTCTGTGAACCAGTAGTCCTTGATGGGGACCACTGGTTCACAGACCACCAATGGAATTAAATAGATCTGTAACTACATTTACAAAGCCTACACAATTAGAGAATGTAAAAAACAATATTATTGGTAATATTGGTAATAATTAATTAATTATAATAATTAATAATGAAACATAATTTTAATAAATGTCGGCCTGTTATCTCTTCTATGGTAGCACATCAATATACAATATAGCATGGAACTGTGAACAAATGTCCATTCTACAAAAATAGAAGAATATCAACAGCAAAATATTCTGCATATTAGGTCTGAAAGGCTAAATCTCATCAAATGGTCTTCTGGGGTTCAAATAATGAATAAATAATGGAGCTTGATATGAAAAGTGTTGAAAACCACAACAACGTTGTGCTGTGCTGCGAGTTAGGTATTTTCATTGTGCGACATGATGCCCACACAGAACACAGGACTTCAGGCCTAACACAATAACGCATGGTCCCATGTGTTTGTCAGGTGAGAGGCCATTCCAGTGCAACCAGTGTGGGGCTTCCTTCACCCAGAAGGGAAACCTGTTGCGCCACATCAAGTTGCACTCAGGGGAGAAACCGTTTAAATGTCCCATCTGCAACTATGCTTGCCGCCGCCGAGATGCCCTCGCTGGACACCTTCGCACACATGCAGGTACATTTGTTATGTTCAAATACGCTGCGACAACAAAGCTCTTTTGAACACAAATCCAATGTCAATGTCCTCTCCACTTTGCTGTGCTGTTTAGAGGAAATATCTTCCACAATTCCTTTAACACACAGTAAATCCATGAAATTTAAATACTCATACTCAACAGGTGTGTCTTGGTGGAGCTTCCCAGTTCTCAAGGGTTTGTTTCAAAGAAAGAACATTATTTATTCCGATTTGTTGCATTTTCAACTGGAACCTTTTACATTTTATCAATCATGTCCATATAATTGGTCTCCAGCAATATTTACTATGGGGCAAACATATTCTGAACTGAGTGTCCACAGCCCACCTGGAGCAAGTAGACAGTACATCTAATAATGAACATTTTCTGAGGACTAAATATACAAATATACAGTTCATACAAAATTGCATGCTTTGGAAAACCCTCCAGTCCCGTTGGTAACAAGATGTGCACATGCACACTCTCTGCAGTGGGGTGAACTACACATACACATACAGCACATGGGTCCACAGTTCCAAGAGACACATTACGAGTGATTACAGTCTTTGCCATCGTTTCCGTTCTCAGTGTTATAGTCCTTATTCAAAAGAAATAGAAATAACAGGTCAGACAGTAAGTGATCACAGGAACAGAAACAGAAAAATATCTATCCTCATGTGTAGCATCCATTTTAGCCAGTACTTGTAGAATTTATCTGTACACATCCTGATGGAGAAAATAAACTATTTTTTTGTTTTGTTTTGTTTTGTTTTGTTTTGTTTTGTTTTGTTTTGTTTTGTTTTGTTTTGTTTTGTTTTGTTTTGTTTTGTTTTGTTTTGTTTTGTTTTGTTTTTTTTTGTTTTGTTTTGTTTTGTTTTGTTTTGTTATACTGGGGACAGGGAGGAACTTCTTGTATGGTCAGCACGCTCTGTAGTAGGGAGGATTATATTAGAAAAAGTATTAATAGATATTAATATTAAGGTATTAATAAGTATTAAAAGTATTAATTTGAATTAAGTGAAATTACTGGATATACCTAGTATAAATAAGTATCCACAACCTATGGTCAGATCACATTCTGTCTCGTCTTCCAGTGACCTCTCCAACAGTAGGCAAACCTTTCAAGTGCACCTACTGCGGTCGGAGCTACAAGCAACAGAGCACACTGGAAGAACATCTGGAACGCTGCCATAGCATAGCATACCTACAGAGTCTGGACCAGCGGTCACCAGTTACAGCACAAGGTTGGCTTCTCAATCGTTTTAATTTAATGTTATGCGTTTGACTGCGGAATGTCTCAGGAACGCCCCCATACAAGATTCATGTTCTCAAAAATGTTTCAAGATTTATTGAACATAGCAGACCTGCATGCAGTAGTGTATAAGTGTATGAATGTGTGTGTGAATGTGATGCACAAGCTAGGTAAAGTGCCTTGGATAAAGGCGCTACGGTGCACCATTTACCATGCATAATATTGGGCTGGTTCATTACATGTATTTCAGGAGAGGAGTCTCCAAGCCTGGAGCCCAAACACACTCTCCAACCATCCGCTGAAAAACTCCCAGCTGGTGACAGACTGGTTAATAGTGTCACCAAACGTAAGAGGTCAACACCACAGAAGTTTTTGGGTGAGTGTTTTTTTGTTTGTTTGTTTGCTGGAGCACTTTTATGACATTTTGTTTTTGCATATTAAATTGAGATCGGTATTTTATTTTATTTTTTACGAATATCCAGATTGAAAAGTTGAATCTGCTACTAGGCTTATTAAAATGGTGGCTGCCTGGCTTTACAACATTTTTCAGTTTACTGTATATACAATTTGCCATCTGACATTTTATTAAATAACTAGATCAGCACTCGGAAGGGTGCATAATACTCATGACTTTAGTTATAAAGTGTCTTATTTACACACCCAATTACATCACCCACCAATGGGCCAATTAGAATGCCCTGAGGGACGATGACCAATATCGCCAACTGCCGAGTGCGCACCACCCGATCGCTTAACTTGTGCCCACTCCACTCACGCAAGTAAAAATGAAATGGTACCTTATCCAAAGTTCACATGCACACTCACACACTGATGGTGAATTGAACCATGCACGCCACCAACAACCTGTTGGTGCATTGATCGAACAGGGAACTCAAGGGTGCCATGCCGTTGCTGTTTCCGAAGGTCCATTGAGCTGAAAACACTAACCCTATCTCTAACCCTCCCCTCAACACATCTAACTCTGGGTTACTTTAGTAACCTCAGTTTATTAATCGAATGGAGCGATGAGGATCGCCGATGGGGAGCGCCACCTCGTGGCGTGAACACAGAAGCACATCCATAACCTCACGGACAAAATAAAACTATTTTCTTCCGTGCTTTTTTCCCGCGTGACGTTGCGTGGCTTGAACCGCCCCCGAGGCAATAAATACCACTTCCACGCTCTGTCACGCCATTCCTAGACAACCAGCTTCTTCTGCCATTGTTAAGCAAGAAGGGTAGTAAGGGCGATCCTCATCGCTCCATTCGATTAATAAACTGAGGTTACTAAAGTAACCCAGAGTTTATTTAATCTCATTTCACTCAGAGGATCGCCGATGGGGAATCATACACCCCCCGTATTCCTACCACTAGTTGCCAGGAAAACGCACGAAAGGTTCTTGACCAACAACATTCGGGTCACAGGTTTTCACCTGTGACGGCCAACCCAACCCACCCTTTACCTGGAAGCGACGTCTAGGACTGCATGAGCCACGTCAGACGTCACCACATCCAGGTTATAGTACGTGGCAAACGTCGATGGAGACGACCAGCTTGCCGCCGCACAGACATCCTGAATGGGGACACCTTTTGCAAGTGCCCAGGATGCCGACATGCCCCTAGTGGAATGGGCCCTCAAGCCCTCCGGGGGCTCCATGCCTCCAGCTGTGTAGGCTAACTGTATGGCCTCCACAAGCCACAGCGAAAGCTGTACTTTGGTTATGGGTTTTCCCTTTGCCTGGGAACCCCGTGCCACAAAACAACTGATCATTCTTCCTAAAGGGGTAGTCCTGGCCACATAGATCCGCAATGCCCTAACTGGACACAGGTAATTTAGCCCCTTGTCTTCCAGTGAAGAGAACGGGGGTGGGTGGAAAGCCGTCAGTTCCACCGGAGTCCCACCGGAAGGGAAGTTCTTGGGCATGAAAGAGAGATTTGGCCTAAGTGACACCCTGGAGTCATTGCCACTAAACCTCATGCAGCTCGGATTCACCGAGAGGGCATGGATATCACTGGATCGCTTTGCAGTCGTCAATGCAACCAGCAGAACGGTCTTCAAAGTGAGGATCTTCAAATTCACCGTGTCCATTGGTTCAAATGGATCCCGAGACAAAGCGTTCAGCACCACTGTCAAATCCCAGGACGGAACCAGCGACCTGGTCATAGGTCTGGCACGCGTGACACCCCTCATGAACTGGCGGATCAGCAAGTGTTCACTCACTGGTCTGTTATTCACACCCACATGGTAGGCTGAAATAGCTGCCAGGTTGATCTTAACCGAAGATTTTCCTAGATCTCTATCTAGGAACCCCTGTAGGAAAGTCAAAATGTCCACCACCGACGCCTGGAAAGGGATGACCCTGACAGGTCTCGACGAGCACCAACGCTCAAACACCCTCCAGGCTGCGTTGTAACGCTGTCTAGTGGAAAGAGCCCTGGCACCCAAAATTGTCGAAATGACATTTGTTGGTAAGCCCTGGGCCTCTAAGATTGACCCTTCACCGGCCAGACCCACAGATCCAGGTCCCGTGGATGGTGGTGGAATATTTCGTGTCCCGCCTGGGACAGCAGGTCCCTCCACAGGGGGAGCTGCCAGGGCTGGTCGTACAAGAGAGGGAATATCTCTTGTCTCCATGACCCCCAGGCCGGCGCCACCAGCAGCACCTTCGAACCCTGAGCTCTCACTCTGGCCAGAACGAGAGGAATCAGGTCTAAGGGAGGGAATGCGTACAGTAGACCCTGGGGCCAGGGATGGGCCATCGCATCCATGCCCAGCGTCGATGGACCCCTCAGGGAGAAGAATAGTTGACATTTCTTGTTCTCCTCTGAGGCGAATAGGTCCGCCACCGGCGTCCCAAACCTCTCCCATATCTGCGCTACCACGCCCTGGTGAAGGGACCAATCGCGGTAGCGAAGCGGGCCCCTGGATAGCAGGTCTGCGCCTGTGTTCAGGAGCCCAGGGACATGACAGGCTGTCAGCGACAGAAAGCGCGTGTCGCACCAGATTAACAGTCTGTGTGCCAACGTGTGCAAGCGTAGGGACCTCAGTCCCCCCTGCCTGTTGATGTAGCACATCGTCGTGGTGTTGTCGGTGCGGACCAGGACGTGGTGCCCTTGTAAGAGTGGTTCGAACCATTGCAAAGCCAGAAAGACCGCCAGAAGCTCCAGGTAGTTGATGTGGGCGAACCTCAATGGACCCTCCCATACTCCTCTGGCTGTCCTGCCTTCGTGGGTAGCACCCCACCCCGACAGGCTGGCATCCGTGGTGACAACCTTCCTGACCACTGGTAGTCCCAAGGGGACACCTTCCACCAGGATCTGTCTGTTCGACCACCACCTCAGTGCAAGTGTGCACGTTCCAGAGACCGTCACTCGTCGTGAGAGCGCTCTGGTGGGCACCTGCAGAGAGCGTATCCATCGCTGGAAGGGTCTCATATGCAGTCTGCCCAGCCTGACTAGAGATATGGCTGACGCCATGAGTCCAGACATTCGTAGACACGTTCTGAACGGGAGCTTGCAGCCCTGCTTGAACAAAGCTACGCACTGCAGAAAAGCCTTGATCCTCACCGGGCTCAGCCGCGCGGTGTAAGAGACCGAATCCAGTGCAATGCCTATGAACTCTATCGACTGCGAAGGCACCATCACGCTCTTCTCGTGATTTATGGTGAAGCCGAGGGAGGACACGTGTGACACAACCTGCGTTGTGTTCTGCATCACCTCTTGGGCCGATTCCCCGGCCAAAAGCCAGTCGTCGATATAGCTCGCCACACGGAGGCCACGTTGTCGCAGGGGCGCGAGCGCCGCCTCGGTGCACTTGACAAACACCCTGGGACTCAAGGACATCCCGAAAGGCAGAACCGTGTACTCGTACACTTTCCCCCTGAACCCGAACCTCAGGAACTTCCTGTGGGGCGGGTAGATCGGGATGTGGAAATAGGCATCCTTTAGATCTATCGACGTGAACCAGTCGTTTTGTCGCAGAGAGCGCACTAAGGACTTGGCCGTCAGCATTTTGAAATTGAAGGTCTTGAGGTATCTGTTGAGCTCGCGGAGGTCCAGAATAGGACGGAGCCCCCCCCCCTTCTTCTTCACCAGGAAGTAGCGGGAGTAAAACCCGCTGCGACTCTGGCTCAGGGGTACCTCTCTGATTGCCTTCTTGTCCAGTAAGGAGAGAATCTCTGCATGGAGAACCTCTCCTGCCTGACCCTGCACATCGGAGAAGAGAACTTCTCCGAAGGCGGGAGGTCTCATAGCGAATTGGAGTCTGTAGCCCTTCGCTATGGTGCGGAGAACCCACGGAGACGCTCCACACAGTTCCCACTGTGTCAAGCGACTTGCAAGGGGGTTCTCCATGGCCAAGGGAGCGTGCAGCCGCATTGGAGCAGCTCCCCCTGGTCGGCCAGAAAAAATTTGGGCATGACCCGTCTTGCCAGTGGCGCTTAACCCCGCCACTGGGTATTGGACCTGCACCACTGCTTCGGAGAGCCCTGAGGCTACCCCTAACAGTGGACCCATATGACCCCGCCCCTCTGCTTCGGAGAGTTCTGGAACTGCTCCGAACAGAGGGCTCATGTTCCCCAGACATTTGTGTTGTTTTTGTGTTTTTGTGTTTTTCTTTTTCTTTATTTTTATTGAAAAATAAGGTGCGCTTGTGCAAACATGTGCTTGTGAACTGTAAACATGCGCCTGAACAACACATGGAGGCGTGTGCCTGGACACAGTTCCACTCACTGTGGTCTGTGCCAGGAGCCTCCGACGCTTCCTGGGCGGTTCGGACGTGAGACCCGAGGCCACTACGTCCGTCACAGAGCCCGGAGCGTGGGGGATCATGGGGAGAAGTCTGGCCACATCTCCCCGGGGCCAGGTCGGTGTCACTTATTCTTCTCCTCCCTGCGACCCCTGCCGTGTCCTTTCTTGGAGGCGGGAGGCGCAGTAGAGGCGCGGCGGTTGTCGTCGCGTCTCGTGGGGCGCTGGTTGGAGGTGGAGTTAGGGGGCCTGGAAGAACCCTGGGGTCCAGAGTCCTTCTCCTGTGGCTGCTTCCAGTTGGAGCGACCGCTCTGCTTTCCATAGGAGCGCGAGGAGTGGTGCTGCTTCTGATACTGGCGTTGCGGGGGCGGGGGTTGGGCAGGGGCTGGAACAAAAGCATCAAGGGTCTCGCGACCCTTCTTCTGCCCCTCCCAGGTCAAGGCTAGTTCCTCGAGAGCCCCCTCAAACAGGCTACCAGGTTCGATGGCCCAATTCAGGAGCCTGGATCTGATGGTAGCCGGCAGGGCTTGATGGCCGAGCCATCTGGTCCTCTCAGAGACGATGGAAGCAGTCATGGCCCGACCCAGTTGTTCGGCGACACACCTGTTCAAACCCACCGCCTCGTTGTGCAGGCGGCGGATCTCAGCCATATCCTTAGGGCTCGGGGCGTCCCCAATTTCCAGCAGCAGAGCCGTCAAGGAACCCTGGAGCAAGGCACCAGCGTTGAGATGTTTGGGAGGCGGCCTTGTCCTTCGGGCTGGGGAGGGTGGGGTTATCTGTCAAAGGAATGACGTGAGATGACCTCGGGTCCAACAGGAAGGCAGCCAGGGTGCGGTCGACCGCCGGGATACCATCCAAGCCCACCGCCGCGTTCTCCATCGTGTTGAGGTTGATGGAAGAGTATCGGCGAGGTGTAGCCAGTGGAGTTGTGGGCTTCCTCCACATCTCAGTAATGCGGGCCTTGAAACCCTTGGCCAGAGGAAGTGGGGGGGGTGGGGAAGGCTTTGCAGGCTTCCCCTGGAATCCCTCCCATTCGTCCTCCTCTGGAGTGGGCGGCGCCTCAGCTTGCCAAGGGCGTTTGCACCTAGTTGCCGCTCGCTTGAAGATCTCCATCAGGTCGGTCTCATCCATAGCGAGCGGTGGGGGAGTACCGGGCGGGGCCCTAGCTTGCGCCTGGCCTCCGCTGTCCAGCTGCATGCGGTCCAAAACGACAGTCTGACGTCGCTGATGTGCCTCTCCACCATCAGCATCAGAGTCGTCGTCTGGGTGGTCCCCCTGGGCAGGAGATGGGTCATCGTCGTCGGAGTCAGCCTCGTCTATGACCCGGAAAACCTGGGGGGGGTCACGGTGAGGTGGAGAATCATCTCCCCAATCACGGTGGCAATGCTGCCAACCTGAATGGGAAGCACCATGACCAGGGCTAGGCTGCCTTGCGGCTGCGACAGCCCCACCTGCACTGGATACAGCGTGGCCGTGTCTCGGGGTAGGGATAGGCATGACGGAGGGCGGGGCCTCGTCCGCCTGGTCCCGGTCGTAGGAAGAGCGTCGTTCGAGTCTGGGGATCTTCCTAGATGGCGAGTTACAGCCAGGGTAATATGCTGCAGCTGTCGGAGCGTTGGGATGGCCGTCGTAACCGCGGGACGTCGCGGTGGAACGATCGTGGGACGTTGTGGGGCCGCGAGATGACGTCGCGGCGGCGGCGTGACAGCCGCCATAGTCGCGGGAAGCTGTGGTGGTGTCCCGCGGCCCGGCCGTAGCAGTTGCCGTCGGCCCGGCGAGCGACTTCCCGCGGGGGTGCGGCAGCGGCGGCCACTCTCTCTCCATGATCTCGGCAGGAGTGGGGCGAAGATCGAACGCCTCGCCGGTCCCCCAGCTGACGTCCTCGCGACGTCCGAAGGCGGCCTCCAGACGGGAGAGACGGCGCTTCTTTCTCTTCATGGAAAGCTCCTCACAACAGCGGCAGTAGCCTGGTGTTTTGATGGCCTGCCTCGCATGCTCCAGGCCCAGGTGGATAAGGCACTGGGTATGTGGGTCATCGACGGCCAAACGATTGTTGCAGCCGCGGTGGAAGCAGTGTCTATCGCGGGGATATAACTCTCCTTCCTCGCGGGGCGAGCCACTCTGGTTAGCCATGTCGCTAATGCTGCTTCACAACAACACTAGACGGGCGGATGAGCTAACGAGCTAACGTTGGAGTTAAACGGGGAAGAGCGGCGATTCAATCACCAACGTTTTGCAACTTTGGAGAATGAGAGGTAAGTGACTGAAGTGGTTGGGTGTTTTACAACACTGAATCACGACAGAAACAAATATGTAATGAAAACTAGCCTGATAGCGCGTAGAGGCTAACCAGCTAGTATGCTGTATGTACCCGGCTAAATAACAGACGAGGCTTTGCGGCCTCGCGGTGAAAATAGACGGGGAGAAAAATATCAAAATAGCGTCTGAGAAGCTCTCTGTTACGAGGTTTCTTCTACGGGGTCCAGTGAGGTATTATTAAGTTGCCGAGCTCGGAAAATCCCGGAGTACAAGCACTGGGCCCGTCTAGAGGGATAAGCGTTTTCCAAGCTAGTGGTATCTTAACAATCGGACACACTGTGTTCCACGGCAGAAGAAGCGAGGAATGGCGTGACAGAGCGTGGAAGTGGTATTTATTGCCTCGGGGGCGGTTCAAGCCACGCAACGTCACGCGGGAAAAAAGCACGGAAGAAAATAGTTTTATTTTGTCCGTGAGGTTATGGATGTGCTTCTGTGTTCACGCCACGAGGTGGCGCTCCCCATCGGCGATCCTCTGAGTGAAATGAGATTAAATAAACTCTAAGTGTGCCGTGACCATGTGGTCACTACTGCCCTGGCAGTGGTTGTTTATGTGTCAAACCTGCCCATTGTACTGTTTACAAAAGCTGGGTGCGCAATGCTAACTGTAATATACTGATACGTCCTTTTTGTAGGTGAAAAGCACATGCGCAGCGACGTACCTGAAGCACCTTATGAACTGTCTTCTGGCTCGGAGAAGAATGGAGACCTCCTGAGCCCTCAGCCTGTTAGGGACTCTGCTGGACTGGTGGGGCTGGGTGCTAAATACTTCCAGGAAGCCAGGGTTAAAGCTGAGAATCATGAGCCCCCCAAACAGCCCCATCCCCACCCTGCCTTTCTACCAGAGATCCCACCAGTCATCGGCTCGGTTTACAGCCACATCCCTTGCCAGGGCCTCAGAGACCACGGTGAAGGTGGGCTGACCGCCGCGTCCGTGGGGCTGGCTGGAAGGGAAGCAGGCGAAGGCCCTCCGTCAGCCCACAGTCACACCATGTCACCCAACGGCTGCCCTGACTCCACAGACACAGAAAGCACAGCGGAAGAGCAGAGCACAACCAGTACCTCCAACCACCATCACGTCCGCTACCCGAACCCCGCCCTTCCCCGCAGCCATCCCACTTCCAGCCCCATCCAGGCCAAAGACTCGGACTGGGAGAGGGCCTGCCCTCCTCCTCCTCCCGCCACCGCTGTGAAGAGGAGCCCCGGCACGCCGCCCTCGTCCCGGCAGACCGTGCAGGTGGTGGACAGGGAGGGACGCGCCTTGCGCTCCTACCACTGCCAGCACTGTCGCATCTTCTTTCTGGACCACGTCATGTTCACCATCCACATGGGCTGCCATGGCTTCCATCAGCCCTTCGAGTGCAACATCTGCGGCTACCGCAGCCAGGACCGCTACGAGTTCTCCTCTCACATTAGTCGTGGAGAGCACCAAGTGGGCTAAGGAAGGGGAAGGGGACGCAGAGGAGGGGTTTGGGGCAGAGCGAAGTGTAATAGTAGTGGTAGGAGGATGTGGGGGTGACTGCTGCTTTCTGAGATTGTGGGCTCAGGTTTGTTCTGCACCAGATCAGTTGCTTTGGATCTTTATGTTAGCAAGTGGACTTGAAGTTTTAATTGTCAAGAGGAATAATAATCAAGCTAGAGCAGATGTGAGTGAAGCTTTTTTTCTCCTTTCACTCACATTATTCAAAGATTAGCGGAGGCAAATTACATTTTATGATGGATGATTTTGCACTCCCAAATCAAATCATATTGCAAAACTTTTGGTTTTGCTTCAAAAGTGCCTTCTTGGGGGGATTTCCTTTAGCAAACAAACTATGGGGGAAACCTGGTGCTCTAAAATCTTCAATAGCCATTTTTTATTGGCTAGGGAAGGGTGGTATGTCTGGCACTTTGATATGCTAAGTGTACTAGCCCGTTGCTTTGTATGAAAGAAGAATGGACTCAATCTAAAATTGCTAGAGGCTATTAAAAATCGGTCAATAGATATGTAGGGTAGTACGGCAAATGCATTTTCAGAGCTGTTAGCAAAGCTTAATATGCACTAAGACAACTTTGCGTTTTGCAGAGATTTTGCAGAGATCGGGATGTCCGCGTTGGTAGGTTCAAGCTAAACATGTGCTGAGAGCTTTGTGATTTTTGGTTAGAGAGGAGGTTTTGTCGCTAATGAAGCACAGACAGATTGCCTTAACTCCTACATCAGCAACCCTGCTGTAGGAATACATTGTTTACAGCATGGTTCAAAGTTGGATGAAGTCATCTCAGAAGGGAAAATATTTGCAGCTGCACTGAGGGATAAATATATATACTTTTAGAACATTGCAAGACTGTGGACTAAAATAACTTGAAATGATTTGCCTTAGTTGGAATTCCGTTGTCTGGGCTCAGAGGTGGAATAGATTGCTGTAACATAGAGTGAGCCTTTAGAACCCTGGTGCAGATCAGACCATGACCCATGTTGTGTACAGTGAAAAAGGGCCTGACCAAGATTAGACAGGGTTCTAAGTAACCCTGTGTAGAAGATTGCACTTTTTGGGTTCTTCGCTTATACTGTATATGAGCATTTTCGCTGAAGCACTTGATGGCTTTACAGTTTTTCGACTATTTTTTTCCTGTGATCGTTCTATTGCACTGACAATAATAAGCAAACAATAATTTACTATTTAGTTTGCAACACATTTTAAAGAGGGGTTGGAAAGCCTTCTACAGAATCCTAATGTATAAGTTTGGAACTATGTGTCTACGTGCTCACTTTGCTGCAGTGTGACTTAAGTATGTCACAACAACGAAGAGACAATTTGATATTTAAGGAGTGTAGACTTTTTGTGGTTTTGCACTTAGTGGATGAGGTTTTAAAATTGTTTATGTAAGGGGAAGTAACGAACAAAATCATTTGAAATATATTCAGTTATATTAGGGGGAAAAAGAATCACTTGTGATTATCTATTTAGTGTTGTTTGTTACAGCCTTGTTGTATTTAGTCAGCTATATCCCAAATCTTATTCAGCATACTCCTGAAGTCCATAAAATGTTACCTCCTGCTTATTTATAGCACCCAAATACCTTATTGCTACTGTATGGTGAGTTTGCTGATAATGGTAATGTTGAGAATATGGATGAGACCAAATTCAGTATTTTAACTTATGTTATTGTGTGTT
Organism: Benthosema pterotum; assembly: GCA_039105355.1. Taxonomy (NCBI): domain Eukaryota; kingdom Metazoa; phylum Chordata; class Actinopteri; order Myctophiformes; family Myctophidae; genus Benthosema; species Benthosema pterotum. The sequence continues at coordinate 19,471,205 of CM076968.1, read as the reverse complement.
TGCAGCTTTGTTTAGACCTTTTCTTTCATTTAATTGCTTAAAAAGAAGTACTTGGACACTTTTTGAAAAGATGTAACCTACAACTGCACTTAATGGTTTGACAAGTAGGGAAATGTGTGTGAATGGAAAAAAACAGCATGTGTGCTCGTCCTTTACCGCTTTTAATCGGAATTGTGAATTCTTTATATGTGAAGTTATCTCAAACCAGAAAACTGAGGCATGGGTTTTTTGTTTCCTTGTGTGGACTTAAATGTTTTCGAATATTTTGTGAAATAACGTGAAATGACAAAACACTTTACCTCAAAGTTAAAGATGTACAACTGCCTCATTATTTCAAAGAGTCATGTTGCTTTCCGAGATGTTATTTGCAGTTACAAAAGCGTGCTCCCCAATATTCTAGACTTTTTACTGTCAATAAAGTCAAGTTTATTGTAAAAAATGTTTTGTTAATTTTAGTTGTGACAGCATACATGCATCTCTTTGGTTGTCTTTGATGCATCCAGTAGCAAACATTATTTAGTGTTCACACAGTGAAAACATTACATTACATTTGGAAGTGTGTGTAAGGCTGCATTCTGGAATTTGTCAAAGAAAATTTTTAACCAAATTTGTTTGCAAATTCCCTGTAAGCCTACTACTACATATGAAAATACAAATCCAGAACAGGATGCGATTCATTCTTAAACAGGCTGCCCTCCGCACTGTCCGCAGCTGTATTGAGGTACTTTTACTTGAAATAGGCTACTGGAATATTTGCATTTTATACTTCTACTCAGCATATAATTTGACTCTACTACTGTGTGTGACAGAGGTATAGTGGCAGTGGATCAGGGGTAGAGTCAACAGATGGCAACCGCAAGGTTGGCGGTTTAAACCTGGGCTCCCTCAGAGTTACTGTCGAAGTGTCCTTGATCAAGACACCTCATTGCTCCTGATGTGCTGGTTGTACCTTGCATGGTTTCCTCTGCCGTGTGTGTGAATGGGTAAATGTGATGCACAATCCATATAAAAAGTGCCTTGGATAAAGGTGCTATATAAATACACCATTTACAGTATTTAGCATACATTTTATTTCTAATGCATTATTTGTATTATTACACTATTTGCACAGTAGATGGCAGTATGAGCCAGAACCAGGGGGTTAGTTAAGTTCATCTGGAGGAGATGGCAGCAGTTTTAGACAGGATTGAACTAGGCTGTGTGCTGTATGTGTGCATATAGTGACAGGGGATGCTCTGTCAGTATAATTTGAATATTGGATATATTATATGAGGATCTAAGGGTGGCAGTGTCGACAGTATCTCGAGTGTGTTGGAAAGACTCAATTCTCTGTGGTTGTCAGAATGTAAATCTTTCCAAAATCTTGTCAAACGTCTTGTAGTTAATATGGACTATTAGACCATTAGACCAAATAATGACAGGTGAGCCACTTCTCCAATCAGTGCTGATGGTGAACAGCTGTGGGACCAGCAGCAAGCCAGAGAAGTCACTTCTTCCTCAGCACTTATAACTTATTGGGAAGCAATGGGAAGCATTTGTACATTTGTTCTCTTGACTCTGGTTTCAAGGTAAAAGCTTTTTGTTTGTTTCCATTATGCATTAATGCAACTGTAGGTCTTTATAGGGAAGGAAGCCTATTATTTAACTGTAAAGTGTAAAAAGTTACAATGATAAGTCACAGTTTGCAACGCTTTTTAATGGGTTGAATGAATCTGGAATTGCAACACCAGTGATTGACACTGCATACTGTACATCCAAACACAATCTGATTGTGTTAAACCATGTTAAACCTACTAACAGTGCAGCTGTACTATCCTTTCTGTCTACAAAGTGTTTTTGTTTAAATCTGCTGTAGAGATGTTATGAGCTATTGTCTGTGAAGATGATTATTTCATTTATTTAAGTGTCAAAGAGTTTAAAAGAACTGGGAAAAACATCCCCACCTGTTTTAAAACTCAACATTCACACTTTTTGTACGGCTCGGCTGCAATGTTGTGGAGAGGTTGTGTTTACAATCAGACTCTTCTGTTTCTCTCAATGGATGGATTTGCAACTCTAGATTCAACCCATTATAAAGCATATAGTGATGCAAATTGCAGGTACAGTAGGTGGTGCATTCATTCTTTGCCTGTATATAAGTCTCTTATTTTAATTTAATTTTACTTTAAAGCAGGGGTTTTCAACAGGTGATCCAGCTAAATGATGGAGATATAACTCTTTTAAGAGCCTAAACATGAAACCAGATGGACCCTTGCGGGTCCATGTTTACTCTCTCAAGAGTTAAAATATTCATCTGAATTAGCCCAAGTCTAAACAACTATAGAGAATGTAGAAGATTAATGGTCATTTTGATCTTTATGTTTGACTGTTTTTGTTTCCCCAAATCCAGCCTGGAATTGTTGACAAACACAACAAACCTTTAGTTTTGGGTCTGTGGGGCTAAACTGTCATCAAATGGTGGTCCGTGGCTCACATTCAGAATAAATAATGGCCCTGGTATGGAAAAGGTTAAACCCCTGCTTTAAAGGGATAGTTCACCCTCAAAAATACTTTGCTATATCGATTATTCACCCCATGGACACTTTCTCTGTTGAAATACTGCTGGATGACTGTCTGAATATTGACCAACATTCCATCTCCGCACAGACGCAGCAGACCGAAATGGCAGAGACGATGGAGACTTCTCAGCGGGAGGACTCTGCCAAGCCTGCTGCTGAAGACATGACATCAAAGGACTATTACTTTGACTCCTATGCCCACTTTGGCATCCACGAGGAGATGCTCAAAGACGAGGTGCGCACCATGACCTACCGCAACGCCATGCTCCAGAACAAGCACTTGTTCAAGGACAAAGTAGTGCTGGATGTGGGCAGTGGCACAGGCATCCTTTGCATGTTTGCTGCCAAGGCCGGCGCCAAGAAGGTCATAGGGATTGACTTCAGCGGTATTTCTGACTACGCCATGAAAATCGTCGAGGCCAACAAGCTGGATGATGTCGTGACGATCATCAAGGGCAAAGTGGAAGAAGTGGATCTGCCAGTGGAGGGTGTTGACATCATCATCTCGGAGTGGATGGGTTACTGTCTCTTCTACGAGTCCATGCTCAACACCGTCATCTATGCCCGAGACAAGTGGCTGAAACCAGAGGGCCTGATTTTCCCTGACCGGGCTACGCTCTATGTCACAGCCATTGAAGACGGACAGTACAAGGACTACAAAATCCACTGGTGGGAGAATGTGTACGGCTTTGACATGTCCTGCATCAAGGAGGTGGCCATCAAGGAGCCCCTGGTGGACGTGGTGGATCCAAAACATGTGGTCAGCGGCAAGTGTCTCATAAAAGAAGTGGACATCTACACAGTGAAGATCGATGACCTGTCCTTCACCTCAAAGTTTAGCCTACAGGTCAATCGGAATGACTACATCCACGCTCTGGTCACCTACTTCAACATAGAGTTCACAAAATGCCACAACAGGACAGGCTTCTCCACCAGTCCTGAATCTCCCTACACCCACTGGAAGCAGACCGTATTCTACCTGGAGGACTACCTGGCTGTTAAAACTGGGGAGGAGATCTCCGGCACCATCAGTATGCAGCCAAACGTCAAGAACAACAGAGACTTGGACATCACCGTGGACATCGACTTCAAGGGTCAGCTTTGTGAGGTGTCAAACACCTCCGAATACAAGATGCGCTAGCAAATGCTGGTTCATTCTGTGTCTGTGTTATGGGTGATTTATATTACTTATGTGCTGTTGGTGTGCTCTGAGGGTGGCAGATCTATAAGCTAACATGCCTTGTGGACCTTGTGGATCTGTTATTTTTAGACCAAAATCCGAGGCACTGCAGAGCCTCTTATGAATCGGCATGACTGTTTAAATGAATTATGCCCCTTCAGGGCCATTAACAAGCGTTGATGCTGTAATGAATTGTTGATTTATGGACCCCTATAGTTTTAAGACAAAAAATAAATAAAATATCTTCACCATTGTCCCTTGCAGTAAAAAAGTGTATCTTATCTTTTTCATAAGGTTCTAGATGGGCCTACACCATTAAAATAACTATGTTCAGTTTTTATTTACCTGGTTTCTCTACCACAAACAGAATCTCCTGCTTCCGTCCTCAGAATACTGTTTGCAGCCATTTTCATTCTTTGGGTATTTCAGCACTTTTAGCGTGGAAATCTGTAAAACAATGGGGAAAAGAACAATGTTCCGTAATGCTTGTTGGATGCAAGTGATACATTTAAACGGGAATTCCACCCATTCTCAAAAATCCTGAGTGGTTCCATTTGGTTCTATTTGTATGCTCTCAGGGAAAAAAGGGTTCTAAAAGAAAAATGTCAAAGTTATCTTTCAAAGTTATGTTTTTTTCTTCTTCTTCCCAAACCTCAATTTCTAGCACACAAAGATGGGGGGGGGGGGGGGGGGCTTTTTATTGTCCACACAACATCTCTAAGGTATATTAATGGTAAAATGTTAAATGGGTGGAGTTTCCCTTTTATATCTTGCTGCAAGGGTGGTTGAGCGCACTCTCTTGGAAACACACACAATCCCTGCAAGCACAGCACCAAAACCAGTAATTAATCCAGGAGAGGTGAACTCAGAATACGACTTGATGCAGCAGGCATTGGGACAGTTGGGACCTGGCACAGGTTCCAAGTTGGGTCCAGACACAGATCATCAAGCTGTGATTCACCTGGTAGGTTGTATGGTTTTTTAACCATACTTCGATTGCTAGGAAACGTTTTTGTCATTTCCACACATCTCTAAGGTATATTAATGACATGGTAAATGTTGATGGGTGAATTCCCCTTTACCAACATAGCCCATCCGGATCACAAAATATTCTGCAAATGCTTTAATCTAGTTGGAAGTTGTATGAACTTACGCATGAACTGCCACACGTCCTCTCCAACCTGATCTTCATGGATGTTTAGCAGAATTTGATGTATAAATGCAACGTAATGTGTATTTTACAAAGTAGTCCACTAGATGGAAGCATTCTACCGCGCTCCGCATAAACCCTCTCTCTACTCGATTACACTTGCCTTTCATGCCTTCCATGGTCAAAACATGTTTAATGACAGTGCATCAATCACGAAGCAATAACGGTCACTGCAGGTGAATTGTGGGTCTTTCAGCCAGCTCACCCGTCCATCATTCTGGCCTACAGGCAAAGTCCACGGCTGGAGAGAAGCGGTTTATGGTGGAAAACGTATTGAAAGACAGAGTGCTGGCAGAAACTTTGCCAGGCCCACGATAACTCTGTTTCTGGAAGTGATTAGCCTTCAATGGGTGGGTGAGTAGGCTACACTGTACTGCAATTGCAAAGCGACACAAATTGAGAGAGTGTGTGTGTGTGTGTGTGTGTGTGTGTGTGTGTGTGTGTGTGTGTGTGTGTGTGTGTGTGTGTGTGTGTGTGTGTGTGTGTGTGTGTGTGCGTGCGTGCGTGCGTGCGTGCGTGCGTGCGTGCGTGCGTGCGTGCGTGTGTGTGTGAGAGAGAGAGATAGAGACAGATTGAGCAGGTTCTTATGCAAGCACTTCTCAGTATGTACTGTATGATTGGGAGAAGTGTGGCTCCTGTGGCTGGCTGTCCCCTGTGTCACTTTCTTTTAAAAAATCTGCTGCCAAGAGAAATGTCTTATTTACAGGCCTTTAGCTGCCTGCCAGATGCTGGAGATAATCAATGGAGAAAGATTCATAGGTGCGTGCAAAGACATGCGCGTGCACGAAGGCACGTGCATGCACACGCAGACAGTGTGAGCCAGGGATCCCCCCCATCCATCCAAAAAGTATGCTGTGACTGTGAGACAGGCCTAATTAATGTCAGAGTCACTGCTATGCTGGTGACACACACACTCAAGGGAAGTAGCAGGCTGACAAAGCCATGTCACACTAACTTGCAATGAGTGATCGTGATCTCAGTAATGTTGGGCTTACTTTGAGACATTACGAATTCCTGAGGTATCACATTTACTGTGTGTGTGTGTGTGTGTGTGTGTGTGTGTGTGTGTGTGTGTGTGTGTGTGTGTGTGTGTGTGTGTGTGTGTGTGTGTGTGTGTGTGTGGGAGGAGGAGGAGTGCAAGATTTGTGAGTGCTGAAGGTGTGTGCGTGCAACTGTGGCCCAATAAGGGTGGGTTGGATGGATGTGTGTGAGAGAGGCTGAGTGAGTGTAAAACGTGGGTAACGAGTGTCTGCAAGAGCGAGTGACACAGGAATGTGTCACAGTTCCTGCAAGCCACTCTGGACCTAAACTGCAGCAAATAAACATTCCTCTACTGCTGTGTCAGTGCTGAGGCCTTGCCCACTGTCGCTGTAAAACACAGTTGGTAATTAAAACCAAAAAAACAAGCACACCCCCTTTATGGGGGGGGAGTTAACTGTATTAACCAGAATACAGACAATAGCCCTACTCATTGTAGGTCCATTGCTCATTAGACTTCTTCAATACTGATAATGGATTAAAAATGGTATGACCTGACCTGTATGACCTATTGTAAATAATATATAGATTAGAGTCAGACCGATATATATCAGTCTGACCTATATGTCAGCCAGGCATTTGACCTTCTTATCAACATTGGTATTTATCGACAATGATGAGGCATTGCAGACTGATTTCTAACCGCTTTCTATTTTGGGCATGGCACAGACCATGACAAAAAGGTTTTCAAAGGTATTGAGTTTGAAGAATGAGCTATGATAAATGTTTTTAATTTCTGGGAAAACCAGCATCAAATAATCTTTTTTCAAATGGATCAATTGATTTTGCACATTTTATACAACGTTATCATCATCACCATCAAGTCAACAACATCAGTAACATGAGTAACAACACAAAAGTGTTCCTGGTGTAAAAATATGCATTGGCATGAGCTCAATCGATAGCACAAGAAGAACTGCTATTCAGGCTCTCATATTATGCAGTAGTTAGATGCAAAGAGTCAGGACGAGTAGTGGCCTAAAGGGCGAGGTTGTGTGCACACATCCCCCAAGGGTGACGGCAGACTGCTGGGCGAGTTCTGGCACTTTGGCATGGGAGGGTCAGAGATCTAAGGGTGGAACTGGTGCCGTGTCTTGAGTGTACAGGATTTGATTAGGTCTGGCCATATATGGAACTTCGCTTCAGTGTACAGGGTTTGATGAGGTCAGATCTACATATGGAATGTCAGAACATGTCAGCTCCATGTCTTGAGATTCAAGGTGGCAGCAGGGGCAATGTTTAGAATATACAGGGTTTGATGAGGTCAGATAAACATATGGAATCTCAGAAACTGTCAGCTCCATATATTCAGATCTAAGGGTGGCAGCAGGGCTGGTGCACTGAAGCGTAAAGAACGGGTGGGGAAGCATCACCATGTCAGAACTGGTCAGCTCTATAGGTGGTGGAAGGAGGCACGAGCAACCATACATGGAGGTGTGATGTCACAAGGCGTGACCATATATGGAGGTGTGGCGTGACACACAGACGTGCAGGTCTTCAGAGTAAATGCAACCATGGTTGCAGTAACAAGAAAATAGTGGATAGACTGGGACAGATTTGGAGGCAATTACACAGATTCAGAAGCATTAAAATCCAATACGACTAGACACATGTGCCTCTGTAATTCATCATCGGCTAGTGAGCTGCTACATTCTCGATGATTAGATAAATGCAGCCCTCATCCCCGTTGACAAGTGAAATGACGCACAAGCTCGTGATGTGTCACATGGGTTGCACCACAGTAGGTGTTCATATTTCACGAGGGGATTAGGGTCCGTATCCATAGAATGTCAGCCGTCTGTAAACATGTCCTACTAGTCTGTCGGTTCTCCGTCCTACCTCTATTTCCCTCATATTGCGGATCTGTTTACGGGAAGTCTGAGTGTGTTTGCTATCAGATCATCTTGTCTAGCGTACACAGAGAGCATTTACAGTCAAAGCCCTGACTCACGACTTTCCACCTACACTATACTCATCCCAGTGCAGCCCCAATTTTTAAGACCGTCGGTGACTTTGTTTCTTGGATGACTTTGTTAGGTTGACCACGTCAACCCTAATGTTCCTATTCTTGGGCATGTCATAAGCGAAAATTGCTGATGCAAGCTCTAAAGATGTTGCACTGCATTGCGTGACGGTGAGATCGGCTATTTTCTGACCCTATCACAAACCCGAACCCTAAGTGCATTCAGAAGCCACAGGGTTGATGCTGCCACGGTACAAGGTCAGTTTCAACATAAGACATAAAGAATATCACACCCATGTGAAGTGAGGGGCGTTCTTATCATCGTATGTGATCATACATCATCAATCAGAATTTGCATCCTAAACTCATGTTTGTATTCATGCAATGGTTGTGTTTTGTACAGGAACACTCAAATTGTCCATTCATTGTCAAGACAATGGGATTTAATGTTTGTGTAGGACAAAGTTAGCAGCCCTCGAAAATAGACATTCGGCACATCAGCTTGCTGCTCCAATAGAAGCACAAATACACAGCATTTCCTCCAAAGGTTTGCGTTCTATCTGTTTGACGAAGATCAAAGTTGACGTGAGCGCTCTGGTGCTGACACGGACTGGTCATTGGCGCTGACCACCCACTTGTTCTCTGCGATGCGAGAACACGACGCAGTGGGGAAGAGTTGTCATTGTTATTGACGACTCTATCCATACACACTCATGTATGTGGTCGAGCAGATAATTTAGTACGAGTTAAACGGGCCAACTGGGACCAGGCCATCAAACCAGTGGTCACAATCAAGAGGTCACGGTGGTCTACTGCGTAGTGTATTGGGGGTTGTTGGTGGTGGTTAAGGGAGGGGGGGATAAAGCGCCATAAATTATTGCAAAGTATCCAATTTACATCCAGGCAACACACAATTTGGTGACACTCGTGTTGCGTGCAAACAATACCGTACTGCTAAAGCCAATTTGATTGCATATGGAGCGTGAACACAGACATGTACGTGACACACGCACACACACGTGCGTGCGTGCACACACACCACCACGCACGCAGGAGACACTAACACCACAAAATGTTGTCCCTCCCACCTCCCCATCTCCCTCTGACCACAGACATCATGCTGATTGCTCACAGTGGTTGAGCGGTCTGTCCACATTCGCACCCTGATTCACTGTGTGCTGTTTTTTTTTTCTCAGAGTGTCTGAAGGATTGTGGACAGCAGTCAGTGTCCGCTGTGTGTGTCTCTCTCTCTCCTTAAATCTATCTATCCTATCATCATAATCATCCCTTAACCGCCTCCTCCCATACATCCCACCACCTCTTCTAAACACAGGAACTGTCATCGCGGTGCCTCATATCACTATCAGTATGAGATCGCCCAGGCAGGGAAGAATCGTGTCTGTTGAAAAGAGGTGGCTGGGCGCCTGCTGGCCTAGTGGTCCGGGGCACTTGGCACATATAGGCTTTGGCCTGACAGCACGTTGCACGTTCGACCCCCAACTCATGACGAGCTTTGCATCGATATCGATAATATATATTTTTGGTCAGATAATTTTGTGGGTATTTTTTTTGTCCCATGTCATCCAGCCCATGTGTGCGGGCTTGCCCTTGATTGTAGGCCTACTTCCGAGTATAAATAAAGGTGTGAGTTATTGTGTGTGTGTGTGTGTGTGTGTGTGTGTGTGTGTGTGTGTGTGTGTGTGTGCGTGTGTGCGTGTGTGTGTGCTCACAAGCGTGCACGCCTGTGTGTGCGTGCTTGCCATGATGCATGTAACCATCTCTCTCTCTCTCTCTCTCTCTCTCTCTCGCTCTCTCTCTCGCCGTGTGTGACATGATGGCAGGCCAGTGGATGATGAAGTGATGGAGATGTTTGGAGACCATTGTGATGCTGGTTGGCTGTTACTCTGGAGCTGCCATCTGCCGGAAAGGTCAGTTGCTAGGGGACGATTCTCCTGGACCGTGTCTGCCTTCCAGCTGCCATCCTCCACACAGTCACCCACCCACAACGCAGCACAACACTGTAAAACTCCGGAGTGTTAAAGGTACTGTTACATAATGGTACGATTGTGTTAAAAAGGAGTTTAGTTAAAACAATGAATGCTTGGTTCGGAATTGTTGTTATGCCCATTTCTCCTCTCTCACAGGTGGGACGCCAACTTCATCCAATCAGAGGAGAGAACCCATTGACCGGCTTAAATTGTATTTTTCGGCTCCTTCACTTCCAAAAGGACGTCTTTATCATGTGTAAGGTATGAGTCCTCCCTCCTGATTGGATGAAATCAGTATTCGAACATGAGAAAGTATGAAACGGGGGTACCCCCGGGGGTAAAAATGACTTTTTCTAACCTATAGCAATGATTGCCTTTGGAATATAAAGTGTCATTTTTAACAATTATTTTAACAAATATCACTTACTGTGCCTTTGAACAAACTAGAACCGATTTTATTGTGCACAATCAAATATGCTCTCCATTGTGCATGTGCGCGCAAACCATAAATGTCTATATCGTATATGTTTTCATGTAGTTTTGCTGAAGTCGTTGCTCCCTTATCTGTTTCTGTACAGTAAAATCATCTGTGTATAAGTTTAAACGAAGAACATCTCTTCCGACTATACCCCTTTTACCATACTTTCTAGTGGGATAAAGCCGCACATGCGTTAACACTGTGCATACAGCCCTGTGGTCATGTAATGGTAGCACGCAAGTGCTGTCAGTGATTACGTCAGCGGGTTTTGAGGGCTACCTCTGTCACAACAATACCCTAATTAATTGTGACTTTGCCCACAATTCAATTATGGGATTACAGTGTAACGGCGATACTGAGCAGTAATCATCATCGTACTGTTGTGCAAAAACAGAGCATACCCCAGCAGGTCCAAGCCACCGCACAATTGTCCATTACAATCGCACGGAGCAGCCTACCATTCAGTGTGGCGACCCATATCCCGTTTTACATTCATTATCATACAGCCTCAGAATTATCCCCAACTCCACCCAACGGGGAAACATTTTGTCCACAAACTGGTTGGAATTCTAATTGGAAACCGTTGTGCTTTATGGTGTATCGTCTCTGTATTATGTAAAAAATGTACAAAGAAATAAAATAGAAAGCATCTGGTGATCGACACGATTGCGGGGTGGATGTATGGAGCATACTTTAGCTTGGGCCGCTGAAAAGCAGTTTCCTAGTTGGGGCTTGATCATCCACTGAGCAGCATTCTGTCATCGTTTAGCCCCACATCGACCAGCGTGGTTTTGTTTTAGGCTATTATCAAGTTACGTAATTGGCACTATTACTCAATTGAATTTATACAACCCTTGGCCCGAGTGGTGTAGGTTAGTGGTCATATAAAGACAGCATATTGCTTCAATTAAGTTTTTTTTATGGGCAAAAATGGGAAATAGATTAATTACATGGGTAAACTGACCGTGTAACAATTAGCAAGCATTTGGAGTCGAGGCAGTAATTGGGATGTCGGAGAAGACGATCATTTATAGACGTCACTTGCTTTTAAGCTGTAAAATGTGTAGAATTCTGGCAATAATTAGAAAAGTCTAAATCTAAATCTAGAATTCTCTTATTTTCTAGAATATCTAGAATATCTCTTATTCTCTTATTTTGTTAGTTCAATAGTTCCATTTTGACATTGTAGATTCTACAAAACATTTGCTCTGAAAGAACATATTCAAAGATCTTCGCTGCGTTTTCACAATTTCCTCCCAAAATAGCATGTGTGCACGCCTCATAGCGTGCTATGAGGCGTGCACAGTCACACCTGCTATTCTTCAATAAAAGTTAAAACACCAAAAGCACAGCACAGAATCGTGTAAGGGGCTAAACGAACAATTTTTTTTCTGTCTTTCTTTCTATTCACTCACTTTTTAGCCCAGCTCTCCCTCTCTGCTGGACACAGAAGACATAATAGTGATTTTATTTGTGTTTATTTCTTTCACTTGGGTTAGGAGAGGCTGTTGTTTTTGTTTGTGTCTTTCCCACCGCGGCTGCCTGCTCGCCGCCTGGCAGCCCCGTCCGCGTGTCAAAGGTGGCAGGAGCAGAACAGACTGTGGGAACAGCCGGTCGGCCTCCCCTCGGTCCCCTGCTCCCCAACCAGAGGGGCAGCCATCAATCCAGCACTCCCCCTGCCTCTCTCACACACACACACACACACACACACACACACACACACACACACACACACACACACACACACACACACACACACACACACACACACACACATAAAGGCAAACACGCAAATGCTCGACCAAACATACGCACTCTCACACACATGCACACACACACACAAACAGCCCCACAATGCTCAACACCCTCTCCCCAATAATCCACGGAAGCAATTTCATCTCGACTCGGGTGGCGGCCCATTGTCGCCAGCCCTTCAATCTTTCCTTATTAACTCTCGCTTTGTCCCGCATCCGAGCTCCTGGACTCATCTCTCCTGCATTCCGATCGGTGCTGCTCCCAGCACTCCCAGGCAACCTCCATACCCTAATCCCGCTGCACTGCCCCCCCCCCCCCCCCACACACACACACACACACACACAGCCACCGCCAAGCACCCCCACACACACCAACTCTTTCTGCCCCCCTTTTTCTTCTTTCTCTCCTCCAACCTGCCGATCACCTACTTACAGAGCAAGGTAGAGGCATTAGCTCCAGTGGCTTTTCTGAAGGCAGAGTGAGTGCGAGGGAGGGGTGGGGTTAAAGGGAGGGAGGGGAGGGGGCCACAAAGTGACTCCAGCCCGGACAATTAGAACAATGAGCCGGGCCTGTAGGGGACTAACTCGCTGCGTCACGCCTGGACGGTGGGGTATTTTGTCGGTTTAATGAATTGTCCGTCAGGCCAGGGCCACATCGCGGGCCGCGCGGGGAGAGGCCAGCAGGGACCTAGACACTAAGTCGGTATTTATTACACTGCCTTTGTCACTAATTGAGCTAATTATCACTGACTCCTCAGCACTCCCACTATGACGGCACCCCCACCTCAGTCTCACCGCCTGGGATTTGAACCCTGTCCTTCCCTCTCCTTCCTTCGCTTCGCTTCCCTTTCTTTCTGTCTCTCTCTCTCTCTCTGTCTTTTATCTGTCTGCCCCTGTTGCTCTCTCTCTGCCTCTCTCATTATCTTGCCTCTGTCCATGTCTCTCACCCTGGACGGATTCATGTGTGATTTATATGTATAGATGCGTGCACGCATACAGACGATTTCCAAGCGCGTGGGCACGCTGTGCTTATAGATCGTCTGTTTTCGGCCCAGACACCAGCGCGCCACAACGTATTATGAGGGCTTTTAGAGTGGTTTTCCTTCTAGTCCCTTTTCCTTCTATTCTCTTATGTATTTCTTCTTCTTCTTCGTACAGTAAATCATTATGTCCGGCAGGCCTTGTTGCGCGAGTCAACCGGTCAGCCAGTGGTGATGATTGGTGTTGTTTTAAACCGTTTAAATGTGCGTGACCCTATCATTAACGTCACTTTTCCAGTTTATGTCTTCCTGCTTTGATAGGCCCTCCCTCCCATCCGATTGCTCGCAACAATCCTACAGTTTTTGTATTTTCATTCAATTAGCTCTTGTGTCTCTAGAATAGAATCTTCCCAACTTCCATGCTTGATTCCTCGAAAAAGAGGACTCTCTTCTTACTCGGTAAGAAGACATGAAGCCAATTCTAAGTCCCGTTTTAATGGTGACCCGCGTATAGTCGCGTTGGTCCGTCCCGCAGCCAATGCAGCCTAGCTCCCTCTCTTGCAAAACAGCGCCTTTTTTTTCTTTACTCCCAGTGTCCCATGAAAAATCATAATCATTTGGACAGTCTCGCTCCATTGTCCTCTGTGTGGTGCTTAAGTCGCGCTGTCTGTCCTTGGCGTGACACTTTGACTGCTCTGGTGGCAGGACCTTTGTGCTTTCTGGGTGTGTTGGCGGGCTGTGAGTGTGGCTATGCCGTGCTCTTGTCTGGCTGACCCCTGCTGCCCCCGTACTGTGCTGCGGTGGGGCTGGGGGAGAGAGAGTGCACGGAGCCTTCCAAAACTCCTGTGGTCAGGCCTGGTTTCCAGGGGCGGGGTGGGGGTGAGGAGGGGTGGGGAGGAGGGGCTGTGTAGGCTTTCATTATTTCTCATATTATTTCTTTATTTTCTTTCCGACATTAAATAAATGAAGCAAAAACATTTGGTGCTGTAAAAAGTCCTGCGCTGCACGAAATAAGTTACACTGTGTGTGATATGCGGGAGCCCGCGGGCTGCGGTTATGGATGCCGAGGTCTTTTTTTTTTGCGAGTCGGGGCTGGAGAAAGAGACTACTCTGGCGATGGTAATAGGATTAGGCGGAGGGACACCCAGGGATAGGCTTATATGCTCACTTGGTTGGTTGTCAAAATGATCTCAAACACAGAAACTATGACTAACATAATGGTGTCTTTTTTTTTGACAGATTCACAAGCGGGGAAACTGAATCGAAAATATAAACTTTATTATTCTATTTTAACAGTACAAAATAACCTCAAACTAGACATCTTTGAACAATCCTAAAAATGTTTTATTACTTACTTATCTATATAACAGTAAAAAAAATCTTCAGAAATAAATATTTTGTATTTACACTAATGCAACAAAAATAGAAGTAATATTCAGTGCATGACCAAACACAAAGTTTTCAGAGGAAATAAGCAGAGAAGAAGAGTTGGCTCTTCTCTTAAGAGTCCTGTGTACAGTAAATTACACCAGTGGTTCCCAATGTGTGATGCTAATCCGTGGACCCCATTTGGAAACATTTGCCAGGAACCCTCATGCGAGAGGATTTTTTATGGCTCTGTGATTCTCGATCCGTTTAATTTCAAGGAGTCCCCAATTTGACATGCATTAGTCTAGGGACCCCCGTTTACTGGTAATTCTATCTCAGGGACCTCAAATTTATTGTACAATCAATGATAATTTAACACTGAGAGGATACAAATGGTTCCATTTGTATTTTGTTCCTAACTTTACACATTTTGCTGGGGACCCCCTGAAACTACCTCCACACTTTGGGAACCACTGAATTACACCAAATTTGAATAAGCATAGATTCAAAACGTCACCTGACTTAATACCAACAACAGCATATTCTCTATCCACTAGTGGCAGGTGCATAAATCGTCCAGTTGAATTGCAAGTAACTTCATCATAAATATATTCATATTTATTTATTTAATAATAATTATGTACAACATTTTGGTTCTCTTAGCTGATATACGATATGATTTCCTTTGCAGATGCTATAACGCTGTACTTAAGTTGACACTAAACATTTTATCTTACAGTAACAAACCTATGGGACTCTTAACACCTCGTAAAAACAAAGACTTTGTTTCTTGTTATTATGTTATGTTATGTTGTGACGGCTGTCCCCCTGCAGATTTTAACTTCACTCCGCAGGTCTCAGTTGGTTGTCGCATAATGTTGCAAGCTGAGATCATTGGGCACTGATTATAATTATAAATAAACCGTAGCATTCAGTGTATTGATAACTACATTCAATTAGTTTGCCTTTAGTGAGATTTCCTCCGTGAATTCCAGGTTGGCCACGTCTAGGTTTCTGTTATGGTTGGACGAGGCCGGGTCCAGCCATTTAACGTCAGGACCATGCTGCGGTAAATGGCAGAGTGGTAAATCATGGTTGAGGTGTAGCCGACTCCAGCGCAAGCTAAACAAAAGCGGTGAATGTGGTGAGTTAAAGAGGAAATCATAAGGGGTTGGGCGGAATCCAGGGCCTAAGTACATACCAAATGGGAATGTACGGGCCTATCCCAGGAGATAAACTTCACGCAATTTTATGTGAAAAAAGCCAAAACTTCAGCAAAGGAAAACAAAACACTGATGTTTAGAAATACCACCCTCTTGTTAGAGTCCTTCTCCAGTTTATGAGAAGAGCATGTTTGTGGGTTCTATGGCCACAAAAACATCTGTCAGACATTGTGTCCAGTTCCTCTTCTCCTCACTGGGGAAAACAGAGCATAGTAGTATACCTTTAAAGGTCACAGCCATGGAATCTTAGCCATCTACACCGTAAAACCTGTAAAGTGAAAAAATAGACCCGAAAGGATCCTTTTTCAACACTTTCAAAGCTAAATGAACACTCGGGATTTGACTGTGTACTTCTATTAAAAATTTCCTCAACTGGCTATAAGCTATTGAGGAACGAGGATTGGCTTCCATTCTTCATGGCTGGTTGTAATATTCAAAATACCCTTTTTACCGTCAGAAATACTCTCCTTTTTGCTAATGAAGGATTGAGCACACGCACACTCACTTTTGTACCCTGTTTGTAGCCTTTTGTGCTTGTCTCTCGCGTCCCGTTTTGAAAATGCTTTGATTGAATTTCAGTGCCAGAAGTAAACGTCCCTGTATCAACATAACCCGCCTTGAAAGTTTTCACCGACAACCTCATACAACCTACAATCTCACTGTGTGTGTGTGTGTGTGTGTGTGTGTGTGTGTGTGTGTGTGTGTGTGTGTGTGTGTGTGTGTGTGTGTGTGTGTGTGTGTGTGTGTGTGTGTGTGTGTGTGTGTGTGTGCGCGTGCGAGTGCGTGTGTGTTTGTGTGTGTGTGAACGCACGCTTGTGCGTGCATGTATGTGTGTGTGCGTGTTTGTGTGTGTGCGCACTAGTGTGTTTTGGCTAACTGTGTCCTTTTTCACGTCTAATTTATGCTCCAAAAATAGCAGATCGACATACAACACAACAGGTTGTGAATGATGTGACACGTTGTATGCTTAGAGATTAGCTATCTTAGGCATGGGACACATCATCGTGTATGACCAAGTCAGGCTCAAGTTTTCCTTCCTTCCCGCATTCCTAGTTGTTCAGGTGTGATCATAGACACTGGTGTAAGGTCTGTGTGCTGGTGCAATTCAGACAGCTGACGTGACAGCACCAGTGGAACGTGCAGTGGCAACGTTCAGTCACCTTCTCAGTCCGGGTTTTGAACCCACGCCCGCAGCACAGCAGCTCGCACCCGTCCAGAGCTGGCGAGGAACTGTTGCAAGTTCTCCCGGAGGTGCCCAAAGTGCCCGTCTTGCCATTGTACGAGCAGAAGTTTGGCGATTTCTCAAAGTAGACCAGGTCCCTGGAAGAGGGAGGCTTATGAGCAGGGTTTTCTGGCTCCAGGTGGCGGGGGTCGGCTCGGTGAGAGGCGCGATTACTTCCCTTGTTAGCGTAAACCACTCTCGAAGCGCCGTCAAATCTGTCCTTTAGGAAGTCCCCCACCGCACGGAAGCTGGGCAGGCGCATCCAACAGGTGCGCACGGTGCAGGAGCCAGACATCCCATGGCACTTGCACTCCTGGCGCATCTCTGATGATACTGTCTGGAGAGAGGAGCAACAACGGCTATCAACACATCACACAGATACTGCATTCCAAATCATGCTTCACAGATACTGCATTCCAAATCATGCTTCACAGATGTTGCATCCCAAATCATGCCTTAAAAACGTCTGATGTGTATACTGTGGCAACAAGAGGAGTAGAATCCCTCACCATTCTCCCTGCCTCATTGTTGTGCAGGTTGATGAGGTAACGCAGGTCACGGCCTCTCTCGCTGGAGTCCACAAATTCACGACTGAACATGCGGCCAAAGTCCACGTTGTCACTGCAGCCTCCCCAGTGCCAGTCCGGTCCTCCGGGTCCCCGGCGCCGATAGTCACAGGTGCAGGACTCTATGGCACCCTCTGAGCAGGAGCGAGCCACCGCATGGGTCACCCCTGCGCTCGTGATGGCAAACACAAACGCCGTCTCTCGGCAACCTGAAGAGACGACAACAGAAATTCCGTTGAGGGTTCGATCCAGCCCTTTTTCGGAGCTGGATAATGCCACACTATTTCCCCCGCGAAACATGAACATTATTTCTATTCAACACTGTGAGATATGTAAAGGCAATGCCATTCAAATGCTTCCGAGAGATTCCATGACATCCATGCCCAAAATTGCCCAAAAGGTTGCCTAGTGAGAGAAACAAGAGGGGCTCACCGCGGTTGACGATTTTGCCAAATATTGCCTGGCTGTGGGTGGTCGGACAGTTCCAACGCCGGTTGCGGAACTGCCACTTGCACTCCTTTATGGCCGTGTGCAGTCCAGCAGCGATGGCGTGCAGGATGCCAGGATTCTGCCGAATCAGCCGACGCTGGCGGCGGCTCAGCAAGGCCAGGCTGGGGTCCAGGACCAACTGCACGTTCTTGGAGTTGGTGAGAAGGTTGGCAGAGGAGGCCACGTTTACAATGCCCCTGGCAAAGCACAAGAGCACGGCAAAATATGACTTTTAGAGAATTGGCACGTTGTGATGTCTGTAAACCCTCTTTAAAATTTCCAGAAAGATTTTTTTTTCAGGCATAGGAAATGTAACATGAAAACGTGAAAGAGTTCATGCAATAATTATATTTTTCATTGGCAAGATTGGTATTCCAGGGCATATTTTGTTATTTAAATAATTGCTAATGAGGGTATCAAATATCCATAATAATGAGGCTCCCTTGTGATTGGACACTTTCTGGAACGTGTAAAGCTGGTGTGGGTTGAAATGTTTCTCAAGCTGTCTTGTTAACTGACGTTGTGCTTTTTGCTAAGAATCTCAAAAGATAGATCATAGCTCATACATACATAACATAAAATAGTGTCCTTGATGTTACTTTTTAGGCAAATGAAAAGAGAAACATGTTCCAACAGATGCCTATTGAGTGGCATTTTATTTTCTGACTATCCATCCAAAAGTCCAAAAAGAGTCCTATCTGACTGTATTAAACAATGACAATTCACTTTGCCACTCTATTTGCCCATCACTCATGCACATACCCTCTAAACTGGTCAGAAGTATTTACCCAGACTAGGGACATTGGCTTCAAGTGGTTAAAATAATAAATAATAATAAATTGATTTCCTCTTCAGTAGTAATTACTAAAAATGCATGCAGAAACATACTGACTAGACGGAACCTATACAACATTAATCCAGCCTGGCGGCATGCCGCAGGTTTGAGTCCCAAGCATGTCTGCATGTTTGCCGCATGTCTTCCCCAATCTCTCTCCCCCTTTACTGTCACATTACTGTACCCTATCAAATAAAGGCAAAAAAACAGAAACATACTGACTGATACTTTCAGTGCCTAGACCCAACGTCTTACATTTGGTCGCAGTTCAGGTTGGGAAGTTAAGAGTGTCAGTCCAATTTCTAAGTGGTGTTGGTGGCTGATTTCTCAGTTGGTTCATGGTTTGGCACTCACAATAATAATAAAATGATCCTTGGGATAAGGACTTGGAACCTACACTAGTGCTTTATTCAGCAAGTAGCCACGTTTGTTTTTCATATCATTGGTTGCTTTTAGATAGATTTAGATTGCCAGACAGACACAGACAGGCAGATGCAGACTTGTCACCTGCTGAACCTGTATAATTATGATGAATGAGCCTGTGCATTCGGAGTGTTTGTTCTTGCATGCATTAGCCAATGCAATAGTTTTTTTCTCAGACTTTTTTAGAATGACTGACTGACTGACTGACTGACTGACTGACTGACTGACTGACTGACTGACTGACTGACTGACAGTGCTGGCACACTAGAGATTCCACAGCAGACATAAGCCACTGACTTGTGGCGTCACTTCCGGTGGTTTATACAGGGTAGATGGGAAGAGAAGCTCGGACACGGCTTCCATTTTCCAAGTGTTTCCATGAAGCTGGCCGAAGCGGCATTTTGACGCTTGCATGGAGCTTATTTCCCATCCACAACCATTCTAAAAATCCCGGCAGAGCCTCACTTTCAGCTTCTAGGTCTAAGGTGCTCATACCCTGTCTGACTGGCTAACTGCATGGCTGGCTGGCTGGCTGGCTGGCTGGCTGGCTGACTGGCTGACGACTGACTGACTGGCTGGCTGGCTGGCTGGCTGGCTGGCTGGCTGGCTGACGACTGACTGACTGGCTGGCTGGCTGGCTGACTGACTGACTGACTGACTGGCTGACGACTGACTGACTGGCTGGCTGGCTGGCTGGCTGGCTGGCTGGCTGGCTGCCGACTGACTGACTGGCTGGCTGGCTGGCTGGCTGGCTGACTGACTGACTGACTGAATGGCTGATAGATAGAGCGGCAGTATAGCTCTGAGGAGCAGGTGCTTGGAGAAACAAGTGTTTGTAGTTCAGACAACTGAAGAGAGTGTGCCTTTGCCTATTTACCTATCTATTCTACCTGCTCATTCCATGGTTCAATGTCACATGCTTTGGATAAATATAGCAATATAGACTACATGCACCATTTCCGTTTTATTGTTATTTCGAGTATGTGATTGTGGCTTTCATTTTTATTTTGCTATACTTTTCTTATGTGAAGCACTTTGAATTGCCGCTGAAATAAACTTGCCTTGCACATTTACACATGCATGCTGATGAGGGCCTACTTAATCTTCTGATCTCTTTACTATTGGATTTGTGTGTACAGTATATTGAAATTGTAAAAATAAATAAAATAATAATAATAAAAAATCGGCCCAGCAGGGTCTATCCTGCTAGCAATTAGCTGGGTAAAGTGCAGTCTCAGTCAGTCATGGCTGACCCAGCCAGTTGTGGTGGAGACTATTGGAACATTAATAATTATCCCATCTTTTGGATGCTTCTTTAGTCCTACTTCATTCCTTCTGTATAGCCTTAAGCTCCCTCTTCTTTGTGGTATCTTTTTCTCATTGTTTCCTTGGCACGTTCTGGTGTAAGCTAATGTTTTGAATTGGTGTATAATAATCTCAACAGCCTTAAGTTAAAATATATAGCGCCAAATCCTTTCGTTTAATGACATGGGGGGGGGGGGGGGGGGGTCGAGTCATTATGCAGACGTGTTTGGAGTTGTTGACGTATAAGTTGGAGGGAACTTGCGAATTTCGTTTATGCCTATTTTATATTTGCCATATAGTGGCCAAAATCGAAATACGAGGAAATTAATGCAATTGTATAGAGCGCTTTCTATATGGCCATAGTGGGATATTATAGTGCTATACCGAAGAATACACGTTACAACCCTGCAAGGGATACGACCTGAGCATGGGATTGCTTTCAGCCATGAAATAAATCCATATTTAATTTATCCCACATTGGACTAAAAAATGTTGTCCCGTGTTCAAACCACACTGTCCAAATGACAGGGAGGGAGAGGGAGAAGAGAGAGAGAGCCCGAGACCGAGAGAGAGAGAATAAACATTGGCTACCAACGTTCTCAAAATAAGTCAAATTGTCATCATTGCCTACTGAACATTTTTACTTTCATTTGATATCGAAAAAAATCGAATAGGCGTGATTCCCATTCACTGAATGAGGCAATCACATTTAAAACACCAAGATATGGCCACATAGGCCTATTTGAGTTTACATGCAGTTAATTGGGAAACGATGTTAAAAAAAAGAACCAAAACCCACAAACCTTAATGGCTTGTGGTTGGTGTTTGTTTTTTTTTCTGGACAGAAATGGTGAACGGTGCCAACAATAACACATTATCCCCGAGCGTTTAGGGGCGTGGAATGCGTTTTAACCTAATTCTGCGGCACTGACTGCACTACTGGGCTACTTTATTCAGCCAATTAAACCATAATAATAGCAAAAAGCCAATGTCTCATTAGCAGCAGGCAAGGCGTTGAAATGAGCAATAGAGAAGAAGGATTAGGGCTGATTGTAATTGAATCACGGATTACATCATCGTATCATTACGCAATAAATAAAGTCAGCGCATGCAAAGTGAACTCACCACCACCGGCCGCTGTTGTTGACGGCTCCCGTGCCCGACAGAGAGGAGACCAGCAGAATGCACGCTGCCTTCACCCCCAGCAGTAAGGCCAGGCTCCTCATTGTGTGTCTTCAATTAAAAACATATATATAGGAAACGGAAAATGTGGGCTGTTTTTCACTGAATAAAAGTTCTCAACAGTTTGCAGGGGGAAAAGACACAGGAAACTACACTCAACGCAATGTACAAGGTCTACTAAAGACTGCTATGTAAAACCCAAGAAACTTGTCTTAAAGGGGAACTCCACCCATTTTCAACATTCTAATGTGTCCTAGAGGTGCTGGGTGGACATGATAAAAAAAAAAAGTTCCCCCATTCTGTGTTTCCAAGAAATGGAGGTCTGAAGAAAACCACTAACATGGTGAAACATCTTGATGACATCAAGATGTATTTCACCATGTTAATTATTTTTCTTTCAGGAAAATTTTGAAAATTGGTTGAATTCCCCTTTAATTATTTGTTAACGTTAGAGTCCTTCATGACTACTTTGCAACTTACAAGCCTAGGCCTAATATTAGGCCCATGTAATAAACAGGAGAAAATATTGCATATAGGCTATATAACAAAATAATGTGACTTTTTGCATGACATGGCATAAAGCTATAACAAACTATAATAAATTATCCCGCCCACCAGACAAACAAAAGGGTGGAAAAAATAATTAACCAGTGATATTATTAGACTATTCGTTTCACGTGCTGCGTGCATCGAATTGTTGCGTTATATATAATTGCAAGGTGTAATCTATAGGATACTCACCAGCAGCAGCTTCCAGTGGTAGGACTTTAATTGGTCAAAGTGGGGTGAGTTGGGTAGAAAGGGCAGTGCAGCAGGAGTGCCTAATTGAGTAAAATTAATTGGACGCTGATGAGACAGGGCTGTTGTCGGGTGAAGTGTCCAGCCGGCCGGGTCAGCGTGCTGCCGTGCTATTATAGCAGCTCGTCCTCTTCTTCAGTCCTCACTCTGTCTCTGTCATCAGGGATGAGGGTGATGATGATGATGATGATGATGGTAATGATGATGCTCTCATGCTCAGCGCATTGAGGGACAGTCCCGGAGACCTCATCCCCTCGGTGACTGATAGGCAACACATTCTTGTCTTATTGAGCGCTACGAGGGGAATAAAAAAGGGATTTGCTGCTCTCATCTCCCTCTGTTTTTTTTCTTTTTCTTTCTCGGACTCCCCTTTTCAATGGGATTGGAAGGAGGGATAGTTAATGCTCTTCATAGGGCGCGCGTGCACACACACACACACACACACACACACACACACACCACACACACACACACACACACACACACACACAACACACACACACACACAACACACACACACACACACACACACACACACACACACACACCTGACACAACAGTGGATAAAGAAAACACAACTGGACAGAAAGGAGGAGGAGAATAGGGGGGGCAATGCCAATAATGAATGAATCCGCACAGTGTTGCGCATATTATAGGTCTAGCCTACTTGTGGAATCCCTGCACGGTCATCAAAGAATCCATGGCATGCAAAAACGCGCAACTGTTGTTAACTGGTATTCTCCCACTGATGATGATGATGATGATGATGGTGCTCGCGCTCTTTCTTATTCCATATCCATCCAGACAGTATCCCAGCTGCAGTCAGTCTGTCAGTCAGAATGCCTTTCGGTCTTGAAACAGTGTGGTGTTTGTAGAGGATGCTGCTGCTGCTGCAGTGCTGATGTGTGCAAGGACGTGCACACACCAAACGGGGCTGCCTGCCTTCAGTCACTGCCCAACTGGCCTTTCCAGACCACAAATGCAGCGTTTACTGATGGTGAAAGAAATGAAAAATGCCACTCCTGTCCATGTCAGCAGCATTCAAGAGAATTGTTTTTGTCCCTCAGAAGTCTCTTGAACTTGAACACAGCATTTTTCGCTGAACAAACTTGTTTAAAAATCCATGGTGTTACACTGATCCCGTAGCTAAAGGGTTCTGGGTTACGCACCGAAACTATAGGCTCTGGGGCTTGTAGGATTTTTTTTGTCCAAGAGTGGCCTCTTATGGGATTCCAGCCCTGTCCCTCTAACACTCTCTGCACGTCCCTGTGTGTGTGATGTGTGTGAGTGAGTGCTGCCATGTGCTGCTCAGAGCTCCTGCCTGCATGGTGTCACGGTACAAGTACAGTTACAGGCGGAATATGAGCCATCTAAAAAACTGCCCTTTTTACCCGGTGGCGCGGTTGGATCGCTCCCTTAACCGCGTCTCCTCCTCCTTTCTCCAAAACACTCGTATACATTCTCAAGATGTTTTCAGTGGCTAAAGAACGTTTCCTAAAAGAAAAAAAAAACCTAGGCTGTACCCCCACCCACCCCTCTCTCTCTCGTCTATAATATTGAGTATAGCTCCTATTGTGCTTTATTAGAGCAGCCCTGCCGTGTTGTGAACTTCGTGATTAATGGACTTTGGAAAATTGGTGTTTATTGAAAGTTGCTCTATGGCAGTTGTAAACGTTTTTCTTTAATTCCCACTATTATTGTCAGCAAACGCGCATCACATGCGCGGCTTGGCCCGCGCTTTTCTTTTAGAGCTGCTGCCTGCATGAGACAGAGAGAGACGACTCTGAAAAGAAAAAAAAGAAAGAAAAACTTCGAACATGAAATATGGTCTCCAATCAGAAGTTTGATGAATGATGACCCAAAGAAAGGAAGAGAACGAATAAGAATAAGAACCATTCCAAACATCTGGCCTGCAGACCTCCCTCGACGACATGCATGCATGACGCGGTCTAATCATAGCCTGAGAGCCACATTGGTGCGGCATCTCTCTCCATCTAAACCCCAGACTGTGTGTGTGTGTGTGTGTGTGGTGTGTGTTGTGTGTGTGTGTGTGTGTGTGTGTGTGTGTGTTGTGTGTGTGTGTGTGTGTGTGTGTGTGTGTGTGTGTGTGTGTGTGTGTGTGTGTGTGTAGTAACTGTGAGTAACTGTCCCCACATTTCTTCTTACTGACTCAGGGTTGAATGTTTCATGATTTCACATACAAGGGTGACATTTATCTGCTAATTTGGATGCCCATCAGCAACCCCCTCCAGTTATAGAAATAGTGTGTGTGTGTGTGTGTGTGTGTGTGTGTGTGTGTGTGTGTGTGTGTGTGTGTGTGTGGTGTGTGTGTGTGTGTGTGTGTGTGTGTGTGTGTGTGTGTGTGTTTGTGTGTGACAGTAAAAAGGAAGTGTGCTTTTGTAAGAGGGGCTTTAATGACAGCCATCCCTATGCGTTAATAAAGGTGCCCAAATGGGTTTCCTGGAGCAGTCAAGCGACACCGAGCAGATTAGAAGCTTCAATCCGGATAAAGGGAGGCCTTTTATATACAAATCAACTTCAAATCACTTTTTTAAGCCACTTAGATAATACACGGCGAGGGAGAATGCTAATGCACTTTTCATTGCCGAGGCTTAAGAGGGGAATGGAAGGAGATTAGATGAAGAATTGGTGTCACTATATGCGCGCGGTGTTTGAGGGGGGTCTTAACTTAATTTTATGAAAGAAAAGCTTCGTATGGGCCTATACAACAATCACTGCTGCTGCCAGTAGCAGATTTCTGCTCAAATGCGAATCGAGGATATCGTTTAAATGTGCCCAGATCAGTTCCTGATGCCAGACGACCCAGGGACGTGCAGAGAGTGTTAGACGGGCAGGGGAGGTGAGATGCCATCAGAGGGCACTTTTGGACCAAGATAGCGAAAATAGCAGATCTACCTGCTATTTTCGGAGCACAACCCAGAAACCTTTAGCTATATTGGAGATGCGGTGTAATGACATGGATTTCCAAAAAGTTTGTTCAGCGCAAAAATAGGCTACTTAAGTAATAAATTATCTTGAATGCTGGCATGGAAGGATTGGCATTTGCACATTTCCTTTTTCCTATAGAGCTGCTTCCGTGGTCTGGAAAGGGCAGTTGTTTTACAGACAGGGTAGGCTAAAGGGGCAGGGGATGACGCCCCTTTGATATCTGTGTTCACGTCCCTCTTGTGACGACCTGTTGGTTCACGAGTCAGAGAGTCAGTGTCACCATGCATGAGGCCTATATGACTACAATTCCCACGAGGTTTGTCTTGATTTATCGCGTTTTACGCGAGCAATGCAAAATGTATATTTGATTAAAAACTAGTGACTTGGGGCCTTGCGGGCATCATCTGGTCATGTGTGATTTCTGGGCATGAAAGGCGAAGTGTCTTATTTTCTTTGGCACAAGTCGAGCATGTTTAATGGCATGGTGCCAAATGCCAATAAGAGGAGCTTATTAAGTGTCAGCACGTGTTTATGCATACACATGGACAAACAGGACAATAAGTACTATTATTATTACTATGCACTGTACACATTTGCAAACCTCAAAGTGCTACAGATCCAATAAAGGAGAAGTCCCCCCATTTTCAACATTTTATGTCATTGATATATATAGAGATTGAAATACTAATGTTTAAAAAGTCCACCCCCATTCAGTGTTTCCTAGAAATGGAGGTCTAAAAAATACTTTGATGACAAAGTAAAATGTTGAAAATAGGTGGAATTCCTCTTTATGAGGCTTTGTTGCATGCTGGGAATGTGATTTCGTTTAAGCTAGTGTATATGTCCCAATTACTGAGTTGTCGTCTAATGATGATAATGGTGAAGAGAATGGTGATTATGATGAAGGAGCCCATCATCTAATTTTAGTGCGTATTCCCTGTCCTGAAATAAAAATAAATAAAAAAGAAAGGACTTGGTACAGAAGAGCATCAAGTTGTTTCAAACACAATAATACAGAACAGACGCGCTGATGGAGGTGGGAGGAACGACGGGGGAACAGATGACGAAAAAAAAAGGCCCAGCATTGTTGTCAGGTCTGCGCCTGCCTGCTGCTGCCTGCAGGGACGTGCAGAGAGTGTTATAGAGAGGCAGGGGCTGAAATCCTATAAGAGGGCAATTTCTGGGCTTTGGGGGTTAAAATGTCACTGATGCTTCCCCAGTTTTTTTTAAGGATTAAAGGGACATTTCACACACACACACACACACACACACACACACACACACACACACACACGCGCGCGCGCGCGCACACACACACACACACACACACACACACACACACACACACACACATATATACTGTGTGTGTGTGTGTGTGTGTGTGTGTGTGTGTGTGTGTGTGTGTGTGTGTGTGTGTGTGTGTGTGTGTATATATATATATATATATATATATATATATATATATATATATCAACAAAATGCTGCTGCGTTTCACGTTGATTAATTCAGTGATTCATTCATTCATTGATTTCATTGATTCATTTATTGGATTGAAAGGGCATGCAGTTGTTTTACAGAAGGAGCGGGTAAAAGAGGCAGGGGACGCCGCACCCTTTGATGTCTATGTGTGCACGTCCCTGTGTCGTACAGTGGAACCAGCAGCTATAGTCATCCCCTCCCCCACCGCCTCCCTTAAACCAACTCAACCCTTTATGGACATTCGTCTTCTTTATGAGAACTTATTCTATTTCATGTTTTGTTTTGTTCACCTCCATCCAAATGATGGGAGATAGGCTTAATGTGCAGCCCTATAGTCCCTACCCGTCGCCGGCCAGCCATGGAAAATAAGCGAGAATATCATTTTCATTGTTCCATAATTGGAGTCTAGTGTCCACTATTCCCATGGAGGTCCAGAACTATTATAGTAGCCCATCTCGGACTTTGACGCTCCTGGTTGGGAAACGCGACGAAGCTGCGCGTAAAGGTTTGGAAAGAAACATTTTTACGCTTGGATGGATGGGATGGAAAGCCGCATGTCCCCAAATAATATCCATGGTCAACTGTTGATCCTTTTTCATATTGGGCAATATTTTACAAACAACCGCCTGTAGAGGCATCTCCCCTCCCCTCGCATCTCCCCCAAACCCCCTCCCCTTAACACTCGCCCAGAAATATTCTGTTCCCTGTCTTCGGGTCTTCAGCTTGTTTGGAGGCGCAACGATAAAAACCGCACTCTTCAATTCTTTGTGGGGACAGGATTATAATACCAGTGTTTTAATGTCACGTCGGGAAAGAGGCTTACCAAAATGGAGCTATCATACAAACTCCGTTGGGACCAATTCCTGATTTTGGCAACGGCACTTATGTCACCTGCATTAACGTAAGTGCACTTGAGAGCGCCCTGGAGAGATCATGTTATGTTATACAGCACGCTGCGTATATGCGTTCCGACTACTTTGGCAGGAGAAAGTTTTAGAAACTACGTTCAATTTCATAGGTTACGGGTTAATTAGGGTTTTACGCGGCTGTATCCTTTTCGAGATACTGTAATTCTTATGCGGATTTAGTCCAAGTAAATAAACTTGAACAAGTCCTGCTGTGAAAGTCTTAAAGCGTTATTTTTGATTTTTGATTTTAATGTCATAACAGTGACAACATCATTGTTCTGGTCACAGAAGAAATATCATAGACTAATTGTTATTATTTTATTTTATTTTTTTATTTTTAAAATATCCATATACAATAGCGACCAAAGAGTGTTAAACTTTGGTACAGTGACATGCACTGGGACATAATGGACGATTATTTAGATCATGCTGAGATCGAGATTAATCGAGATTGATATTAATCCCAACCCTTTGGCCACAGTGGGAACATTTCACATGTAAAATGCCAGTTAATGTTTATAAAATATTCTGTTAAAAATCAAGAATATTTTACTACTACATATTTAATTGGAATGGTGACTTGTGAGCTTTTGGCTATAGCTGTGATGAAGTGTGTGTATGTGTGTGTGTGTGTGTGTGTGTGTGTGTGTGTGTGTGTGTGTGTGTGTGTGTGTGTGTGTGTGTGTGTGTGTGCGCGCGCGCGCGCGCGCGTGCGTGCATGCGCACGCACACGTGCGTGCATCTGTCTGACTTCTTCTCTTCTCTTCTCTTCTCTTCTCTTCTCTTCTCTTCTCTTCTCTTCTCTTCTCTTCTCTTCTCTTCTCTTCTCTTCTCTTCTCTTCTCTTCTCTTCTCTTCTCTTCTCTTCTCTTCTCTTCTCTCTGCAGGGTGCTGTGTAATGACATCCTCGGCCTGAAGGTGGCAGGAGATCCAGTGCTGACCCCCAACTCCGTGTGCTTGCGGCTGGCAGGCCTCACCAAGCGTCAGATGCGCCTGTGCGTCCGCAGCCCCGACGTGACGGCCTCGGCCCTGCAGGGCATCCAGGTGGCCATCCACGAGTGCCAGCACCAGCTCCGGGACCAGCGCTGGAACTGCTCCTCGCTGGAGGGCCACGGCAAGCTGCCCCACCATAGTGCCATTCTCAACAGGGGTGAGAGAGAGAGGAGCAGTTTGTCCAAATGACTGACTGACTGCTGATTCAGTGTGTCTATAGAGGGGAATACGGGGAGGATATTGTTCCCAGCATGTTCGACATTCTGTTAAAGTGCTGGAACAAAGTAGGCCCCACTTGCATGTTTTTAAAAAAGGTACCTGGTTTAAAGTACTATTGGCATACAAATGTAGTTAAAATACCAAAAGTAGAATGTATTGTTATGTCTCATTTCAAGTTTCCAACTGTCTATCTTATGAAAATAACAGATGTACAAGCTCACAACACGGCATGATGCAACACATTGTATGGTTGTAGATCTGCTATTTTCAAAAGAGTGAATAGGACTGAAGTGCCTGTCTGTTTTGTAATAATAATCCAAATCTATAAAGTAACTAGGAACTAATGATTTCAAACAAATGCATGGCTGCATGGCCAATCCACACAACTTTTGGATCCAGAGCAGACAGCACTTTAAACGATACAATTCAATATATAACAAATTTCATTTGTGTTTACGCCAACGGTAAATCCAGGCTTGTACTTGAGTATAGTACTTAATTAAATATATCTACTGTATAATTTGTACTAAATATAAAATTACCCACATCTTTCAAGACTCATTTGTGTAAAAAAAAAAAAAACATTGAATGTCAAATAGTACGGTATAGCCCCCGAATATAAGAAAGACGACTCAATTTCTTAGGAAATTGAGTCAAAAAAAAAAAAAAACATCAGTCTTATATTCCGGCTAATAGGGTTACTTTACACCACTGGGGGATCACTCTGACTCACAGAAGCAGATAGAAATAGTGAAAGCAAAAGCAAAAATTGCATCGCATTGTGAGCTTGTAGACTAGCTATTTACGAAGAAGAGATTTGGTGTGCAGATGGAAATCCTGGCAGACCAAGGACACAGCTAGTAGTATACCGGGTTCTAAGTGGTTAACACTCTTTTGACACATTGTTGGAACTGCGGAAACAACAACGACAAAGCCATCTCTTCTCTTCCCACCGCTGCCAGGTTTCCGCGAAAGCGCCTTCTCCCTGTCCCTGCTGGCGGCGGGCGTGGCGCACTCCGTGGCCGCAGCCTGCAGCATGGGCAAACTGCGGGGGTGCGGCTGCGAGGCCAAGCGCCGCCTGGACGACGACAAGATCCGGCTGAAGCTCACCCAGCTGCAGCTGCAGACCCTCCAGCGGGGCGGGGTGAGCATGCACGGCAAGGCGGGGGGCGCCGGGTCGCTGCCCTCGGAGCTGCCCGCCAGCCTGCAGCGCTCCGCCCACCCCGCCAGCCTGCTCAAGCCGCTGCCCGCCGAGCTGACCTCCATGCAGGAGACGTGGGAGTGGGGGGGCTGCAGTCACGATGCACGCTTCGGCGAGCGCTTCTCCAGGGACTGGCTGGACCTGCGGGGGTCCCCGAGGGACATCCACGCTCGCATGAGGATACATAACAACCGGGTGGGCCGACAGGTGAGTGTGCCGCTGCCGCCCTTCCGTCCAAAGTGCCTTGCAGTAGTACTGGCCTTAGACAGGCGTATGCACAGGCTCAGCCAATGTGTCTTAGATGGAAGTTTCTGCAGCCTTATAGCATTTTATATACACATAGCATTATATAGTGTATGCATAGTTTGATTATGCTGTATGTTTTCCACTAATGTGTGTTTCTAGCTTATGTGGGATTCATGATATGGACTATTTTGTATGTACAGCATTTCCATGCATGTTTTCTTTTGTTCATGCTTTTTGTAATTCACCCTGGATTAAGTGTGCATCTGGTAAATATCTAAATTGTTGGGTTTACTAGCCTTCTGGTTAAAGCTCATCGAGCAACAAATAGCAAAAATATCAGAACTGCAAGCTCACAATGTAATACGATGCAGGTTTAACGCCTGGGATTCGAACTCGGGTTTCCCGCATGAAAGTCCAATATCTTAACCACTTGAAGATACCTTTGGAGGCCGTCACGACAGAGGCTCTAGCCACTCTGCAACATGAGCCTTTGAAAACATTTCAAACATATTGAGTTTTATTGGAGATTTTTCGGCGAAGTTGTCATACATGATCACACCTGTCACCGAGTCACCAATCCTCTTCCCTTATACACAGATAGTGACAGACAACATGAAGAAGAAGTGCAAATGCCACGGCACGTCAGGGAGTTGTCAGTTCAAAACCTGCTGGCACGTGTCCCCCGAGTTCCGCCTGGTGGGCTCCCTGCTCCGGGACAAGTTCCTGGCAGCCGTTTTCGTCAACTCCCAGAACAAGAACAACGGCGTGTTCAACCCTCGCACAAGGAACGGGGCGGGCGGCGGAGGAGGAGGAGGAGGAACAGGGGGCCCGTACGGGGGCCGCCGGAGAAGCATGTCCCGGGAGCTGGTGTACTTCGAGAAGTCCCCGGACTTCTGCGAGCGCGAGCCGTCCCTCGACTCCCTGGGCACACAGGGACGGATCTGCAACAAGACCAGCCAGAGCATGGACAGCTGCAGCTCGCTGTGCTGCGGCCGCGGCCACAACATCCTGAAACAGACGCGCAGCGAGCGCTGCCACTGCCGCTTCCACTGGTGCTGCTATGTGCTGTGTGAGGAGTGCCGTGCGACCGAGTGGGTCAACGTATGCAAGTAGTAGAGAGCACTTGGCCGTTACCCATGCGGGACTCAAGATGGCGAGCCTAATCCTTTTATTCTCCCGAAAAAACACACACGCACAGCCACCATGCACCCTCTGAGTTCGGGGGTGTTTGTTTTTCCTCTTTGTGCAAGTCTCCCAGAGAATCTGTTTATCCCCCTCTGTCCTTTTATTTTTTGTGTGTGTGTGTGTGTGTGTGTCTCGTTCTGTCATCTGGGATCTATTTTCTCTTTGTAGCCGTTGTTATTCTCAAAATGCCAAGTCAGAGATTGAGGAGGAGGTGACTCATGTCATTTGTCTTGCTCTCGGCCTGTTTAGACGCTGTGCCTTCTCAACCATGAAAATGCCCTGGACCCCGTATTCCTTCAATAGCAGCCACAGACTGCACTTCTATTTAAAGTCCCGTGTGTACTTTTCATTCCCTTTCGTTGTACAGTACTTGTGTATTTTAATATGTATATATATTTTTTGTAAATGTGTTATTATTAATATTATTATAATTATTATTATGGCCTTGGTGGGGGGGTGGTGTGCCATGTGGGTACAGTTTATGAGAGGAACATTTGAGGCCCAAATGTGGCTTGGAAACTATAGTGCCACGAGTCAACAAATACTCAAGACTTCACAGCGACTGTGAAAAGCAGACACTTTGCCTTGTTCTCCCAAGACGGTTGTGCTGTGTGTGGATATCCTGACCTCAGTAAACAAGCAGTGGGATTCAACCTGTTTCTTAACTAGGATTTAATAGGATTCAACAAATCTTTTCCTTTTCTTCCTGAAGATTCACTTTTCAAGGGTGAACATGTGTCTAGCCACAATACTTTGATCGGCTTAATTAAAGGCAATGTTCAACAATAAATAACCAATGATGATAAAAAACAGAGGCGACGAGTGTGAGTTTTCGAGGCAAACTCTCTGGGATGATATAATTTCTCATTGGAGTTCATTTAGATTTATACTGCAGAATACTCAAAGTCACAATGGTCTCCGTTTTCAAATCGTAACTGCGAACGCATTGTGCGAGATTACGATGTGAGCCAGGCAGAAATGTATATGTCTGTGTATGTATGGGAAGTGTGCCATTACTCGTTGTAAAGCAGCACCGTTTAACTCTCCTCTTCTATCCCGGATTTGAACTCAGTTTCTATGCAAATGTTGATTTTCTTTACCCTTGAGCTAATATAGCTACCTGCCACCTCGCTTGGGGCAGGGGATACATTTGATATTGACCATCGGGTCGAAATTTGAATCAGATACTGTGTGTGTCTATAGGTGAGACGTCACGTGACCTTTGAGTGACACAATCTACATTTGTAAATGTCTTACATGTTTGTAAAGAGCAGGGAATCAAAATACAACCACCCAGATTGTATACTCTAAGTAAATTGTACAAAATTACATTGTACAACGTATTCACCAAACAAATGACATAGTGAGGATTTAACGGATATCTATGTGAGATTTCTCTTTCCTCTGAAAGCGCGGCCTCCTTAAAGGGATATTTCACTTTCAAAGAAACATTTTGTGATTTTATCGTCTCCTCAGCCTTATGTGAACACCCCAGATTAGTTACTGGATTAGATATTTGGTATTCATTTTAGCTGCCCCACACTGTTCCTATACAACCCCATATAACTCCATTTTAACCATAATAGATACCATACCACATTTACACAATGACCTTCTCAGTAACTATTTGAGTGTAAACAAGTATAGCTACAGGATCGGCTTTACACTGTCAGATTTAAAATAAGCACTGGGTGTTTGCTGTGTTGTATGAGTCAAAGGGAGAGAGGTGGACCTGTTTTACTCACTTGAGATGATGCTGAGACGTGTGTCTGTGGTGCGTGTGTGTGCGCGGGAATGAGAGAGCGAGAGAAAGACAGAATGTGTGTTAGGGTTAGGGATTGATAGATGGGGAGGGGCGAGGGGGGGATACACCCTCCGGACTACAGATGCACAAGGTGGGACTCTTTTATGGCCACTTCATGCCGAGAGAAGGACTTTTTATGGCAACAGGATATTGTTTCCTGAAAGTATGACTTTTATTACTGAAGGAGAGAAGCGTCACGAAACGGGAGGAAAGAGTTGAGGTGACTAATATCACCATAGCTCTGAGAATGTAGAGATGCACCCAATGTTGGGCTGATTTAACCCTGAGGGTTTTGTACTGTGCAGTCTTACCCAGTGTTATTCTCAATCTCTGCTGGTGCAGCAATGCGTGTCCCTGGCTAGCCGGCTGGAAATAGCGTTATAGCTTTTGTGTAAACCACCATGTATCGCTATTGCACAAACCTAACACTCACAGGTGTGGAGGGCTTGTACTGTACACTATAGTACAGTACTACAGAGTACAGTACAGCAACCCTCAGTTCAGACGGGTCTGATTTTATTTCAAGGAACCCCAGGTTGTTACACATTAGGCAACGGACGCCCATTTGACATACAATTTGTATATCTGGGACACAATCTGTATAGCTTTCAGTGAAGCACATGAGTAATTCACCCATTAAGATTGGAAAGATTATTTAGTTAAAAGGTAGTTACAGTATATACCATCAGAATCATTTTAAAAACTTCAGCCATTATACTTTGGCTATTCAAAAATAGCAGATTGGCTACAAGCTATGTGCTTGCTGATAATGTGGAAAATGTAGGTAAGATCTTTTTAAGATCTATAGAGGTCCTTGTGAAAAACGTTTTAAGCACAACTGATGTAGTGTTGTATATATTTGTTGTATTTATTTCCACCCCAACAACTAAGACGCTTGTAGAATTGGCCTCAGCTCTTAACAGGTTTTAGGGTCTATTTGGTGACTAATGAATCGTAACTGCATGGGATACCCCTGGGAACAGCCCCAAGGACCACTGGGGGTGCCTGCACCCCATGTTGAGTATATAACTGGTCTAATTAGTGGTAAATAAGTAAATAAGTAAATGATTTGGGCCGATGAACTGCATTTCTCAAATCACTTGCATACCCACGCACAGAGGGCACCTGCTGCAGTTATAGACACAAAAACCTATGTAACATTCGGATGTTCATTCACGCCAATGCGCATTGTGAAAAAC
The DNA here is from genome assembly GCA_039105355.1 of Benthosema pterotum. Lineage (NCBI taxonomy): Eukaryota > Metazoa > Chordata > Actinopteri > Myctophiformes > Myctophidae > Benthosema > Benthosema pterotum. The sequence goes on along the minus strand of CM076968.1, from coordinate 19,436,463 downwards.
AAACAAGGCTCAGACATAATGCTCCTGATGATTTACACCCTCACCCTGAGCATTGTGCAGATTAAGCAAAATGCTAATCTCATCGCCTGTCAGCGTTATTTACAATGGGAGCATTCCTAGACATGTGCACATATTTGGGAGGACACGCACACATGCACGCGCCCGCCCGCGTGCGCACACACACACACACACACACACACACACACACACACACGAACACGCACACACACATTCTCAATGTGGGGTCCGGGGAACCTCAGGGGTCCTTGAATGAGTTCCAGGGGGTCCCTACAACTAGATAGTTATATTGATAGTATAGTGGTAAAATGAACATCGAGGATCACACTGGGGTCAAAAGGTCGAGAACCTTTGTCTTTGGATGTTCAAAACTGACCATGTGGCAGAAGGCCAGGTTGTTCTACAAGCTCAAAATTCATTGTGACGTGTGTGTGTACATGTGTGTGTGTACATGTGTGTGTGTACATGTGTGTGTGTACATGTGTGTGTACATGTGTGTGCGTGTCCATGTGTGTGTTGATAGGATCTAAAAAATTGCTTCTCACTTAGTCAATTGATCAAAATGAAATCGCTAGGAAGATAATCTGTGCAGATTTTGGAAATACTTCCATTGAGCCTTGACTCTTTTGAAGAATGCTTGTGGCCGATGACATACCCTGGTAAATCTCTCTCTCTCTCGCAGTGGCGTTTCTAAGCAATTTGGAGCCCTAGGCAGGATTTTCCCTGGAGCCCCCTTACCATTTGGTAAGGGGCGGCTCCAGGGAAAATCTCCTGTAAAATGGTGCCCCACAAGGGTTAAAATTATTAACTATTTTTAAACTAAATAACATATTATATGTGTTTTACATGTTCAATTCTAGTTATAGAGGATAAGTATAATGTATTTATCCATATTAGGCTTATTAGCCTGGTATATTTGGTGGTCACCACCATCCCCCTCCCCTCATGGCACCCTAGGCAACTGCCTAGTCTGCCTAATGGCAAAAACGTCCCTGCTCTCTCGTATTAACGCGGGATGAAAGGGAGCGAGAGACGGGACTGGTATGGAATGATAAGGGAGTGGATTTCTGGTTTGCATTTCTTCATTCCTTTATCATTTCACCCTGCAGGCTGCGTCGAAAGGGAATTTCCTGTCACCATCTCTCCCATGTGTGAGACAGAGAGACTGCATGGATGGTGGACGACCCTGGGATCACTTTCTCTAACCCCCCCACCCCCCCATCTCCTCCTCCTCAGTCTTTCTTCCTCTTTCTTTTCCCACCCATCCTCTCTCTCCATCACTGCAGACACTGACACACGCATGGTCACTTTCAGGCCAACATTTTTGTACTTCTATGCAAGTACATTTATGAAAGCCATGCTTTCCCACATTACAGTGTTAGTGCTTTCATGTAAGTAAAATATCACACTTGTGTGAAGTGTAGGGCGCTCTAACGGCTGCACTGTGCATGTCAATTAGGGACAGACGAACTTGTAGGTGAGTTAAAGTGTTATGCCAATTAGGACTGTATGAGCCCGATTCCATATTCATAACTATATGTTTTCTGAAATCTTTCAAATATTCATTCAACAATTACAAAAAAATCTTATACTGCTAATGCTGCAATAAGAACGTTACCCAAAAGAGGTTCCTGTCCTGAAGGGGTATTAGACCTGGTCTAACCTATACATTGTTATATGCCCTTCATGCCGGGAGACACCTCTGTGTCTCATACACATCTGTGTCTCATTATCGCTATGGGCCAATGTTAGTGTTCACACAAATCCGGAAAGATGGGCATAAGGATGGGCTACTGCCACTCAACTTTTAAAAAGATCTTTTTCCACCACTGCCCCCTTGCTCTCTCTGTCTCTCTCCATCGCTGCTGCAGACACTGACACATGCATAGCAACACATTGACTGCATGCCCCTACCCTACCCTATCCACCCCCATCCCCAGTAATGACAACCAGACTAGGTCAAAATTAGAGAGAGAGAGAGAGAGAGAGAGAGAGAGAGAGAGAGAGAGAGAGAGAGAGAGGGAGGAAGTTAGAAAGAGACAAATGTTCCATGCACACTTTGATTGACAGTATGATTATGTGTATGAAGTGAGGTGATTTAGTGTGTTTAGCTGGAAGTGAAAAGATAGAGGGTTAGATCCTGTAGTGTAGCCTAGTAGTATAATCCTACTCACTGTACTGTGTAGTAGTCTGCATACCGTGTATATGGTGGTGCACGTGCAGAGAACAAACAGTGTAAGGAGATGAGGTGGGGTGCGGACATGTGTGTGTGTGTGTGTGTGTGTGTGTGTGTGTGTGTGTGTGTGTGTGTGTGTGTGTGTGTGTGTGTGTGTGTGTGTGTGTGTGTGTGTGTGGGTGGGGGGGGGGGGGGGGGTGAATAAAGTATACTCTGTATAAATACATGGCCCAAAAACATCTGCTTCTCGACTCCCCATTTCATTTTTGATGTGGGACAGAGGACGATGAGGGAGAGAGAACACAAGGAGCTGCAGTGCATACCCAGAATACCCAGAAACATCAAAGGCCCCTTGCCCTCAACGCACAGGCCCTCATTAGTTCAGCTAGCAGAACCAACCAGACTTGTGATTGTGTTCGCTGGGGTGCATGCTGGCAGACACTTCAGAGGGGGAAAAAGCCTCTCCTTTAAGTCATAACTCCCCACCCCACCTCTCCGCAGCAGCAGCAGCAGCAGCAGCAGCAGCAGCAGCAGCAGCTAGCACACCCCATACCCGCCCGCTGTAACCCCCCTGTAACCCTCCCGAGCCCCCTCCACCCCCCCACCCCCAGTGCACACAAACAGCGGCCAACGTCTCCTCCGCCGTCCCACACTCCTGCACTCCTCTCCTCGTGCACTCCACCCCGTAATCTGGTGTGCAGCTGCAAACATCTGTTCCCCTCTTTTTATTCCCCCTCGGCCTCCTCCACCACCGAATTGATAAACACATCTATCACGGGACCGCTGACTGACAAGTGAGAGAGAGAGGTAGAGAGACAGAGAGAGAGAGAGAGAGAGAGAGAGAGAGAGAGAGAGAGAGAGAGAGAGAGAGAGAGAGAGAGAGAGAGAGAGAGAGAGAGAGAAAAGCCCCCAAAAATCTAGGGATTGACTCATTACTTATGGATGAGAGAGGGGCTGCGTTGAGCGTGCCACTAAACCACATCCATACTGCAATAGCACTGGGTTGTGTTTCTGATGGCTTCTGAATAACACACAATTTATTAAACACACACACGCACATGCACACACACACACACACACACACACGCACGCACGCATGCACACACACACACACACACACACACACACACACACACACACACACACACACACACACACACACACACACACACACACACACACACACACAGTTCAATGGTGACTACTTTGTTTTTTATATAGTATAAAACCCAAAGGTTGGCTATACCTTTAATCATCTATACCCCAGATTTGAACAACTGCAGATTTTATTTTATTGGGCCATGCACCATGCTTGCTCAGGGAATACTTTAAATAATGAAGAACCATCAGTTCAAAATTCTTGTCAGATACATGACCTTTGACACAATGGTGAAGAAGGGCTTTGGCCCGAAACATTGCCATTTTCAAGTAGGCCTATGCACCAATTAGTGTGCAGATTTTTTAGTTTAATCTAGCACCCTGCCCCTTGGATGTGTTTCTTCACATTGTAGAAGGGCAGCATGACAAAATTATATTGCAGAGTCTACTACCATCGATTGTACAAAATTATAAATCACCAGCCTATAGTGTCACTTTAGAGTGTGGATGTGAGAAAAATACTTTTACTAGACTATCTTAAATTCCAGCTTTCTGCTAAATCAAATGATGGGTTACGGTAATTGCATTTTCTTGGATTGGTTGGGTTTGGTTTAGTGGTTTCATCCTAGTTCATCCTTTACAGAGGGCTGCTGTCGGGAAGTATCACTTAATTGGCATCGGTTACAGCACAGACTTACTTATTCATTAGGTTGATTCCTAGTCAATTATTCATTCATGTTTGCCAAAGACGCTTTATTACATCCCTTGAAGATTTGATTCGGCTAGAGGTTAAAACATGCTGTATAATAGGCCTATCACAAAAACAGGCCTATAGCCTATCTGTTTGTGACAGTTTGTAGGCTATATGTCATTGTTTTCAGATTAACTGAATGAGGACGGCAATGGGAAAAAGGCTTGTTGTCTTAGCAGTCCTTGTATTGAACTGTACTTTCCTGAGCTATTTTCTGTAAATAGTGTTCAATCAATCAACCAATCAACCAATCAACCAATCAATCAATCAATCAATCAATCAATCAATCAATCAATCAATCAATCAATCAAGGGTAAAGCAGATTAAAGTGACAATAGATGGATGGATGGATGGATGGATGGATGGATGGATGGATGGACGGACGGACAGACAGACAGGTGATTCGATGTCTGATTAGGCTTTCTGGTTAGCCTAATCAGGCATTGAATCACCTGTAAGGTCCTAAACATGGCTGGTGGAGGACTACAGATGAGACCCACGAACAGCATTGTTGGCTTTACTTTTAATAGCTTTTCATTCACAACTACCGCGAGAGTGAGCAGTTGCCAAGCAATCCAATAGCGTATCATCGCGGGACTAGCATCCTACTACCAGCCTCTGCCTGAATCCAGCTGATAGTAGGCTACCGTTGACGGGTGAGTTTGAATGACATCCAAATTGTAAAAATGCCAAAAAACGTGTGCGTGTGATTAAAAAAACATCGTGGTGGCTTTATTGTCAGTGTAGCCCATGCCTGCCTTTGCATGTGGACGTCTCTCTGTGATAATTGTTGTCAATCGACGACATAATAAGACCGCTGTTTTTTCCTGTCGTGACTGCACAGCATTACAGTAACGTTACGTTTAAAAATTATCCGGCGATAGCCTATGGATTTCAGTGTTGCCGACGAGAATATCAGCAGCATGAGATGTGCATGGCTATTAATATGGCCGTTTTGCGATTCTTCTTTTGGCGCATTCAAATGTATTTAGCTGTAGTAGTATCTGTCTCTTATGGTACTGTAGCATCAATATCCCCTCTGTCTTGCCTGCTGTGGCAGATGTAAGGTTGCATGATGACTGTGTGGCCAGTATGTGGCCACTGCAGCTAGCAGCATCATGTATAGCCTATGGATATGGCTGGAAATTTGCTGCCTTTTTTCCACGATATTGGTTCCACGACAGTGGTTCTCAACCAGGGGCCTGGGGACCACAAGTGTTCCAGGTGGTCCCTTGGTAAGAGTTGGTAACCAAAATTGACCCTAATTAGTTAACTTGTAAGTCTTGTATGCTGGACCTTGATATGAAAAGGGTTGAAAACCACTGATCTATAAGACATAGAAACCTTTATATGTGAGTAGTCATGCTCTTGCGCGTGCGCACACACACACACGCACGCACGCACACACACACACACACACACACACACACACACACACACACACACACACACACACACACACACACCGGATGGCACACTTCAAACACCACCAAACATTACAGAAGAAAGTTACTCTACAGTATATGTACACCTCAGGTTTCGTTTATCCACTTCACAGCTTGTAGATTTGTTCATTTCCCCCCAAAAACCTTGAACATAATGTGTATCGCTGGCACAACATATTTGCTGACTGGAGTACCTGGACGATCCGTCTTCATTTGGGCATCCTGGACGAGGAAATGTCAGAAAAACCACTGCTGTAAACATTGCATAAAAGCCAAGCCACGTTATGGCAGCATACAGGGGCGGATTGGCACATATTTTCCCACCGGGACAATTTTGCCTTTGCCAGGCCACCCTGGGGGGGTGGCCTGGCAACTCTTTGAGAGCGTAAAAATGAAGCCACTCTTTGAGAGCGTAAAAATGAAGCCAAATGGACCCTTGCGGGTCCATTTGGCTTCATTTTTACACCCTCAAGAGTTAAAATATTCATCATGTGAATTAGCCCAACTTAGTCTACACAACTAGAGAATGTAGAAGATTAATGGTCATTTTGATCTGTATGTTCCAGGCGAGCATCTAGCACATTCTAGTGCATTTTGGAAGTGCCACTAGTGCATTTTGGATCTTGTCCAGGCCACTAGGTGGCGCAGGCCACCGGGAAAACTCCCTATACTCCACATGGCCAATCCGCCCCTGGCAGCATATGTTTCCCCAGTGGGCTGTCAATGTGTGTAGTGCAACAGTCTCTCGGTCAGGTCAGCTCCATGCCGAGGTGCAAAGTGTGCTTTATTGCTGTTCCGGCACTGAGGTGGCTTTAGAGCCGCGCGTAACGAGGTGTTAAATGTTAGGCGGAGTCTCTTTTGAAGAACAGTATACACGTCTCGCTGCATGTTTTTGTGGGTTTTTACTTGTGGGGGAAAACGCAGCACCACACAGTTTGTTTTGACTACTTACGGTATGAGAACCATCCTTTATTTTCCTGGGCCCTTTCCTTTCTGGTGACAGCTCTGTTGCAGCGCACAGTCCCCGTCCCAGAGGCCACCCAACAGCCATCATGGGGAACATCTTTGGCAACCTGTTGAAGAGCCTAATAGGGAAGAAGGAGATGAGGATCCTGATGGTGGGCTTGGACGCTGCGGGGAAGACCACCATCCTCTACAAGCTGAAGCTGGGCGAGATCGTCACCACCATCCCCACGATCGGTGTGTGTGGAAAGAATCTAGACAGAGTTCTGACAGTAATCATCATTGGTGGTCGCCATTCACTGATTCTGCGGTTTGTGTTTTGCAGCAATTGCAGATTAGCAATTATTGTGATTGATCGAACGCGTTATTGGAGGGAATTTAAACAGCATGTGCGGAGCAGTAACATATTGAAGTTAGAAGGGTAACACAAAAAAATCCTGGGTTCTTGTTTCCACTGTGGTCCTAGTTATTAATTCCATCAGCATATACAAAATGATGAACACACACTAATACATGTCTTCAACAAATACAAGTGCAAACACAAGAGATGATAAATTTACACTTAGAACTCCCAGTGAAACCAGTGGCGTTTCTAAGCAATTTGGAGCACCAGGCAAGATTTTTTTTCCTGTGTCCACCCCCCCCCCCCCCTCATGGCACCTGCAGGCAACTGCGTGTCTGCCTAATGGCAAAAACGCCCCTGAGTGCAACCTTTTTATTTCCAGGGAAGGCTGAGGGTCAGGGAGTGGGGGTGTGTTGCAGTCACATATCATTGTACCAAAACTATTATCACAACAATTGACCATCATTGACCATATCATTGATCCTGGTGAAACACGTGTTTCTCACCCTTCCAACTCCTAGACATGTAGAAACATGCCATGTGTAACCTGCGTGTTTTGTGTGCATCTCCAGGTTTCAACGTTGAGACGGTGGAGTACAAGAACATCAGCTTCACAGTGTGGGATGTGGGCGGCCAAGACAAGATCCGTCCTCTTTGGAGACACTATTTTCAGAACACTCAAGGTGAAGCAAAAAAAAAATCACCCTTGCGTGAATTGAGCGCCGTCTTAGTAATGTTTTTTTTTAACACATTCTGTACGGGGTGTTTTAAGTGTTATTGAATTATAGCGCACCACTATGTGGCGCACTATGAGCCATGAACACCTGTTATTTTTGAGGAAATTGTGAAAACACAATGCAAATCTTTGAATATTATATGTTCTTTCAAAGCGAATGTTTTGTAGGATCTATATCGTCAGCTCAGAATGGGTTCAAATATTCTAAACAAACATTGAAAAAGTCCATAGACTTGGCTGCCATATGCCAGATGGAGTGCCAGACAACAACGGACGTCTTTGCTGATAATACCTTAGTCCTCGTTAGCCTGGTCTAACAAGGCTACTATGTGTGACTCATTCATCAGTAACCTAGAATCACCCCTAGCGACAAAGGCAAGGATGAATAAAACCTGATTTATGCTTTGCTGTGTACCGGTACCGCATGGCTGAAAATAGCTTATTTATGAGCTCACATCGCGATACATCACCACTTGTCCTGAACTTGTAGATTGTTTTCTTTGCACGGGACACCATTGTCGCATGCCTGCGTTTAAATCAGGCTCAATATTCGAGATGGGTACGCAATCACACCACACAGTGTCAGACTGTTTCAAATTACTCAGTCATGTTGAAAGACTTGACAATGAATAAATGCAGCTTAGCAATATGTTATTTATAACGATATGAAGTCAGCATATTGTTAAAATGTGGGATGTATCTAATTACTGTCACTTTCATTCTGACACAGTAGAACTTGATGTTTGTATCGGGTTAGCTCTCTGGACGTCCGCAGCCACGAGATTCATTGAGACCATGTGTCCCCTCCGTCAGGTCTGATCTTTGTGGTGGACAGCAATGACCGAGAGCGAGTGAACGAAGCTCGAGAAGAGCTCATGAGGATGCTGGCGGAGGACGAGCTGCGAGACGCCGTTCTCCTCGTCTTTGCCAACAAACAAGTAAGTAGGCTCCTTCACATTCTCCTCTCTTACGCAATAAACTCCTCGGTGTCTACGCTGCAATCTGTGAGATTTATATCCTTCACGGGATTCAAACCCAGATCACAAGGAGATGAAATTTCTACCAGGGAGCTAGGAGCAAACGCCTGCTTGGGCGGGCGAGATATTGATTGATTGATTGGGTGAGATACTGATTGATTGGATGCTTTATTAACAGTTTGCAAACACAGCACAGAAAGTGCAAGTACACAGTTTAATACAAATCAGTCCAGTACTTAGCATATATACCTGTTCGCAATTTTGCGTCATGGGAATTTCTCACTTGAATTGAGTCAAGGGGTCCCTAGACATGAAAAATCACCGAGGTGCTTGTCCGTCATAGTGGGACGAATGGCGCAATGGCTGAATCAAATATGGCCGCCATCGTATATGATGATAATCCAACTTCTGTGTACATACACATGCAATACCTCGATCCTGACTAATTTGGGGGTGGGGAATTCATTTCTGATGTTGTTATGACCATTTTGGGTGTTTTTGACCTTTAAAGGTCATGGTCAAGGTCATTTTGCAATTCCGAAGACCTAATTTGGCCATTGTTATGATAAAAACTGGTGCAGTGGGTCTAATTCAAATAATTCTGACATGTATGACTCCTGAGTGATATTGATATTGATAAGTAGAAGTAGATAAGTATTTTGATGGGTCGGTGGGCGTTGGAGGCATTTGTTTCGCTTAAAGGGCATGCAACCACTACTTCAGCTACGTATGGGTGACTCTGTTGCAGCTGCTGCTGGAACTGCTGCCTTTGCTGCCTTTCCTGCAGCAGTTCCTGGCTTAGCTGCTGCAGCTGCTGCTGATGCTGCAATTGGTGAAGTTTCTGCTGCAGCGTTTAGAGCTGCTGCTGTGTGCCGATGGCAATGATGGCCTGGCCAAATTGGGGCCCAGAGAGCCTCACAGCAACTTGTGCTGCTCCAGCTGCTGCTCGTGCTGCTCCAGCTGCTGCTCGTCCTGCTCCAGCTGCTGCTCGTGCTGCTCCAGCTGCTCCAGCTGCTGCTCGTGCTGCTCCAGCTGCTGCTCGTGCTGCTCCAGCTGCTGCTCGTGCTGCTCCAGCTGCTGCTCGTGCTGCTGCTCGTGCTGCTCCAGCTGCTGCTCGTGCTGCTCCAGCTGCTGCTCGTGCTGCTGCTCGTGCTGCTCGTGCTGCTGCTCGTGCTGCTCCAGCTGCTGCTCGTGCTGCTCCAGCTGCTCCAGCTGCTGCTCGTGCTGCTCCAGCTGCTGCTCGTGCTGCCCCAGCTGCTGCTCCAGCTGCTGCTCGTGCTGCTCCAGCTGCTGCTCGTGCTGCTCCAGCTGCTCCAGCTGCTGCTCGTGCTGCTCCAGCTGCTGCTCGTGCTGCTCCAGCTGCTGCTCGTGCTGCTCCAGCTGCTCCAGCTGCTGCTCGTGCTGCTCGTGCTGCTGCTCGTGCTGCTCCAGCTGCTGCTCGTGCTGCTCCAGCTGCTCCAGCTGCTGCTCGTGCTGCTCCAGCTGCTGCTCGTGCTGCCCCAGCTGGTGCTCCAGCTGCTGCTCGTGCTGCTCCAGCTGCTGCTCGTGCTGCTCCAGCTGCTCCAGCTGCTGCTCGTGCTGCTCCAGCTGCTGCTCGTCCTGCTCCAGCTGCTGCTCGTGCTGCTCCAGCTGCTCCAGCTGCTGCTCGTGCTGCTCCAGCTGCTGCTCGTCCTGCTCCAGCTGCTGCTCGTGCTGCTCCAGCTGCTCCAGCTGCTGCTCGTGCTGCTCCAGCTGCTGCTCGTGCTGCTCCAGCTGCTGCTCGTGCTGCTGCTCGTGCTGCTCCAGCTGCTGCTCGTGCTGCTCCAGCTGCTGCTCGTGCTGCTCCAGCTGCTCCAGCTGCTGCTCGTGCTGCTCCAGCTGCTGCTCGTGCTGCTCCAGCTGCTGCTCGTGCTGCTCCAGCTGCTGCTCGTGCTGCCCCAGCTGCTGCTCCAGCTGCTGCTCGTCCTGCTCCAGCTGCTGCTCGTCCTGCTCCAGCTGCTGCTCGTGCTGCTCCAGCTGCTGCTCGTCCTGCTCCAGCTGCTGCTCGTCCTGCTCCAGCTGCTGCTCGTGCTGCTCCAGCTGCTGCTCGTGCTGCTCCAGCTGCTGCTCGTGCTGCTGCTCGTGCTGCTCGTGCTGCTGCTCGTGCTGCTCCAGCTGCTGCTCGTGCTGCTCCAGCTGCTCCAGCTGCTGCTCGTGCTGCTCCAGCTGCTGCTCGTGCTGCTCCAGCTGCTGCTCCAGCTGCTGCTCGTGCTGCTCCAGCTGCTGCTCGTGCTGCTCCAGCTGCTGCTCGTGCTGCTCCAGCTGCTGCTCGTGCTGCTCCACTTGCTGCTCGTGCTGCCGCAGCTGCTGGTGTTGCAGCCACTGCTGTTGTTGCTGCTGGTGCAACTGTTGTTGCCACTGCTGGTGACTCTGTTGCAGCTGCTGCTGGAACTGCTGCCTTTGCTGCCTTTCCTGCAGCAGTTCCTGGCTTAGCTGCTGCAGCTGCTGCTGATGCTGCAATTGGTGAACTTTCTGCTGCTGGCCACACTGCTCCAGCTGCTGCTCGTGCTGCTCCAGCTGCTGCTCGTGCTGCTCCAGCTGCTGCTCGTGCTGCTCCAGCTGCAGCTCATGCTGCCGCAGCTGCTGGTGTTGCAGCCACTGCTGTTGTTGCTGCTGGTGCAACTGTTGTTGCCACTGCTGGTGACTCTGTTGCAGCTGCTGCTGGAACTGCTGCCTTTGCTGCCTTTCCTGCAGCAGTTCCTGGCTTAGCTGCTGCAGCTGCTGCTGATGCTGCAATTGGTGAACTTTCTGCTGCAGCGTTTGCAGCTGCTGCTGTGTGCCGATGGCAATGACGGCCTGGCCAAATTGGGGCCCAGAGGGCCTCACAGCGGCACTGGGCTGCTGTCCAAATTTGGGCCCAGAGGGCCTCACAGCGGCACTGGGATGCTGCCCAAATTGGGGCCCAGAGGGCCTCACAGCAGCACGGGGCTGCTGGCAAAATTGGAGTCCAGAAGGCTTCACAGCGGCACTGGGATGCTGCCCAAATTGGGGCCCTCTGGGCCTCACAGCGGCACGGGGCTGCTGCCCAAACTGGGGCCCAGAGGGCCTCACAGCGGCACAGGGCTGCTGCCCAAATTGGGGCCCAGAGGGCCTCACAGCGGCACTAGGATGCTGCCCAAATTGGGGCCCAGAGGGCCTCACAGCAGCACGGGGCTGCTGCCCAAGTTGGGGCCCAGAGGGCCTCACAGCGGCACGGGGCTGCTGCCCAAATTGAGGCCCAGAGGGCCTCAGAGCAGCGGCACCGGGCTGGCCGGCAACACGGGGCGCCATACCGCCGGGCTTGCCGAAATGGAAAACGGCGGGCCTCAGAGGGAGCGCCATACTGCCAGATTGGGGTACAGGCTGCCTGAATTTGATCCTTCGGATGGGAGACAAGAATGCCGCCTGGCAAGAATGATGATCGAAAGATGAATGAGGAGTGATTGTCGCCCGGCGAGAATGATGATCCTTCTGATGGGAGACAAGAATGTTGACCTGGCTAGAATGTCGCCTGGGTGCGGTGGACTGGAGCGGAACTAGAATACGACGATTAGGAGGAAGTCCAGTACTTAGCATATATACCTGTTCGCAATTTTGCGTCATGGGAATTTCTCACTTGAATTGAGTCAAGGGGTCCCTAGACATGAAAAATCACCGAGGTGCTTGTCCGTCATAGTGGGACGAATGGCGCAACGGCTGAATCAAATATGGCCGCCATCGTATATGATGATAATCCAACTTCTGTGTACATACACATGCAATACCTCGATCCTGACTAACATCATTTCTGATGTTGTTATGACCATTTTGGGTGTTTTTGACCTTTAAAGGTCATGGTCAAGGTCATTTTGCAATTCCGAAGACCTAATTTGGCCATTGTTATGATAAAAACTGGTGCAGTGGGTCTAATTCAAATAATTCTGACATGTATGACTCCTGAGTGATATTGATATTGATAAGTAGAAGTAAATAAGTATTTTGATGGGTCGGTGGGCGTTGGAGGCATTTGTTTCGCTTAAAGGGCATGCAACCACTACTTCAGCTACGTATGGGGGAGGCCACGTGGAGGCTGTCTTCTCCTCCCCCATTTTTATTTATTTATTTATTTTTGTTTTGTTATTTATTCAATGACTGACTGATTGACTTTTGACTGAACTGTCAATATATTTTTTCAATGACTGAATAGCAATTCTGTCCCTTACTTTTGTTATTATTTAGAACAGAAGATGTGCAATACATAATAGCAATCATACATTTCTCATTTAACCTTTAAGTAGGTGCTGAAATTATTTAATAAGAGTGCTAAAGTGATATAGGTATTACCTCTCAAAGTGGATATATGTGGACATGCGCACTAGTGTGATTGATTATTACATTATTATTTTTTTATGGCAGGATGTAATGCATGGAAGTCCATCAGCACAGCAGCCGCATCGTTGTGTGCACTTGCCTGCACAGTTGCACACTGTGAGCTGAGTGCTGACTTGTGGTAAGGGCTTCAGGTATTTTGATGGAAGAACTGTACCAAAGTTCTCCCCCCATCCATGCTCCATTGGTGCTAGTTTTGCTTGTTTCCTTGGATGTAGCCAGCAGGTTGCAAACCCTATGCACCAGAAAGGCACCTCGTTTGATGTGACCTCTGATTACATTGCTCGTGGGAGGGATAGCATCAATTCCAGTAGCATCAATAGCATCAATTCCAGTACTGACACTGAAATAGTTTTCCAACCTATGGTCATCAAACGTTTCAGTTGTTGTATTGACCTGGCCACTGTCCAGACACGTACGAAGTCCTTCTCTGCCAATGCTGCGTCTTGTTCAGTTAAGGTTTCTGTCTCACCAAAGTTCATCAAGATATTGTACTGGGTCAGAAACCATGGCACCATATTTGGTGCCCAACGTATAATGGATTGCATTTTTATAGGTTTTTATATGCTGTCCAAGTGCTCAAAAAAATGTTACATTCATTCATACATTCGGAGGTAAAGCGGCGAACAGTCGACGCCAGCGTCCTCATTTCCCACATTCACACACCAATGGTGGTAACAAGCTCCGACCAACTCATTGGAGGCAATTTGGGGTTCATTGTCTTGCCCAAGGACACATGTAGACAGGAGGAGCAGAGATTCGAAATCGGTTCATTGGATGACCTGCTCTACCTCCTGAGCCACAGCCGCCCCACCTTGCTCACGCAGTCATCTCCAGTCAGGATATGTGCCTTGATCACAATCTTGGCTAGGGGTTTTCCAAGATAAGAGACTACTTGATTCTGTGGCAGCATGCGTCGCTTTTCCCTAGTGTCATACTGCAGACAGATTTCCTTCACCCCCAGTACTGTAGGTGTAATTTAACAGTAAGGGAAAGGTGTCCGCATCATTGGAAACTATAACAACTCTCTTGCACTGTTTAACATGAATTGTCCACTCCATATGCACCACCAGCCTGGTGACAGCCTCCTCAATTCAGTTCAAGAGATCAGGGATGTCCTCACCACCAGCCAAATCTGCTGGGAGAACCTCATTGTCGTGGATGACAGAGCTGACACTGATGGTATTGCAACAGGCTTGACTGCACACCATATCCTGAACAGCTGGAGATTCCACTTGTTCTCAGAGTCCCTGAACCTGTCAAGTTGCTGAGGAATGGGTATGTTTGTCCATGCCAATGATGTCAAAGGCTGCTGCTGAGTCTGTACATCACATGTCCTCCACTTCCTTTAGAAAGATGTAGGAGATGTAGGAATCAAGTACAAGGTGAATGAACTGAGGGATGATGTAGACTTGTAGAGGGGTGACATGAGGTCTACCACAACATGAGTTGCAAGAGTAGATGTTTCACTCAATTGGGTGAGATGAAGTCCAGGCTCAATCTCACTGACAAGAGTTGAGTTGTTGACATAAGCTGGAAGGTCACCATCAACTATTCTTCAAAATGGTTGTTGGGCCTTCAGTGGTTGCTTGTTGAAGTGGGGTAGCTTCCTCTTTGGTATGTCTTCTCTGTCTACAGCCTGCTTTGTGAGCAGATTGTGCAGTGCTACAGGTACATTGACGAGGAGTATAGATTCTGGCACTCTAACATGAAGTCCAACAGCTTCACCACAGTGTTGCTGAATGTAAGGCACAGAGTGGTGCACAGTGCATGCTGGAGATGGAGATGGAAGGTTGAGGATGTTGGTGATCAACCCAATCTCATGAAACAAGAGCTGAAACTAGTGCAACAGCATTTGCATTGCATGTGGCTCCTACTACATAGTGACCTCCAGGACCCTTCAACACCCGCTGAATGGTCTGCTTGAACTTCATGTCACTCCTACAGCACAGAACACCTTGACGATCCTGAACAACCCACTGACCAGTAGAGCCCAGGGTGTGTGAACTCTAGCACCTTGATTTGCACAAGATACCATAAGCATGACGCAGGAAGTGCATTCACATTTTGCATTCACATTTTGCAAATATCGCCATAGTCTCAACATTAGCCGCATGTAAATTCCAGTTTCCTTCCCTTTCAGAGACTACAGCAGTTTTATTACAGCTACCAACTCCAGCCAAACTCCAAAGAATTGGCTGTTTTGAGTTCTGACTTGGCGTCACATTCGTTCTCAAACTCCAGAAATTCCTCATTAAATTTCTCTACTTGTCCTATCGGGGCATCAAACTGTTCTAGGCAAAGTTGATTTGCAGCCACTGCCAGCAACCATCCTGTGCTATCACTGGATATGCAGCTTTGTTCTTGTAGTGCCAAACATCTCCTACAATCATCTGCTACAATCAGCATCCTAGAGCCTGTCATAATGACTGCCGTTTAACACTGATTCTATTGCCATATGTCTTATGCACATGTTGGCCTACTAATGAAAAAACAAGAGATATCAGATATGATAATTAATAAAGAATTAGTTGAAATAGACCCATTGCACCTGTTATTACCCCTAACTGGTTAGTTATGGTCTTTGGAATAGCAAAATGACCTTGACCATGACCTTTAAAGGTCAAAACCACCCAAAATGGTCATGACAACATCAGAAATGAATTCCCCACCCCCAAATTAGTCAGGATAGAGGTATTGCATGTGTATGTGCACAAAAGTTGGATTATCATCATATACGATGGCGGCCATATTTGATTCGGCCATTGCGCCATTCGTCCCACTATGACGGACAAGCACCTCGGTGATTTTTCATGTCTAGGGACCCCTTGACTCAATTCAAGTGAGAAATTCCCATGACGCAAAATTGCGAACAGGTATATATGCTAAGTACTGGACTAAATACAACACTAAAAGGATTGAACTCAAGAAAGCATCATGTATGTCATGTATGATACCCTGATAATATTTGTATAGTGCCCTCAACAAACAGTAAAAGTCCATAGATGTGGCTGGCTACCCATGGACGCCAGACGTTGGACGGGCTAGCGCCCCTCAAAAAATAGAGAGCAGCAGTTATGTGAAAATGCCTTGTTGATGATCACAGGATAGAGGCCAGACTCCAAACATTAGACAGATGGGCTACAGCAGCAGACACCACACCACATCACTCCTGCGCTGGTACTGTAGCTCCCAATTATACACTATGGCCTTTTTCAATACTCCCAAGTGCAACTTGTCCCCGTGAGTTGATACTTCCAAGGACGGGAGGACGTGAGTACTGTGATTCTGAGGATTAGAATAGAACTTGTACCTGGTGACGTGACACCACTGCCTCAGCTTGATTCACCCAAATTGACCAATCACAGCATTGCTACTGTGTTCAGCACAGATCTTTTAAGCTATCATGTTTAAAATAGGCTTTAATGCCTACAACTAAACTACAACTAGTTGTAGGTCTACAGACATTCTATGAAAAAATAAAATACCGCCTCATTTCGATTTTTTTTAAATAAATGTTTAGGCTACTATCAAAATAATATACATATGAGATAGCCCTATAATATGCATATGAGCCTATGAAGTGCTGCTGGTGTTCTCCTGTTGCATTCTGGGCAATTTCCTTTGAGAAGTCAGCATCAAGTCACGTCTGGAGTAGACTTGGTAAAGTGGGTGCATCAAGTTAACATACAGGGATTTGGATTGTACTTGAGCAAATGTGAACTTGAGTATTGAAATGGTACTTGGTCGCTGACTGATGACGTATCACAAGTTCACAAGGACACAAGTACGGACAAGTACAAGTATTGAAAAACAGCCTGTCTCTGACCTGCTGGATTCTTCTAAGCCCTCCTGGACACTCCCACAGCCCAGCTCATCACAAAGGGCCTGGGCTCTGCAATCCAGGCCCCTAAGCTTTGGAACTGTAACCCTGTCCTTAACTACTGACTGTTTCAATGTCATGTTGTGTAGGACCTGCCCAATGCCATGAATGCGGCAGAGATCACAGACAAGCTGGGCCTGCACTCGCTGCGTCACCGCAACTGGTACATTCAGGCCACCTGTGCCACCAGTGGAGATGGTCTCTACGAGGGACTTGATTGGCTAGCCAATCAGCTGAAGAACAAAAAGTGAAGAGTCCAATCAGGAGGGAGACTCGAAGGACCTGGATAACAGCTCCAGGTAGTGGTAATAGTTAATCCATTGTGTTTACATGGTCAGGCAGGCAGCATGGGAGGTTTCCGAAGGAGGGGGTGTTCAGTGACCGCCCCCTCCTCCCTCTCAACTCCTGTTTTCTTACCTTATTTAAATTAAAACAAATTGTTTGAAACTACAGTGAGGTTTTAGTATTTAGAAACCAATAATCAAAAATATGCATAAGAATTTTCTTAATATTCAAAGGCATAACTATTTCCACTC
The DNA here is from genome assembly GCA_039105355.1 of Benthosema pterotum. NCBI lineage: Eukaryota > Metazoa > Chordata > Actinopteri > Myctophiformes > Myctophidae > Benthosema > Benthosema pterotum. Next base: position 19,419,172 of record CM076968.1, on the reverse strand, counting down.
TCTATGACCTTTTGATTTACTGAGAAGTGGCAAATGTAGACAGGGTGACAATTTTGTGTAACTGAATTTTCTCTCTGACACTTTAAGAATGTTTTGATTTCCATACAAAATATTGTCACATTGTGTAAGAAAACAAACAAACAAAAAAAATATATATACTAGTGATCAATTTCAGCCATTCATTTTGAATCCTCACGGAAATGCTTACAAGTCATTACCAAAAATATTATTTTGTTTTATTTTTATTTCAATACGATGAATATTAATTTAAGAAAGTAAAGGCTGACATTTTGGATTGTATTCAGTAACGTTTTACTATATTTTGCTCAATTCTATAATCATTTATTTGTTTTCATTTAAACCATTATTTGTTTTCATTTAAACCATAATGCAGTTATTACCCAACCATTGCAATAGACGTTCATATACCAATATACCAGTTGAGTGAGAGATGAAACTCCACTCCCACCGTATCGTATAGCCGTACTCCCCAGTGTGCATGGAGAATGACAATATTGGCTCAGCTTGGAAACTGTTTCCACAGGCCGTCGCTGTAAATAACAATGTGTTCTGTGGTCAGCTTGCCTGGATAAATTAGGGGTTAAAAACGTGTTATGCTGTCGTCAGTGACGTGTGGTACAGTAGTTAAGTAACATAGAACAGGCATAAAGTACCATGTATATTTGGGCCGAGGGACTGCAGTGTGGAGCATGCGGTTTGTCGATATTAGAGAGCTTACGCACAGTCAAATCCTCAGTGTTCATTTAAAATCCGCAATTAAACATGACATTTAGGGTATGTATGTCCTGGCTGGCTGCCTGGGATTCGAACCCCGGGTCTCGGTCCCGGGCGAGCACTGAAATCTCTACTGCTGAGCCGAGACACAGCTATTACGCTTTGAGATTCATGCAATACCTCTCAAGCCAGTAGTGGTACTATATACACGTGACCAAAGGTTCTACATTTCAGACCACCACCTGGCTCCAAACACTGCCGCTGTGTTAGTTATAATGTGTTAACATACTCTACCTTACATATTGGCTAGGATAATATTTCTTTCACTGATGAGTTGACTATGCAGTGTGTATGATTTCTATAAGGGTTATCGATCTGTCTTGTGCTGATGGCTGCAGTGTATTTGTCAAACGAAAGCTTAATTTATACTCGCATTGTTAGGCTGAAGATCAGATATTTTCCACAATGACTGAAAAATTAGGCTTAATGCACATTGCTTGTCATCGTAAGTAGATCATCTTTAATTGGCTTGATATTGAAAGTTTGTTGTGTTTGTCTGTATCTCTGCCTATGTTTGCCAGATTGCATAATTAACAATAGGAATATTTTTCCTGTACTATATGCACCGTGTGTGCGTGTGTGTGTGTGTGTGTGTGTGTGTGTGTGTGTGTGTGTGTGTGTGTGTGTGTGTGTGTGTGTGTGTGTGTGTGTGTGTGTGTGTGTGTCTTGTATTTCAAATTGTTATTTATTTTGCACCATAAGGCAAGCGCTAATGGAATACATGGCTTTAATATATTTACCACTTGGTCCTTGTCATGTTGAGAGTTCCACAAATAACATTAATAAAAAAAGTAAAATAGGGAGAAGGGATGATAGTGATGTTGCATCATAAGGCATGTGAATACTGTAACAGATCTCTAATAAAAAGTAAAATATAATAGCCTGTATCCTCAGACTATTTCTTAGTTAATATTGCCGCTGCTGGATGGGACAATGCTGATAAATGTTATGGATTTTAGTAAAGTTTACCTAACAACAACCTCCTAATATGCAAGCGCATGCTTTTCTATGTGAACGCAACTGTAAATATGTCTGTTCTGTTAACAAGTAAAAGTTATTGTTAAACATGTAGATATTGAGGTCAGTCTGTTTGACTAAACCGTATAGTTGTGGCTACAGCTTGTGTGTGTGATGTGCTCTTCATTAAGTTCAGTTTTGAAGTGAATATAGTTGTTTTTTGTGGCCTTATATTGCCGGCGGTCTATTTCTCTTTGATAAAAATCTGTATGTATACACTTATACAGTATATAACAACAAAGTACTAACACAATGGTTATTGCAAAATCTGCCTTATATTCAGAATAACAAGACTACCTGACATTCCACGTGATTGTGTGTATAAAAAAAAACATTTAGCTGGATTGGTTAATTTATCAGATTAATATAAAGAGATAAACATTGAACTGAAACATTACAATTATTCATGGCAATGCACTGACCAATCAATAAAAAGACCAAATACAATGTCTTAAATTGCCTCATACATTATTCTGTTCCATTCAGATCACTGTAGGCCCCTGGTCCTCAACCTGTGGTTTGGATCGCCAGGGGGGACCCCACATGATTTGTCTTTTCTTTTTTGTCTGGTTCAGAATGCCTTCAAATTATGATTATTTTGGAGGGTCTCTCCTTTTTTTCGATGGTTGTGGTCTGAAAAGGTTTAGAACCACTGCTGTGTTCTGCTGGTTCTTAATGTGGGGTCCAGGGACTCCTAGGGGTTCTACATCGGGCTCCAGGGGTCCCCAGCTAAATGACTAATAGTTAAATCAGAACACACATGGAGCCAAATGCTAAGGTTCCATTTGGCTCCATTTGTACACTCTCAGAGTTAAATGAACACTGAGGATTTACAGGGCAGCTCGAGGTCGCACAGACCCAGAAATACAAATGGTATCAAATGTGGGCCTGTGGCTTAATGTGTATCACACCAGGGTTCCTTGAAATGAAAAAGTTATTATTGCTGTAGGCCATTAGTAGATTACTGCCCTGAATCATCACTGCTGTGTAGTATTTATCAATTATCCTGCATGTTAGAGTCCTGATGTTTTGAATCATTTGAATTAAAATCTGCTGTCCCTATTTGTTTGGAAGATGTGACTGATATTCTCAGAAATTAACTGAACTCATATGACATACGGTCTGATTTCTTTTATAGAGTTCCACTCAAAAACACATTCCAGATTTTTGTCACATACCGGTATAGTGAGCTCATTATTAATGACAATGTGATGGCCTTACATGGATAAGATGACCCACAGGGTCACATTGGGCTGGGACAGGTGAAACTTGTCTGGCTGTGTTTAAAACATTTCTGCCATAAGCGTCCGTGTCGTGATACAGTATACTGTAAGCTTGCAGGTTAATTATCTGGATGTACCTGGCACAACATATTGAGGTGGGGGTCAATGTCCAAACATATATCATTTGGGGGTCCTTGATGTTTTTTTCCTTCAGAAAACTGAACTGAAATGAGAATTGAACTGAGAATTTAGATGATATTTAATTGTTATATCGGCATCAGGTCTTAATGAGTTAATGAACACTCAGGTTTTCCACAGTGTAGGTGTAAATCGGGCTCCAGTTTTCCCATCGAGGGGAACGTTTGGCACAGTCCAGATAGTTACCCCGCAGAATTGCTGCGCTTCACAGGGAGGCATGTTGGCTCGAGTCTGGCCCAGCCAATCAGAGATCCGTGCAAGGGGAAAGTGCCGCTGTGTCTCCAGGGGTGTGACAGCAGTATGTGGGTCAGAGCTGGCTCCCTGGGCCCACCGGCCCCCAGGGCCCCCTGCAGGACGGCCACAATAGCGGCCCCAGGGCGGGTGCCATAGCTGGGATTCCCTGGCGTAACCGGGACGCCCCCCTCCTCCTCGCCCAGGGCACAGACACACTGGCAGCGGCTCCACAATCAATTCATCAATCTGCTGAAGGGAGTGGCAACCGCAAAAGGCCACAGCATTCGCCCCCACACCTCGCCTTGGACAACACAGCCTGCATTGCCTGGGCCACCGGGGATGACTGACACCGAGGCTGAACCCTGGACCAGGCCATTCCCAAAGGAACCTGCATGGGAGACAACTTAACTGTGGTCATTAGTATCAGATGGAACCAAAGTTCCAGTGATCATTTGGCTCGAAGAGCGCACAAATTTAACCCCACTGACCTTGTGCACTCTCTGGGTTACAGATATTAATGTGGAAAAATGTTTACTGTGTAACACAGTATATGCTCTTGAGATTGTTTAATAACTGGAAAAACACATTTTGTTTAATGTTTTCAGTTTGTGCTATCATAAAAATCTAAAGATTGTGAATTATGTGCATGCTTTCTTTAACCCAGCTATTGAAATATAACAGATCTACAAGCTCATAGTGCACCACCGAGTGGCATGCAATGAGCTTGTGGATCTGCTATTGAAATAGTTAAAAATCTTGGAATATTCTGTCACAGAATATTAATATTATTAATATTTTGCTTCCGGAAGGGAGGTCCCTCATTTACTGATGATTTTAGGGGTTCTTCTTGGCATACTGGGCTACTGAAATATAAAGTGTTTCAGAAGACCCTTCAGAGGTCAAAATGGGTGTGTGTGAAAGATTATTCCCCAATGACTATATACAGTACTTTTGAAGATGAGTCTAATTGTTCTAGTCCAAGTAGCTACATTTGGAAGTGATGGATTCATCATAATAGTTGTGGTTGTCCTGATAGTTATCAAACTTTAAAGACATACTCAAAGAATAAATACACAACAGCACAGGCTGAGGGCTCCCATACGGATGGCTATCAAACCTACAGCTCTGTCTCCCTCTACTGATCAGCTACATAGCCTACAATCCTGTGGACCATACATACAGTATTTACATCAACAAAACTCTCAAAGACATTTATTTTGAGAGGTCTGCAGTATACAGTATTTTTTTATAGTCATAGTAGTGTAACAAGTAATACATATTCATCTTACTTTTTGTATTTTATGTGGATAATAGCAAATGTTACCCTTTAGTTTACCTGTAGAACCATACTTTCTCCAGATAATTCTGTCTAATTCAACCTATGTAATTTCTTTCTTTCTTTCTCCTTCTTATTTTATAGACAGAAAACATATTGACTTGTTTTTTTTCCACGATGTTCATTAAAAAGTTCATTAAATAGGGGATAATGTTTCATCATCTGATATCCTTGTGATAGGCCAGGAGTACTGCCTCAGCAAAAATAACATCGTCTTATCTACAGTATCTATACATGCACCAAGTATATGTGCAATAAACATAACTTGAGAACCCCGCCAGCCCCGCCCATTTGAAATTCTGCACACGCCTTCCACACCACCACAGAGGCTGTAGTGCCCATGTTGCAACCTGCATTTGCTTGTGGGGCCCAAGCCCAGGGAGGCCCCTGAGTTAGGGAGGCCCTTGATATTGAGTGTCTGCATGATTGCTGAGACCCCCCCCCCCCCTAAAAAAGGGAGGGAACAGGGTATAAAGGGGGGGGGGGGGGGGGACTTTGGCTGGTGGCGGCACAGGGGCCAATAATTTCTATCTGTCTATGGTCTAGATTCTAGACCATGGCAGAAAGCTTTTTGTGGCTGTTCTAGACTCTAGAACAGCCACAAAAAGCTTTCTGCCACGGGGCATCCATAGAGCTGGCCTGTCCTTCTGACCTCACACCACTGTGTGTGCGTGTCTGACACAGAACTCCACCAGCCTACACTCCTTTTTTGGGCATGTCTGGCAAAGAAATCTGTCTATATGAGCATAAAGGGGACACAGACATAATATTTGTGTGGGACATTCATTTCAAATTTGTATCATTCCAAGTAGGCCTGTGCCATAGAGGCTCCATGGGCACCACTCAAGTACATTAAAATCACACTTGTGAAGTGAGTGACACCTTTCACCTGCTGATGTCAACAACATCAGCAGATGCTTAAATGAACATTCCGTTGTGCTCAAATGGACAGTCAGACATAGACACAATGCTGTGCATTGGAGTGGCTGCACAAATACAAAAACAAGTGAACCTAATTCTATTATAGGCCTATGAATCAGTTGTTCTCAAAGTGGATGACCCCATGGGTCTTTGAGTGGGTTCCAGGGAATCAAACGCTTAAGGTCTGCATCTCTTACAGGTCCATCTGGTTCCATTTGTACACTGTCAGAGTTATGGGGGTCCGACCCCCATAATGCATACCAAACCAAGGGTCCTTGAAAAGAAAAAGCCACTGATACCACTGATATACTGTAGATGAGCATTACTGCGCACTAAAAACCGCTAGGTGACACCATAATGATGGATGCCAGATTCAGATTACAAAACCCAGAAGTGTAGCCGCAGACAGGCCTTTTCTATTGAGTGGGACAAAAGAACAATGATGTTTCTGTTCCCTGTCTGTTTCTGTCTCCATGCTTGGTTTACACTCTCCTGTTAAGAGAGAATATGTGATAACAACAGTAGTTGTACTGAGGTTGCAGACTAAACTGAATGGTTATTATTATTATTGTTTGTTATGTACACAGACAGGTTTCCTGAAGTTAAAATCTTGCTATAGTATCCTTGCCTTGTCTTCACTCCAACACACTAGGTGGCAGTAATCTATTATGTTTGGATGTCCACCACAACAAAATAATGGAATAAAAGATCACTGCTGTTTTTCCCCCCTTTAGAATGCATTTTGGCCTGTTACTGTCTTTTCCAGAGAAAGACTATAGTTATTTGGGCCTAATTTAATCAACAATCATCAACAGATGTATCAATGATATTTTTTACATAGCCTAGGCTATACCATAGTCACTTGTGTAGGCCTAATTACATCATTAAATCATTACAGGGTCTTATTTTAAACAATCAGGAAAACTGTTTCTATGAATATATAATGACAGAGTAAGCTAGAAGCATTGGACAAGTTAATCCTGTCCCAAACTATATGACTTTTAGAAACATGTTCCTTTTCATGTGTAACTACATGCCTTATGCGTAGGAATGCTTATTGCTCTGTGGCCATTTTGTCGAATTAAGCATGTTCTTGTTTGGGATCAGAAGTCACTTGACCGATCGACAATGTGTCCATTGTGACAGACTGCCCCAAACGCATCAAAGAAGTGATTAACCAGTTGACAGGGCCGGGGGGGACAATACTGCTCTTTAGAGGGGAACAGTGCAGCCACTCAGCACGGCCAATGACTGGCAGGCCAGTAGCACTGCTTCCACATGCACCAGAAAACAACCAAAATAACTGCACATGTAACGACTGTCTGCGGCGAACAAGTGGAAATCACATCTATTATAGTGGTTCTCAAACTTGTTCATTTCATGGATCCCCAGATGTTGTATATAAAGGCCTTGGATGCCATGAACCCCCACTCTGAGAGTGCATAAATGCAACCAAATGGCCCTTATACAGTGCCCATTTGTCTGCTCATTTACAGTCAGAACTGCCATACATTTGTTTCCATTCCATATGTGCTGACCCCCTGGAGCTTCCTCCAGAGACCCTGTGGGTCTCTAGAACCACTATTCAGTAGATAGAGTGTAGCATGTAAATGCAAATCCATTCATTGACCAAAGCACTGTCTGATAGTGAAAATAGATCACATACATAATGTTAGATGTTTTATTTTAATTATGTTATGCTTTTGTGATCACCTCTTAAAACAATGTTAAAATGTCTGGATGTGTGGGATTGCCCCAACATACATTTTGTAATGTGTGTTCAGGCCCTGTCACACCATGCCTTATTTTTCCTCATGTTTGCATGTGTATTGAGTCTACTATCAGCTGTCACCCACTACAGATTGCCTATAAATACACAGTGGCAATGAGAATGGGTTGATAAATGATAGGCTTTGAGAGGAAAGAGAAAAGAGAAAATCCTATTTTTAATCCTATCTCTTTGCAACTGTAAAACTCTCTGAATCGAAGTTAAGATAAATATCACTTGTGATTGGAAGGTCTATTCCAATAATTGTTCAATGTCCTTATTTCAGGTTTACTTTTCTATTTTTCATGGTCCACCCTTAATGGTGCTACATCTTTAAAGGTTGATTTACAATGATTTGTAAAACACACACACACACACACACACACACACACACACACACACACACACGCACACGCACACGCACGCACACACACACACACACACACACACAC